>JAOYRS010000049.1:608586-1043586 GCA_032432895.1 Dryadula phaetusa
TAAGAAAAGAGAAAAATTAAATTACTAAAACTATTAAACTATTAAAATTATAAAATATATCATTAAGTCAATAGCTATATGAAACGTACTGGAGTACCAGTCTAAGCGATTAACTTGGTTAACACGGGATGACAGGGCGAGAAGCTAATGTAAGGGACTAAGAGCAAAAACCCGATAAATGTTGTATTAAATACATGTTTGTTTGTACTTACCCGTAAGTCAACGTGACTGACAGACAGATGGTAGTGGCTAGCAATGGAGAAAGTTCACATTTCAAATTTATTTTATTAATCGTAGAAGCTTTATTATATTGTTCTTCATTGTATTACATAAACACAATTTCTGCCCGAATTCAAGACATTGTCTGTTCAGTGGGAGAACTCAACTCCGCTCTGTGTCTTGCCAGAAGGAAAAAATATTTTTTTTTAGCTTCACGCTTTTATCTCGCATAGCGGGGTAGACAAAAAGTACCTAGTGTCAAGACACTACGTACTTCGCTTTCCACCGAATTGGAGACATTGCGTGTTGAGTGGTGGAACTCAACGCCGCACTTTGTCTTTTACCAGAGCGAGGAAGTGAAAATAATTTAAATATAATCACTCCCCCGTGTGGGGATCGAACCCACAACCGATTGCGTTACAGTCAGACGCTGTCCCACTGCGCCTCAAAAATTATATGTCAATGAAAAATAAATAATATTAGGGAAAAAAAGGTACGAACGCAGCCTGTAGTGCATTCATATTTATATTAATAAAAAAAAATATTTTGTAGTTGTTCGTGGTTACAAGTGTACCGAGATAAGGAATGTGTAAAAATAAAACACCTTTATATATAAAAATATTTGAATAATAACTTTTTCTACAAATTTAAGAACAAAATATATTCAACTTGCAAAACTAATCTACAATATCTACGTAGCAAACATCGTAGCTGAATACGTATCCCGTAGCGTGCTACGTCAAGGAAATTGGGGGAAACAAGATGATTGCTTCGAAAACTTCCTTCATTTTTAAATACGCACAATAAAGCGTGACTTGTGTGTTTAAAACGTTATTCATCACGCTGTCGGCGCCTCACTGGGTATTACAGCTTTATCAATAGATATTATAACAGTAATATTTTTTCTATTGGCGTTTGTCTTTGGATTGGTTAATGCTATTGACGGAGGGAAGAGGGTACACTATCCCAGCAAAGTTTCTGATTGAGAGGACATTTCTATTGGTGTCACTCCCTTACATAGCAATAAGAAAAAAGAACTAGCGCCAAGTTTTAAGAGTCTGGTCTTCAAGTATTGTCCAGCATAGAGACTTCATATTGAGAGACAAAACTCAATGTCACGCCTTGACTTGCTAGATCTGGGAACATAAAGAACTTTGAATTTAATAATTCGTCCGAGTGAGGTTCGAATCCACAAAAGCTTATAGAAACACCATACCAATTGCCATATCTGTATTGTGGAGTTAAAATATGTTTGAATATTTTTAAAGTGTTACATAAAAAATTGAATACAGCAGGATTCGAATTCACGTGTCTTGGAAACCTTCAAAGTCCAGGTTTTTTAAAAATATTAAAATATGTTATAGGCAACTTTTGATCTACAAAATTTAGAAACGCTAAAAGTGCGTGAATACAAAAATATTGATTTAGTAAACATATAATACTCGCAAGACATTTTATAGAGAGAAAGATATGTGTGACATTCGACTGATATAAGACGGATGTTGCAGCCATAATGGCGGCTTACCAGTGTGTGGGCGGAATGTGTGTTGATTTTTTACTTACTTTAATTAGAAATTAAAGCTTCTAAATATATATAAAGGTTAGAATGATATGTTAAAATTAAAAACATTAAAATTAAAATTATTTAATCATTTTATTCAAGGCATTGAATTACTTGTGGTGACGAGATATGTGTACAACTGTCTCAATGCTAGAAAAGGAATGATTTTATATTAAAAGCTTTAACAAAAAACAATATTTATTCATCTCGTAGAACATAGCGTTGTGTTTTGAATAAGTAGGCGGAGTAATTATATCTGGACAGTATACGAACCTACAAGCATCGTGTGATGTCACCTATATCTTAACTGCTTCAGTACTTTCACTATAAACAAAATAATATGTAAACCAACCGCTGACACCGCGTAGCACCTAGCTGCATCCGGCAATCATTTCCGGTGACCTTATTAGCATTTAGCCATAAATATATATTTAGAAAATATAAAGAAAATGCTTATAAAAATGCCGTGAAAATATTTATTTAAGCTTCCAAGAGCACTTTACACAAGAGTCGGGTCGTGCCGCAGTGGGCCGCTGTAAACGCGATCGGTTGTGGGTTCACTAGGGGGAGTGATATGTAAAAATTATTTTCACAAAGTGCGGCATTGAGTTGCACCAGCCAAAACACAATGTCTAGAATTCGGTGGAAAGCGAAGTACGGAGTGTCCTGACACTAGGTAATTTCTGTCTATCCTGCTTTGCGGGATAAAAGCGTGAAGCTAAAAAATTAGCACTTTATAGAATAATTCACTTTTTTCAAACGTTATTTTTACTCAGCTCACAAAGAAAAATATTAACTAAATCAGAAAAATGCCTAAATTATACGTTGTGACAACCTTGGCAGAACTGACAAAAACATTTTGAACATTCCGATATGAATCTTGACATTGGCGATATATTATCACGAGCTCATGTTTTTCGTTCACTTTTCTTTTCTGTATTTACACAGCGTGCGCGGAAATCACAGCCATAAAGAACATAGGCTCGGCCCGTCACAAGGTCGTGTTTCCCATCAATCTTCGGCGGGCCAAAAATAGTGTTGTGGAACAAAAAGATCTATTGTTTCATTGCAAGGACAACCTTAATGTTCCTATTTAATGTACCTAAAAGATGGAGAAATTAAATTTAAAAAAAATAATTAAAGTTAAACTCAAAAGAAAAACAAATAGTTAATATGCAGTGAAAGGTTATTTAAATGTTCTCTAATATTCAAATTATTTTAGAAATAATAGCAGAATTTGAACCCCTTCACCTAAATTTCTGCAGGAGTTTTCATAATAATGAATTTTATCCCATAAAACGTATATGGTAAGTACAAGCCTGTATATGTAATTATGAAATTGCTCCATTTTTGATTTGAATCTATGACTATCATATGAGGCCATTGGAGAGCAGTGGTGCACTGTCTGACTATAGAACCAATTGGTTTTGGGTTCAATTTAAACTCGAAAGAGTGATTTTTTAAATTTATTTTTATTTCTCCGCTCTAGTAGACAAAAGGCGGCGTTCAGTCCACTCAACACACATTGATTCGAATTCCGACGGAAAGCAGTCAAAGGAATCGCTCTAGGTTGTCTCTGATTACTCTACTACAGGTGAAGACGCTTTTTTTAAACACATATATATTAAATAAACTAAATTTTAACATTTAACATATTTAAAGTGTTATTCTACACTTAGGATTCTAATCCTAAAACATTTTTGAAAATACGTATAAAACTTTTGAATGTAGCAGGATTCGAACCCGTGCCATTTGGATATAAAAAATTTTGTACCTTTTATCAAAATTGTTTTCTAATTTTAAGTGTGGAATAACACTTTAAACGATTATTTCTTAAAAATCTTTAAGTAATAGGAATTTGTAAAAATCTGTCTACAGAGATGCTAACAACATAAATAAGTTGTAACAAACGGATAAGCAGCTGGAAATGGAACTCATAGCTTAGCGATCAGAGCGCTTGGAAGGCATCCAAAAGGCGCGGGTTCAAATACCGCTACGTTCAAAATATTTAAACGTTTTTTTAAAAAAAAATTTAAATTTAACTTAACTACAAAGTCGAATTGACTACAATCAAAGTACGCATTGTTTTAACTTATTAATATAGTAACGATGAAATATAGTCTGCAAGTATAGGTTGCATGTCGATATTGCATTACATGAAAACAGTATAAATAATTTTGAATTCATTGAATGTATAATTTCATGAGCATAAAATGTAAACGTGGTAAGTCCATATATCGTTGTTTTTAATAACACATACAATACATCCAAACAAAATATTATAGAAAAAAAACAAAATCGAAACAATAGCAAGTATCAATTTTTCATTCGAAATTATTAAAAAAGGCCGGTCGTGGCGCAAGGACAGCATCTGACTGTAAAGAGATTGGTCGTGAGTTGAATTCCCACTCGAGGGAATGATTAAATATAAATTATTTTCATTTATTAGCTCTGGTAAGACAAAGTGGTGAAATTCTCTTGTATCCAGTGTCAAGGTGGAGCGTCTAGGTACTTTCTGTCTACCCTGCTATGCGGGGTAAAAGCGTGAAGCTAATATATCAAAAAGCATTTTGGGTAAGACTGATAAATCCATATTTTCTAAAGTTCATGGCTAATGCCGTATAAACCCGATATTGGAAGAGATTGACAATTTACTAAATACGAAGTTACCAGGCTTACACCGTGAGCCGACAATGTATTTCATGCATGCACTTTTACGTGGCTCGCTCAATGTGCATTATAAATAAAGATTATGTTACCGAGGTACAGAGTGTCTTGACACTTGGTACTTTTTGTCTACCCTGCTATGCGGGATAAAAGCGTGAAGCTAAAAAAAAACAAAAAAATGTTACTTGTTTATTCTTCTCTCTTTATAAATTCTTTGAAAGCTGATATATTGTGATTTACGTGTTGAATTTCTTGATTGGTTGTCAATTCTGATTTCTATTCAAAATGATTTATATTTAAATAAATATATATATTTAAAATTATTTTCCCAAACTACGCTAAAATGAAACGCAGCGTTGTGTTCCGTCAACTTACTAGGTTTGGGAAAAAGCGTCAAGAAGTATGTAAATGTATTCTAAAATTCCATCCTAAAGAAGAACTAAGCAGGTTGAGACCTTGGAAAGCAATTAGGGAGGTTCATTTATTATTGCAAGTAGTTGAATAACAATGGCCCTTGTGTCGTTTATTGCGTAATTTGTAAAACTAAGAGCATCTTACTCCATAATTACTTTAGGTTTAAGCTTTTTACTGTACAATTATTGGTATATGGTAAAACTTGATGTTTTTGTTTGTCCGTTTGTATATATTGTCTTTTTTTGTTTCTTTAATATAAACATGTTACTTGAGGTCTTCGAAAGCAGTGAGTCAGAGTCTAACTGTAAACTAGATTGGTTGTGGGTTCCATTCCCACTTGGGGAATGATCATTTTTAATATTTATTTTCATTTCTCCGCTCTAAGATAAAGCGCATCGTTGAGTTAACCACTCAATATGTAATATCTTAACTTTCGGGCACAAAACACTCAACGAAGTGTTTTGACATTAGGTTGTCTCTGATAGCCTAGTTTTGCGGGAAAAAGCGTGAAGCTTTTAAAAATTGTTGTTTTTTTAGCTTTACGCTTTTATCCCGCATAGCAGGATAGCCAGAAAGAACCTAATGTCAACACACTCCGTACTTCGCTTTCCACCGAATTCGAGACATTGCGTGTTGAGTAATGATATTCAACGCCGCACTTCCTCTTTACCAGAGCGAGGAACCGAAAATTATTTAAACATAATCTCTCCCCCCCCCATAACTCCCCCGTATGGGGATTGAACCCACAACCCTATCTCACTGCATCACGACCGGCGACTTATTTTATTACATGTTTAATATTTAATAATTAAATAGTGTGTTTTAATACTAATTCATGTCTAACTGGTAATAAGTTACGAAGTAATAAGACAATATAACATTTTAAACTATCTAGAACATTAAATAAGCAATAGATCAAACGACAAGTATCGTGCGGTTCACCAGTGGGGTAATAGTGTGTTATCATAGTAATTATCACGTCGCGAAGGCTGGCAAGTGCTCGCAGTTGGCCGGCTTCCGCGATGCGGCGGACTGCGATATAACTGCTCCATATACACGTTTGTATCTATTATATATATACGGATAAAAGAAAATATTTTTTTATATGATTATTTAAGTTACGGCGTTTAGTTCCGCCACTCTCTATTATAATGAATTTATAACATATTTGTTATTTGTTATTATGTGGGAAATAGGCGACATGCTGAAACTCCTTTTTGTTTCAGCTTCACGCTCTATCCCTGGTGGGGTAGAGGTCTTTCACCTCGTCCACAATCATTAACCTCTTCATATATGAGCTTCATGGGGATACTGTATACTCGAAGGTCAACCGATGTCTCCTCCGATCAAAAACAATAATCTAAACACAATAATCTAAAATAAGTACGTGTTTAAATGACACTTGTTAAAATATTTATATGTAAAATCAGATCATTCTCGAGTTAAAAAAAAAGGAAGGCGAAGTATTTTTTTTCTATAGGCGCTCTTTCTCTACTGATTCATACAGGACTTACGTGAATTTATCCTACACTTTTTATTTTTAGCTTCACACTTTTATCGCGCATAGCAGGGTAGACAGAAAGTACGTAGTGCCAAGACATTCCATACCACGATTTGCACCAATCATAGTGTTGAGTAGTGTAACTCAACGCCGTACTTCTTTTACCAAAGCGAGGAATTGAAAATAATTTAAATATTGATTATATTTAGTGAATGAGTGCGAATCGAATCCACCACCGATCGCGTTTAGATCCAGACACTGTACCACTGCGCCTACATCAGCCTCTATCCTAGACTTAGTATACCAAAAATGTTTATTGAAATGAGGTCGCCATACTTAGTGTAACTAATGTAGTCGTATTTCACATAAGCTATGGCGTAAGTGAGCTTTGCGGATGTGAATCTAATGATCTCCGTGACACGGTGCCAAGTGCCGGATAACTTGGCCGCCTCGCTCTTGATCATGTTATCAGCTTGATAATCGTAATGAAGCGGAGCCGACACCGCGTGGCGGTGCTGGTGGGATCTGTCTGATATATGGGTGGTGGGTGTGGGTACAATTCTGATGGAAAATATACTTGTTAAAAACTTAATTGTATTTACATTCAAAAAGAAGAAATGAATGTTATGTACATAAGGTTTCTTTTTTCATTCAATAGATTAAATGAATTACTCTGAATAGTAGAAGATTTTTGGCGAGACACAGAGGTGCAGTGCGACCACAATAGCAACTGATTATTTGTGTTAAATTGTTTTCTTTTCCTTTAGCCCTTGTAAGACAAAGTGCAGCATTGAGTTCTGTTTCTTAACACGCAAACTCGTGAACTAAGGCGGAAACCGTTCTGATGTAGGTAAATTATTTCTATATATTCTGTTACGCGAGCAAAAAGCGTAAACGGCAAAAAAAAAACCAAAATCCCAGATCATATCTTTGTTGATCATTTTTCTTACATTATTTAATATTTTTTTAGCTTCACGCTTTTATCTTGTATAGCGGGGTAGACAGAAAATATCTAGTGTCAAGACACTCCGTACTTCGCTTTCCACCGAATTCGAGACAATGCGTGTTGAGTGGTGGAACACAACGCAGCACTTTGTCTTACCAAAGCGAGGAAGTGAAAATAATTTAAAATTAATCACTCCCCTGAGTGAGGATCGAATCCACAACCGATCGCGTTTACAGTCGTTGTCCCACTACGCCACTACTGGTCTCCGACGTGCATTACCACATTACCGACACTTTAAATAAAATAACACATTTAAAATTACTTTGAAACAGTTTGCCTGTAACTAGTGACTATTATAAAGTGTTAGAAACGTCTGGTTTTGAAAACATTTTCAAATACCAACATAAAAGCGATTATTCCGTCTAAAATAGTTCCCCATAATACGACTTACACGCCAACTGTTCTTATATTTGGCTGTTAATGGTTTTATAATAAAAAAAAAAATGTTTTCTTTCCACGTATTCATAATTAAATTTCCTTCTCATAACTACAGTCGGAGCAATTAAAATTTTCCTTAACCTAAATTAGTGGTTTGGATTTTTAAAGCCTTGAGCTTAATTTTAACTCACGTTATAATTATTGATTACAAAATGTACTGAGGTGACGCAAGTAGCGTGGAGTGAGAAATCACTTAGTTCTTCTCTTTCTATCCACTTTTCCTTTGATCTGATCGATTTCTCTGTTTTTTACAGCTACATGCCTTTTATCCCATATCGGCTTTGTCAGAGAGACAAAGAACATAGTGTCTAGAAACACTATTCTCCAATATCCGTTCTAAAGTGACAATGTGTTATCTGCGGCGGAACTCAACGCTGTGCTTTGTATTACTAGAACAAGGAGATTTCGATGAGTGGTGAAATAAAGGAATAGTAGAGAGCAGAATACTTGGAAGCGTGAAGCTGATAAAATATTCCTCATAAATCCCATAGACATATCTATGGTACATATAAAAGTAATATGTACTTGATATAAGATCTCAAATGTGACAGTACGACTAGCGAGCAAGCATGATGAAGTACATTAGATGAATTAATGCGGATGACGGCCCCGCTGCGACGCGGCGCCACGAGGCGGCACTGCCAACTCGCATAGCTAAGTAGGCCTTACAAACTATCTATCTACTGAATATCTTATATATATATATATATATATATATATATATATATATATATATATATATATATATATATTGTCGACTATCTCCAACGGTCCAAGATCGAGTTAACGCGTGTTGAGTGGCGAAACTAAACGCCACATTTGTCTTATCAGAGAAAGAAATACAATTTTATAATTATTGTTCCTACAAGTGTGTATCGAACCCACGACCAATTCATATACGAAATTATGGGTATACTTCATAAGACCAAAGTTGACGATAAATTCCTTAGTTCAACAAAAAATATCTCTAAAAGTTAAGAACAATTATTGCTACTAAGTTTGTTACCTGCCTACCCTGTTATGCGAGAAAAGGGCGTTAAGTGCGTTATTACATAGAGTATTTATATATATTTATATATATATATCACTTCTTTAACCTGCATAGCAATGTAGACAGCAAATACATTGTATGTTGAGTGGCGAAACTCCACACCGCGCCTTGCCTTACCAGAGCGAGTAGATGAAAATTATTTAAATATAATAATTTTCTTAATAGGGTTTGAACCCACACACACCGATTGCGTTTACAGTCAGATACCATACCACTTCGCCACGACCGGTCTATATAACCCGTAATTTTCTATCTTGGGTAATTTCTTATATTCAACTGCACATTGCCTACTTTATTGGGGATATTTTTTTTTATGCTTGACGCTTGACAAACCATTGTAAAACATTAAAAAAACTGATTTCTTTTGGAAATTAAATCAAAATTCTAATATTTACTATTTTTAAAGTGCTATTCCACACTTAGGATTAGAACTCATGACTTAGCGATCAGAGCGCTTGGACGGTTTCCAACAGGCGCGGGTTCGAATGCCGCTGCGTTCAAATTTTTATACGTATTTTCAAAAAAAATTATACATTTTTTCAAAAATGTTTTTTAAATCAAAATTCCCTAAAAGAAAATAATAAATTTACTATTTCAACAACAATTTCATTATTTTATATAAGAAAGTACCAAAAAATGAACAAGCACATGATTTAATAGTCTAATATATGAAATAGTCGTTTGCCAATGTCTTGCCAAGCGAGAATTTGGCAAACAGTGCGGACGAAGTGAATAGAACCTCGACACTGTGGCACTTTAGCTGCTAGCGTCTCCACTGCGGTACTCTTTTATATATAAATAACACAATACATATGTATATTATCCGTTAGTGTAAAAATATTTGAATTTAATATTAAAATATGAGAAAAATCTTACAATAGTCTTCTTATAGTCGGTTTTCAGTTAAATCAAAGATAACAGAAATATTTTCGATATATTCAATGAATTGTTACGAGCTGCGCCCGCTTACACGTCTCGTGGAATTTGAATTCTAGATCTTTTTAATAATTTTAGAATATAAGTATTCTAAGTTACTCTTTATTACACCAGTTATATGCCACTGAAAGTCCCGTCAATATCGGACCAGCCGTTCCAGATATTGGTTGAAACAATATGCCGTGTATATATACATATATACATATGCATTTAGTAAAAAGGGGTTATTTTAATATTACAAACAAACACTACAATTTTAGCGCAGCCGAGTATATAATTCCATTCATACTCCAGGAAAAGTCATGAAAATTATATTTATTTCTTCAGTCTAGCAAGACAAAGCGCGGAGTTCAACTACGCAACACGCAATATCTTTTGCTTGTCACTTGTCACAGTGTATTCATATAAAGGGGTTAAAGTAAGCCTTAACGAAGCAAAATGTCATAGAAAAACGTCTAGATAAGAATTTCAAATTGACCCTACATACTAAAAGAGCAAAAAAACACTAAAACCGGTTTTGGATTTACACTGCGCTTTGTAAGAGACTGCTTCATCAAAGTAACATTCTTTGTGAGCTCTCTGTGGGTTTCAATCATATTTTTTTCTTATTTTATAAATTCTTATGTAAATGAAAGAAGACAAGTTATTACAAGTTTGAGGTCGATCGTGGCGCAGTGGGCCAGCGTCTGACTGTAAACGCCATCGGTTGTGTGTTTGTTTCCCACTTGGGGGAATGATTATATTTAAATTATTTCCATTTCCTTGCTCTGGTAAGACAAAGCGTGAGGTTGAGTTCCGCCACTCAACACCGTCCATGTCCACCATGTCTCGAATTTGTCGGAGAACGGAGTACGTTGTCTTGACACTGTACTTCCTGTCTACCCTGCTATTAAAGCGAAAAGCTAAGAAAAAAAAATCACAATTTATGGCAGCTTTAAGCTTTTTCACTTATAACGCGGTAGTCAAACAAAGCCTAGTATCATGACATTCTGTTCTCCACTTTCAATTCGAAATCAAGACTTCACTCAGTAGCGGAGTTCGATGCTGCACTTTCTCTTGCCAGAGCAAATAAATAAGAATCTCTTTTTTTAAATCTAATTGAAAATTATCATTACCCCGAATAGAATCGAACCCACATTCAATCATGTTTACAGTTAGACGATGTTCCACTGCGCCCCGATACTCCTATATACTGACGTCTCATAGTCTTCACATATTTCCCTGCTTATCTCATAAAATTTACAATATGAATAATTTTACAATTTCATTATATTTATTTATTTTATTAAGCTTCACGCTTTTATCCCGCACACGATCGTAGAAAGAAAGTACCTAGTGTCAAGACACTCCGTACTTTGCTTTCCACCGAATTCAATACATTGCGTGTTGAGTGGTGGAACTCAACGTCGCAATTTGTCTTTTACCAGAGCGAGGAAGTGAAAATAGTTTTAATATAACCACTTCCCTCAGTGGGGATCGAACCCATAACCGATCGCGCTTACGTCAGTCAGACGCTGTCCCACTGCGCCGCGACCGGTCACATTATATTTATAGCTTAAAAATAATTATTTGTAATTATATATTTTATATATTTTTTTATGTTACTTCATAATATGACCCTCATAAAGGATCGTATTTAAAGGTTAACTTAGTATTAAGACGTATATGATAACATTTTAGAAAAAACGTATAAAAATTTGAACGCAGCGGGATTCGAACCCGCGCCTCTTGGACGGTATCCAAGAGGCGCGGTTTCGAATCCCGCTGCGTTCAAATTTTTATACGTTTTTTCTAAAATGTTTTCTAATCCTAAGTGTGGAATAACACTTTAAAAATAGTAAATATGACGTATATGATATTGCCCAATTAGTGGCGTTTTCGTACTTTGTCTTACCAGAATAGAAAAATAATTTTAAATTTAAATATTATCGAATATTTTACTGTTTTTAAAGTGTTATTTCGTCCAGGCGCTTTGACCGCTTAGCCATGCTTTCTACATCCGGTTCCTATGACATTCTTATACTTGTGTTCAGCTTATACTACCATGGCGGAAAACGGAGTACGGAGTGTCTTGACACTAGGTACTTCCTGTATACCCTGCTATGCGGGATAAACGCGTGATGCTAGGAAAAAAAATTATTTTGTTTTTCGTAATAGAGTGAACGACTCGCGGCGCGTCGACAGGTGAAGGGCGGGAAAAACGGGATGACTCACAGTTTACTGTAACTCGTTAAGTAATTACGTGTCGAGCGCGGCCCTATTGAGGTAACAGTTAATAATAAAGAGCTTTTCATAATATATTAAAGTATATAAATATAAAAACGTCGTTAAACCTAAAATAAACTGAAATCCTAATAATATTAATAATAAAAATATATATTTATTTACTTGGAACGTAGGTGTACAAGTATATTGCAGATTTAAATTTTAACAATTCTATGTATCCGTGTACATTCCGCCCTTAAGCATGCAAGTATTAAATAACTTAAATGTATAACATTATTATAATAACTTACAGCTAAAACTTATCTAGTAGGAATTCTGTTACGGAATAATAACACTTATTATTTCTTTTTTATTTATTTTTTTTTTTAGCTTCACGCTTTATCCCTGGCGGGGTAGTCAGAGAGCACGGAGCGCCAAACGCTACGGTCCCTGCATACCTCTTTCGCCTCGTCCACAGTCATTATCCTCTTCATGCATGCCCTTCGGGGGGTCCTCATACTTTTTACGCGACCTTCCTCTAGTATCTTCGATACTGTGTTTTCGAAGGTCAACCGAGGTCTCCCCCGACCTCTTTATATATTTTTAGAAAGTGTTAAGTAGCATCGTAGAGGTAATAGTATGAATAAATATTATTATCATAAAAAAACAGTTTTACCTATTTTCATTCTAATAAATTTTGAAAAAATATAGTTCCACACATTCTATGTACAGTGGCGGAAATCAACACCGTACTTTGTCTTATCAGAGCTAGAACATAAACATTTCTTTTACCCTTTGCCCCGTACTTTGATAACATAATTATATGAATTTAATACATTTGTTTATACATTCATGGGGTTTTCAAGTGCTTGCATATGAATACAATGTACGGTTGACACGAAGCGAAGTAATTGGGAAATTATTCAAATGAATGCAACGCCCTTTACGTGTAGTGTAATGAGGTACTTAATGTGCCCGCTTCCGGTGGACGGCGAGCCTGCAAATATTGATATAATGAAAATAACATACATATAACAATAAGATTTATATGTATATACATATATGTTAAATAAATATATGATTGAGTGATGAGTGAATTTCTTGATCTTTCTGCCTAAAACATTCGCAGACTTTGTGTTGTCAGTGGAATCCTTTTCTTTATTTATAGCTGAATTTATTATTAATTATTAATTTAGAAATTTAAATTTAATTTCTCCGATATGCTAAGACAAGGCGTGGCGTTGTGTTCATCATACAACACGCAACGTTTCGATTTGGGGACTAAAGTAGTCAATGAATTTACATTACGTCGTCTTGGAATAGCCCGAGCAGAATAAAGCGTGAATCTGTAAAATAAATGTAATGCAGTCTAGTTTAGGAAAAAATCAAATGCATGAACTAATAATTTGAAATTTAAAATGCTATTTTTATTCTGGTAACAATCCGCTTGTCAATTAAGTATCATTGTTAATGCAAATGGCCGCCACAACAAAATGGCGGCTTACACATTTTTGTTGAAGTTACGAATATAAAAATTAAGGGCTTTAACTTATAGAATATAGTACTGTCAAAAACAATTTAATTTTTTAAAATTAATATTTAATTTGTGATATTCTTTATCAGCGCAAACTCGACTGTCTCGATTTCGGTGGAAAACGAAGTACGGAGTGTCTTGACACTAGGTACTTTCTATCTACCCAGTTATGCGGGATAGAAGCGTGAAGCTGAAAAAAAAAACAAAAAAAGTCTATCCGTACAAAAGTAATGTCTCCGTTTTCTACATTTACAAGCAGTTTGCTCTGATTATTAATGTTCCTGGTAATTAATTAACATCCAGTATCAAAATCTAAACATCCAAAATTTTAATATTTATAAAGTTTAATTAAACTGAATACACTAGAAACAATGTTTAGTTAATTTGGCAAAATTTTATTTGTTCTCTTTTGAGTTTTATAATAAAAAAACAATATACTTTTACACAGAATGTAACGACGAGCTTTATATAATGGTCAAAGTTTCTCTTACTCGGCCAACTGATTTCACTTCCAGCATAAATATAAAGCGAGCTTTCCCATATTATTATTTGTCTTTTGAAACTGTCTTTGAAATATATTTTTATTTGAATTTTTAGTACTTTTGATGAATCAAAATATTATGAATAATTTTTATATTATGAATAATTACCGTCAAGGACGGTATCCAAGAGGCGCGGGTTCGAATCCCGCTGCGTTCAAATTTTTATACGTTTTTTCAAAAATGTTTTCTAATCCTAAGTGTGGAATAACACTTTAAAAATAGTAAATATTATGAATAATTGTTTTTATAGTATGTAATATATCGTAAGAGTATCGAATGCATACAATGTATGTAGGTATGTTTTTTATACAGATGGACATCTCAATATTTTTAATTGATATTTTTATATATCAAAATATCTAATAGTATACCGGCTAATTCTCTGCTAAATTCTCTATCTTCTCTTTAATTGCTGTAATTTTTTTAGTAGTTCTTTATTATAAATACTTTATATTCTTTTTATAAATATAAATATTTTCAGGACGCTTCGTGACGCGGCAGGATTGTAAAGGCTGTGAAAAAACGGCTGTAGGTTTTATTTAAAATTATTTTCATTTCTTTGCTCTGGTAAGACAAAGCATGGCGTTGATTTCCGGCACACAAGACGTATTATCTTGAAAGTGGATAGCGGAGTGTTTTGACACTGCCACGACCATCCTTATATGAAGGATAAAGGGTAACGCTATAAGAAATATATTAGTATTAGATTAGCGTTACTATGTGGTCGGTCTTAGCGCAGGCTGACTGGAAACGCAATAATTTGTTTCTTTAAATAAAATTATTTTCAAATCCTCACTCTGGTAAAAAAAAGCGCGATGCTCAACAATGCCTTTAATTTCGGCGGAGAGCGGAGTACAGAGTGTCTAACACTAGATACTTCCTGTCTAAAATGCAATGCAAGATACAAAACGTAAAGTTAAAAAAAACAAACGTCGCATGTAGCTCTTATCAGTTACTTCTACTTATCAGTCACTATAAACGACATACAAATTCCAAAACAGCCTTCCGTACTACAAAACTTATACATTTTACGTATTCTGCAAATATCCACAAGTTCCATATTCATTGGAGCTAATTTCCATAGTATTACCAAAAGTTGAACTTAAGGCTAAATTTAGCTGAAGGACTCTCACTGTAGTCTACTTAGGAGGCTTCTGATTCTCATCGACAAGTCATAAGTGGCAGCGGTTGACGTCAAACTGATTGACATATTAAACGTGATTGACTATTTTTAAAGTGTTATTCCACACTTAGGATTAGAAAATATTTTTGAGAAACGTACAAAAATTTTGAACGCAGCGGGGTTCGAACCCGCGCCTCTTGGAAACGGTCCAAGCGCTCTGACCGCTAAGCCATGCGTTCAACGGCTCAGCGGTTTCCAAGAGGCGCGGGTTTGAATCTAATCTTTTTTAAAAATATATTAAACGTGATTGACTGGTTGTGTGTTTATATATTTGAAGTTAGTCTATTATATAACTAGTATTTAAAATATGAATAAAAGGATATACAGATTATTCCAATGCAAAAAATAAACAGTTTTTTTTTAAATGTTAAGTTTTAATATGATATTACTATTGTGTTTTTCATCACTGTATATATAAATATATGATCGCTTTGGAAAAATATCTATTTTAAACATAGCATTTAGTTGTTTTTCTTTGACATTTAAATACTGGTAGTACAATATTATATTTAATTCTCAGATTAGTACAATATTATATTTAAAATCATATAATAAACTCGTGATATGACCGAGTGCTATATCAGACTGTAAACACGGTGGTCGTGGGTTTGATAAACGTTAAGTGAAATTGGTAAGGATTATATGTAAATATTTTCCACTCTGGTAATACTAAACTCAGTATTGACTTCCGCCACTCACCACACGATATGTTGAATTAGGGCGCAGAGAGAACAACCCAGTGTCTTAACATTCTCTCTGCTTCCTTCTCTCTATTATGATATGATATTTTTTATATTATTTATTTAGGCAAGAAACGATTTTATTTAATTTTAACCTAAAAATATTTAGTACATATTTCAAACAAAATATATAAAAGTATTGAACGTCCAAGTTTAAAACTTTTACGCCTTTCATTTGATGTTACATCGTGCCAAAACGGCTTCCGAATATCCGTTAGCTGGAATATTGCTAAGCCCGCCGTCGTCGCCGCACCGCGTCCCCGTCCCCAATCGCCCGTCTCTTGCCCGCTGTCCCTTGCGCTCGCATCCACAATTTTGTAGATCAACTGTATCGTTTTTTAAACGTTATCTAACTAAATTTAACTATTTATTTACTATGTAAATTATTTACTTATTATTATTATTTTAAGCTTCACGCTTTTATTACGCATGGCAAGGTAGATAGTACCGAAGTAGAAGTACCTTGTGTCAAGCCACTCAACTACTCCACTTTCACACATATACATATTTCCACATATTGCGTAGCGGCGCTAAGCGCCGCACTTTATCTTACCAGAGCGAGGAAATAAGAATAAATTACTCATTCCAACGAGAGGGAATCGAACCCACAACCGATAGCGTTTACAGTGAGACTCAGAGAGTCACAATACATATTTATCGGAAAAATTATATATATTTAAAAAATTATATTTATGTCTGTGTTCTTAAAAGTTCATATTGTGTTCAGCCACTACATTAAATGGGTCTGATAAGACAATACATGATTTATAGAGACCTTTGGTGGCGCAGTGAGACAGCGATAGACTGTAAACGCGACCGAAATCTTGGGAACGATTATATTTTATTTATTTTCATTTTCCCCGTTCTATTAAAACAAAGTGCGGCGTTGAGTTCTGCCAAAACGCAATATTTCGCATTCGACGGATAGCGAAAAACGGAGTGTCTTGATACTGGACACTTCCTGTCTATCCTGCTATGCGGGATAAGTGTGAAGATATAAAAAAAACAATTTATTATTTACATTTATATGAGAGATAAATAACAATAAGGAAAAAAAAGATACAGACAGTCTGTAATGTCATAAATTTTATGTAAAAAAACCACAATAGCCAAATATAACCCTCTCTTTAAGTATAGTATATCTGAAGTTAAAATAGATAGGTATATTTATTTAAAATATAATTCCGGTCGTGGCGCAGTGGGACAGCGTCTGACTGTAAACTCGATCGGTTGTGGGTTCGATCCCCACTCGGGGGAGTGATTATATTTAAATTATTTTCACTTCCTCGCTCTGGTAAAAGACAAAGTGCAGCGTTGAGTTCCACCACTCAACACACGTATTTGGTGCAAATCGACGTATGGAGTGTCTTGACACTAGGTACTTTCTGTCTACCCTGCTATACGCGATAAAAGCGTGACGATAAATAAATAAATACAAGCAAGGCAAGTAAATTGTACAAAAAGTTTTATTTTCAAAGAAATATTTTCAATACCCAACAGTCCTTACGATTCAGCTTCAAGAGTTTCAAATAGACACAATTGTATTGTAACAAAAAAATAAATAAAACGACGGGAACTTAGCAACATCATATTTAAAGGATCCAGCCAGTGAAATAAAATTACTTTGAAGAATGCAAATTGAATGAATATTAAATCGGTCGCTCTCGAAGTATCGCAAAGAAAACGGCCGAGTAATATTACAAAGGCGTCGACTGTATAAATGTATATATATATATATATATATATATATATATATGTGTTTTTTTAGCTTCACGCTTTTATTCCGCATAGCAGGGTAGCCAGAAAGTACCTAGTGTCAACACACTCCGTACTTCGCTTTCCACCGAATTCGAGACATTGGGTGACATCGTGTTGGGTGGTGGAATTCAACGCCACTCTTTGTCTTTTACCAGAGCGAGGAAGTGAAAATAATTTAAATATAATCACTCCCCCGAGTACTGATCGATCCCACAACTGATCGCGTTTACAGTCAGACGCTGTCCCACTGGGCCACAACCGGCCATATATACATATATACATATATACATATATATATATATATATATATATATGTATATATTTTTTAATTTACTTTATTATATTTTATTTATCTATTTTAAGAACATTTGAGTGAACACGAGTAGATCTTTCATTTTACGAAAGGCAAGAATTGTTTCAGTTTCAACGTTACGCTTTTTCCCGTATTACATTCGGAGATAATCTAGGGTTAAGACATTTTGTTATCTATTTCTCTAGTGAAATTAATTATTGCAGATTGCGTGGCGTAACTTAACGCCGCACTTTCAACTTTTTCGTTAAATTAAATTTATTGTGTTGCGGTGATAATTCTCACTGCATAGAAAAGTACGTTGTATTCGAATAAAGTTTAATTCGCTCGTCTGTTTGTAAACGCGATCAGTTGTGAGTTCGATTCCCACTTGGAGGAGTTATTTTCACTTTCTCGCTCTGGTAAGACAAACTCTCGAAGTCTACGGAAAGCGAAGCACGGAGTGTCATGACACTAAGCACTTTCTGTCTGCTAAAAGTTTAATATAATCATAATAAATAATATATTTCCATCTATTTAGTATCATTATATTCAAAGTGTCCGTTTGCACGCTCAGTTTACAGTACTACGCCGCCTAATACCGCCCGTATTTCATTACCGACCCTCGCCACGCGCATGCGTTACCCCGTACATCCCCTACCCACATCCCTCATGTAAACAAATTCTTGTTTTTGTTCTCTGAAATTACCCGGGTAATTAGCTTTCAATTCACTCTATATTGCGGTTGGTTTTCGTAAATTTTCTATTATTTAATTAATATTTGGCCTTTAAATACCACGCGCTTTGTAAATTGATTTTCTCTGCATATCTTCTTTCTATTCTCTGCAAGATATATATATATATATATATATATATATATATATATAGCAGGTTTTTCGAATTCACGCCTCTTGAGAACAGTCTAAATGGTGACCAAGAGGCATGTATTCGCATCCCTCTGCCTTCAAACTATCTATTGAATTAAGCGGATTTTTAATTTTTTAAAATCGCTTTATGTATGCATATTTCACAAATTTCCGCCAATTACAGTACAGTCATTATGTATTACGCGGCGGATCTTAACGTCGCACTTTCTCTAAACAGTGTGAAGAAGAAACAATTGATATAGAAAGACTCTCCCAATTTGGCATCGATAACCATCGAAAATACAAACAAACCTTCGCAACTATGTCACTATATACATAATATTAAATATAAGTAACATTATAAGGTTTTATTTAATTCCATATAAAAATGTGAACAGTAATTACAGTGGGTGCGTCAGGGCGGGCGGGCGGTGTATAGGGCGGGGGCGGCAAGGCGGTGGTGGCGGGTTCAGACTGTAATTGCCCATATCCTCATGACATCCTCTATCTGACACCACTTATCTTATTAACATCGACATAGTAATTTACTTGTGTATTTTAACTCAATTTTTTTTAGCTTCGGGCTTTTATTTCGCATAGGAGGGTAGAGAGAAAGTACATAGTGACACTCTGTACTTCGCTTTTCACCGAATTCGAGACATTACGTGAGTAGTGGTGGAACTCAACGCCGCACTCTGTATTTTACCAGAGCGTTCTGGCTCGCTAAGTGAAAATAATTTAAATATAATCACTCCCCCTAGTGGGGATCAAACCCACAATCGATCGCGTGCACAGTCAGACGCTGTTCCACTGCGGCACGTTATATTTTTAATAAATTTGGAAACCTGACGTTTCGACGACACGTCAGGTTTTTAAAAATGTATTTCCGACTACCAAAATATATGTGATTAATTCGCTTAAAATAGTTTCATTTTAAACTTTATTAGCTTCCCAGAATCACAATTTGGATTTATTTATTACTATATATTTTGTTTCAAAATTGGTACAAGTGTCCGGATATGATGAAAATATAATATTTTCGTAGTATAAAATCTAATATCCCAGTACGATCAGCGTAACGAAATAATTATTTGGAGCATGCTACTTCTGATTTCAGCTATCAATTAAATACTGGTAAATCTTAAAGTGGAATTTTACCAAAGTGCTATAGGTAGGATACTCATAATTTTATGCACGAGTACTTGCGGAATTATAATTTATAATTTTTTTTTAGCTTTACGATTTATTCCTTGCGGGGTAGTGAGAGAGCACGGAGCGCCAAAGGCTACGGTCCCTGCATATCTCTTTCGCCTCGTCCACTGTCATAATCCTCTTCATACATGCCCTTCTGGGGGTCCTCATGCTTTTTAAGAGACCTTCCTCCAGTATCTTCGATACTGTGTTTTCCAAGGTCAACTGAGGTCTCCACTGATCTCTCACACCACTCACGTTGGTTTCATAAATCTTTCTTACTATTCTTTCATCACTCATTCTCTCAACGTGCCCAAACCCCTTGAGCACGTTCTTCGTCATTCTTACTATGATATTTGCGCTTACACCTGCTATTCTGCGTATCTCCTCGCTGCATATACGGTCAGCTAAACTGACTCCGCATATCTGCCGAAAAGATCTCATCTCTACTGCATTCATCTTTCTTTCATTCTTCTTTTGACACACCCGCATTTCGCTGGCGAATAACAACGTCGATATCAGTACTGCATTGTGAACGGCAACACGAGCAGGTACGCTGACGTTTTGCCGTCTCATCAATGCAACAAGAGCACCGTTAACCTGTTACTGGCAGCAATAACATTTCGTATCTTCCATCTCTACTAAATATACTTCCCAGATATACCACCTCATTCACTTATTCTAATATCTTTCTATGTACCATAATCTTGCATTCCGTTGTTTCTTCGTCTCATTTAAATACTAGAATCTTTGTTTGACTCGCATTCAGATTTAGACCATTACTTTCACACCCTTCTTTTAGAGCGGTGACCAATGCCTGTAACTCGCGTTCTGATGATGCAATTAGCACTGCATCATCTGCGTACAACAGACAGTTTACTGTCAAATCACTAACTTTCACTCTTTCACTATCTTTCACTCCTTGGAGACAGCTATCAAACAAATTGAACAGCCAAGCTGATATGGCGCAGCCCTGTTTGACACTCGATTGAATATCAAACTGAGGTGACATGCCAGCTCCTATTCGTACAAAGGCTGAGTGATCTTGATAAAGAGATTTTACAACCTGTAACTAGGGTCCGCTCACATTGTACCGGGGCAGTATCTCCCATAACTTCTTTCTTACAACCCTGTCAAATACCTTCTCTAAATCCACAAAAACACAGAAAATTTTCTGGTTTTACATCCAAAAACTTTTCCGTGATCATGCGGAGAGTAAAGACCTGATCCATGCACCCTTTTTCAGGTCTAAATCCTCCTTGGGCCTCCCATAAAAGCCTTTTGGATCTCTCTTGCATACTTCTGGCTAGAATTTTAGCAAAAATTTTACTGCCCAATCTTAACAAATTGATAGCCCTATAGCTTGCACAGTCTATCTGTGAACCTTTGCCTTTACACAAAGGCACGATGACTGCGCCTCGCCAGTCATCCGGGACCTCTCCCTTTTTCCAGCACAAATTGCATAGAAAAAAGAACAGGTCCAAGATGCGCGACCCATCATATTTGATCATTTCTGCATCAACTCCATTTCCTCCCACTGCCTTACCACATTTCAGACTTCATATAGCATTCTCTACTTCTTTTATACCGATTTCGTCATCTGTTACATCTTGATATAGTCAGCATATTGCTGTCGTTCGAGACAGAAGCGTCATCATATTCATACATCTTCTTGTAGAATTCCGCCCATCGTTGCAAAACGTGTGTTCTTTCCGTAAGTATTTCACCGTCCTCGGAAAGTATCCCATTCATTCTACAGGTTGGCGAACAACGCCAAGAATCACTACCTTCTCGCCAGAAAAGTTTCGTGTTTTCCCGGAAATTGTTTATCAATCTCTCGTCCCTTTCCCGCTCTGACTTTTCACGCTTCATCTTTATCAGTGCTTTCGTTAGGTGCTTTTGCAACTTATATTCCATCGTTGACCCTAAATTGTAATTCACGTAGAGGATATTATACTTTATTTTCTGGAGCATAAAAGGACCTCAAATTTAAAAAGATACATAGATAAAAAGATTAGAAAAATTCCTTCTTCATGTTTTACCCTGACAGCTGGGTAGCCGGTGACAACTTAGTGTCAAGAAACACTGTTGATTTCCGCTCCAAATCAAGGTGTAGAGTGTCGAACTCAACTCATTCTATGCTTTGCCTTATCAGAGTGAAAAAATACAAATAAATTTTAAATACAATCATTGTTTAAAGTGAAAATCGAACCCACAACCAATCACTTTTTACATTTAGGCGCTGTCCCACTATAACACGATGGTCTTCTTCTGTATCGACATCTAAAGAAAAAGTAATTATATTTTTAATATCCAAGAATGACATTTAGGCTGTCAGCGTCATTTTGAAAATAATAAACATAAAGTAATAAAGCTTTTATACGACTATCCAATTAATAAAATGAAGTAAATGATTACCTCTGGCACGATAACTCGCATGACTCATCAATATATTGGCTGTAATTGTCTCACAGTGCATAGTAATCATAGTTGTGTGTTTTACTGTAAGCGGTGGTTGTGGGTTCAATATTTGTGAGGGGAAATATTTATATTTCACTCGTTGCTATTTTTTTTAAGGGAAAAGAAGGCAAACGAGCGGAAAGGTCACCTGATGGTAAGTGGTCACCTTCGTTCATGAACATCTAGAACAGTAGAATTGTAGATGCGTTGCCGGCCTTGGGATGGAAGTTAAATGATGAGGGAAAGGATGGGTGGGAATAAGGAGACCTGGCTTACATGGCATCGGATTTGGCGGATCGTTTTTGTCATGATAGTGATCGCGAGCCAGTCGGAGAACCTCCTACCACCAAATTACTGGAGTAACTCTTACGGGACGCTACCCAGCAGCGGAGGGGAATTGTATTGTACCCCATCCCCCTACAGGGAAAATTTGCTAAGGAAATGTACAAGTAACTTTATACACAAGTGTTTGACAAACATAACATGATAGTGTGTATAATGTATTGTTTCTTTTGCTGTTAACGTTTTTATAGAGAGAGTACAAAGGCTAGCAAAACTGTCGTCTTTCTACGTTTCTTCTCCATATATCTATTACTTTAATAACTCGCTCATCTCCAAACAATTTCGGGAAAAACAGACCGAAAGTTTTTAATTCAAGTAGATTAATAATCAGTGACTTTCCTACTGCAGGACACACTTGTTCTGTAAACGCGGTTAGGATTGGATCGTGGGTTTGATTCCCGCTAGGGAATTATTGTAATTAATTTTTTTTTCATGTTTTTGCTCTGGTAAGTCAACACGTAATGTTTTGATGTCGGACGGAATGTATTGACACTGGGTTTTCTCTGTCTACCCTAGGATACCTCTGTATACGTGGTAAAACATTAAGCATAAAAAATAATAGAATATATTAAGTTGAGATCAGAAGTGACAGCGTCTGTTAATGTGTTTCTTTATAGGTTTGGTTGCCCTAGGGAATGATTATAATTAAAATAATTAATAATAAATTTTATTTCTCCGTTATTGTAAGACAAAGCGTGGCGTTGAGTTCCGCCGCTCCACGCGCAATGTCTTAATTTCGGGCGAGAGCCCGAATATCTCGATCCCTTATAGACCAAATTTGTGTAAAACTTTAAGAAATATAATATATGTTTATATTCCTAGCGCATAGGCAGTAGGGTACGAAAACATAATTTACACTTGTTAAGACTGAGCCAACTCGCGACCAATCCTTTGGCGTGAAGTCGCTCCGTTACTCGCCAAAAAATCCTTTTAATTGCGCGCCTGTCTCGATGAAGATATAGTTGGCAGCGTCGCGCTTTGTTTCACTCGCAATATACGAGTACGGCAGTGTGTGACCTGCTTCGGAATACTTTTAGAATTTTTTATTTTCAATATTGTATGAAATATATAGAGTATAATATTTTAGGCTTTCAGATTTACTTATTATTTATAAGGAAAAAAAATATTCAAAACACAAGGAAGGAAGAATGATAATGACCAAGCGATCCAATTTCTCCCTGTTTTAGTACAACAAGAAAAATCACATCATATATTATAACTATTGTATAGAATTGATATAAAATTATTTTAGTCTTTTTTTGCTTCTCAGTTTTATCCCGCATAGCAGAGTAGACACGAATTACCTAATATCAAGACACTCCGTACTCCGCTTTCCGCGGATTTCAACGCCGCGTTTTTGTCGTACCAGGGCAAGGAAATGAATACAATATAACATTTTTCAAATGTTTTCTAATCTTAAGTGTGGAATAACATTTTAAAAATAGTAAAATATAAAAATAATCATTTTCGCGAATAGGGATCGAATCCACAACCGTTTACGCTTTCAGTCGGACTGTCCGACTGAGCCACCATCGGTCTCAACCAAAGTAATAACGTATATATTTGTATACAATTATTATATAAAATTTAAAATTACGTATATCTTACAGTAGTCTCTTGTCGCAAGTGCTCTGGCAAATAAAGAAAAATACCTAAGATCTCATTATTACAACCATTTAATATGTTTTTATATAAATTTGGTACCACCTCAGTAGTATTACATAAAAAAACCAGTAGACGTAGGCAAATACGATTTTACATTTATTTTACTTTATACGATTTTAGAACACAATCTCTAGCAATTCTCGCAAATACAAACATAAACTAAAAGTTAAAACTTTCATAAAGCCTGAAAGCATTTTTCATAGCAACACATACAGTGGAACCAATCCGACGAACCCGACGAGCCCGACGAGGCCGACCAACTCGACGAGTCCAGCTGACCGCTCCAGCGCACGGAAAAGCTAATGAGGGTTTCTTTTGCACGACGTAACGACAAGTTCGAGCTTTTTTAGGTTTTGCAATAGAATTGGATTATTCTGAAAATATATTTACTGTATTAAAAGCTAAAGTATCTATTGTCAAAACAATCCACACTTCACTTTCCACCGAATTCAAAACATTGCGTGTTGAGAAGCGCTCACTCAACTCAACGCCGCACTTTGTCTTTGACCAGAGCGAGAAAGTGAAAATAATTTAAATATAATCAGTTCCAAATGGGAATCGAACCCATAATCGATCACGTTTATAGTCAAACGCTGTCAGACTTTTTTTGTTATTAGTAACAAACTCATATTTAACAGCTTCACGCTTTGTCTCGCATAGCAGGGAATTCAGAGACGACCTAGTGTCAAGACACTCCGTTGACTGTTTTCCGTTCGCAATCCAGACACCACGTGTCGAGTGGCGGACTAAATGTCGAGGTTTATCTTTTTAGAGCGAAGAATAATATATATCTTTTAAATACAATTATTATCTCAAACGGGAATCCACCAGTTCACCCACAACCACTTGTGTTTACTGCCACATACTGTATCACTGCGTCACCATGGCCTTTATATACATAAAGACTTTGTTTATTTTAGATGTATATTTAGTGGAAGGGCATATTTTCTATTAAATTTAACATATATAAAAATGAACGTTTAAATTTTCAACCTGACTCCATAAAAGGTATATGAATTAACGTAAATACTGAAATTTTAACAACAAACATTCACTCAAGTAGGTTCGAATCCAAAATTGACACGTTTAGCACCAGTAAAAAAAAATATACATATTATGTGGTTAGTAGCGTAGCTCGGCGTAACTCAACGCCATGATTTGTCTTACCTCTTCATATATATATACATTCATACAAATATACACACGTACATAGCGGATGTTCAGAGTTGACCTAATGGCTGTATACAGAGACTTATCTATTAATATTTATATGGATGTGCTTTCCCTTCACAATAGCGCACGCTCGTCTGTTTTAAACTAGAACGTTCCTCGGTTGGATTAACTTTGGCAATCCTTGGGTATAGCAGTATTTGTGTTTATTTAATAACTAGGCAATGTACGAGCGCGTGCGAGGAATTAGCTAGAAATAAAACTTAAGTTCTCCGAATCGAAATTATTATTTTAACTTGGTTATTTTATAGAAAATGTAGCGAACTGCCATATGATATATATTGGTTTATTATATGTTATATTAATTTATACGAATTACAAAAATAAATATTTTTCTATCAAAGTCACATGTAATACCTATATGCATGTCATAGGGACTGACAAGTGTAGGCATTAGGCACCCCTTTATAACGCGCATTATCACTCACCTCCACTCTCCGAGCTTATAATACAAATAAACTAATAGTCTAATACTGATAGAATACCAAAATATACGCGATTAATCTGTTTAAAATAGTTTCATTTAAAAAAAACCACGATCTTTCAATCAATTATAAAGTGATTTCCAACTATATACTCTCCCTTTGTACGACCTACAGTCAACCTTAAACCTATTACTCACGTTATTAGCATAATAAAGTAAAAAATAGTTGAAAACGAAAATTGTAATCGCCTATTTAGACGTTTTTTTAAAGATATGGGCAATAAAAAGTATGTTACCACCAGTATCGCAAACCAATCAGTTTACTGGCTACGCGTTTTTTATTAAATACTTTTACAAAATATACACTTGCTCCACTTCGCTCAGACGCCAGCTCGCCTCGCAGGCAGCGCGCATCAATATCTGACCTAAAACTCTGTTATGGAGCGAACTCGCGCATTTTATTATTATTTACTGCTGTTTTCCTCTAAAATAATATTAAAGGCGGTTTATGTGGATATTTCAAAACCAGCCTCTTCCTTAAATCTAATATAAAGAAATAAGTTTAATAATATGGCCGGGAAATGTCAGCTCCATTTCTTTATTCTTTCAAAGTTTTCTTTTTTAGCTTCACGCTTTTATCCCGCATAGCGGGGTAGACAGAAAGTACCTAGTGTCAAGACACTCCGTATTTCATTTTCCACCGAATTCGAGACATTACGTATTGAATAGTGGAATTCAACGCCGCTCTTGTCTTTACCAGAGCGAGGAAGTGAAAATAATTTAAATATAATCACTCCCCCGAGTGGAGATCGAACCCACAACCGATCGCCTTTACAGATAGACGCTGTCACACTGCGCCACGACCGGCCTCTCTTTCAAAGTTATGAAATAATTATATTATAAAATGTAAAGAAACGGTTATTACTAAGCGCGTTCCCCTCGTATTTCCTTTGAAGATCTTTTCATTATAGTATATATATTTTGGTCATCAAGGCACAGTGGAGCAATATCTGTTTTAAAATTACATAAACGCGACTGCTGGTTCGATTTCAACAATTTTCTCCGATCTGGTAAGACAAAGTACTGCGTTAAGTTCCGCATATGGAAAGTAGTGATTAAATCTTTCATGGCATAGTAAACTGACAGATATGCAGAGATGCATTATGAGAGTTTACTCTTTCTTTTATTATGGAAATAATTTAATTTATAACCGTACCGTCTATTTACTATTGTTAAATTCACTTTGATAATTCACTTTACTAGTCGAGTCCCGTAAACTAGCCACGTGGAACTGTTCCGTATTTTTTAGTTTCTAAAGCCTTAAGGGGTAAGCTTAAAGAGCCTAGTGTCAAGACACTTCATATTCTCTATTTATCGCCGGAGAGTTTGATGTTTAGTTACAATATCTTCTCTGTCCTGCAGTGCAGAACCTAAAAAAATAACTCATAAATAAATGTCCATAGTGATAGATTCTTTTTTAGCTTCACGCTTTTATCCCTCATCGCAGGGTACACAGAAAGTACCTAATCAAAACCTAATCACTCAAGTACCTAATCGCTCCGTACTTCGTTTTCCGCCGAATTCGAAACATTGCGTGTTGGCGGAACTCAACGCCACACTTTTCCTTACAAAAACGACGAAATGAAAATAAATTAAATATAATCACTTCCCCGATTAGGAATCGAACCAACAATCGATAGCGTTTACAGTTAGACGCTGTCCCACTGCGCCACTAAATAGGTAATTTTTTAAGATCATTTAATATTTCAACAACACACAGAGTGATTTGCCTCGGAAATCACATTACAGTTAATTATTTACTTATTTAGATAAAACTTGGGAAATACCGTCAATTGCAAATATAATCTAAAAAAACTACAATAAAAAAAGATATATGAATTTAAAAACTAGCCATTCAAGCTGTTTACTCCAACTTGTATTAGATTTGTTAATGGTATGCTATATTTTAATTTTAAATCCCTTTAGTTTCACATCCATATTGTATGGCTGTTTGTAATCCGCCATTTTGTTGTAGCGGCCATTTTGTACTAACGAAAATATTAATTATATCTACTTACTTTGTCGATAGAACTAAAGGTGGATTTAATTCAAATTTTAATTTATCGTACACTGAGATGTTAAGCAAATTGAGCTTTCAACATTCGACCCAAATTATCCTACCAGCCTGTAATTAGTAACTCAAAAACCATCACCCAATTATTGGAGATAACCAATATTTTAAATTAATATAGAATATGAAATAGAATAGACCTTATTCAACTGTAACATAAAAAAAGCGGAGTACGGAGTATCTTGACACTAGGTACTACCTGTCTACCCTGCTATGCGGGATAAAAGCGTCAAATTGAATTTGAATTAAGAACAATAAGTCTGTAAATCAATGAAGTATTTAAGTTAAAAAATACTCGCATATGTACAGTTATATTAGGAATAAGTAATTAAACCCATTCTTATAAATCCAAGCCTTACGATGAAGATGCCAGCGGATATAATAAAAAAACCGTTACTGAACCCAAAATGTATATACGCTATATTTCATAGTTTACGACAATCCGTTGCCTGTTTAATTCGTTGGATATAGATAATATATATTATGATAGGATTTTTACAGACATAATTACAATATATCTGATAAATTTATATTTTTGGAATGAATTTCTTTAACGTGGTTGAGGAGAAGAGCGATAGGTAGTAAAAATCGTCACGTAACGATGTATGCTGTGAGTGTGTGTGTGTGAGTGTGTGTGTGTGTGTGTGTGTGTGTGTGTGTGTGTGTGTGTGTGTATGTATGTGTATCGAGCCTACTACAACAAACATGAAACTTCAGTTCAGTTTAGTTCTTTATATATGGCGGGTCACATCGCCAATGTCACATTGTATGGAGAACACACAAAGGAGATTGTACGGTGAAAAAGAGTAAGGTTACGGGCTGATTGTATATTAAAACGCAAGAAACTTTATTACTTATTATTTAGCAGTAAGTGCGTTTGCGCTATAGAGAATTAGACAGGTCGGTCACCTGTCAACTGAAATTATTAAACCCACATTTTTTGATTACAGAAAATAAAAAAAAATACTATTTTTGTTATTTACTATTTTTTAAAGTGTCATTCCACACTTAGGATTAGAAACTATTTTTGTTTTCTTTTTAAATAAATTCTTAAAGCTTTATATTCTTAAAGCTTTGTTTAAATTGTTTTTTTTAGCTTCACGCTTTTATCCCGCGTATCAGGGTAGTCAGAATGTACCTAGTGTCAACACACTGCGTACTTCGCTTTCCACCGAATTCGAGACATTGCTTGTTGAGTGGTGGAACTCAACGCCGCACTTAATCTTACCAGAGCGAAGAAGTGAAAATAATTTAAATATAATCACTCCCCCGAGTAGGGATCGAACCTACAACCGATCGCGTTCAGTCAGACGCTGTCCCACTGCGCCACGACCAGCCTCAATATTATATATAATCAAAAATTTAAATATTACATGTTTTAATATGTTTGATAATATTAGTGGAGGCGGCACACCTCGGTGTGTCATATGTGAAGAACTGCACTGAACTATTAGTACAGGAGAAATTGTAATACACGTGTTTTTCCAACTAACAAAGCTCTTAATGACATTTTACATACTTCCATGATCTTAAAAAGGGTCTTGCTTTACAGGGCCTACTCTTATTCAAATGGAAACCATGGAATTTGTGAATAACGTTTATTTGGAACAAATATTGTTGTATTAACAAATATTGTTATTCCACACTTAGGATTAAATAACATTTTTGAACAAAACATAAAAATTTGAACGGAGTGAGATTCGAACCCGCGCCTCTTGGAAACCGTCCAAGCACTCATACAACCCATAATAATTTTTTCGATTTTCGGTTTTGTAAATATAATCTAGACGTACACCATTATATACATTTTAAACACAAGTGCATATGTGTGTAACGATACGGCCCTTTGTTCTCTTGCCGCATTGCAATGTAATAATGAGCCCGACCTGATTACTGCAGCCTGCACCGACTCCGCCCGCGATCCCAACAAGATCAACGCTCAAATTATTTTAATTAGTTACCGAGCTTTTGTTTGTTGTTGTTATTTTTCTTATTTTAAAGTGAAGAGATGAAAATTCTGAGGGCACTTGTTACATAAATTCAGTTTTATAATATCTGATAACGTTTCCTGTGAATATAATAACCTTTTATTCGTGCTGCGCTTTACGTTATCTCAGAAGTTGCATATTGAACTGGAACTAACCGTCTCTTTTGACTTACCAGAGTGAGGAAATGGAAATAATTTAAATATAACCATTCGCCCAACTGAGTATCGAATCCACAACCGATCGCTTTTACAATCAGATGCTGCACCCTACTGCACCACGACCAGCAAAAATTCATATATATATATATATATATATATATATATATATATATATATATATATATATATATATATATATGTATATCCATAGACTACACGTTAGAATCAATGTGTTCAAATAAAAAGAAAAGTAAGTTGTAGCGTAACTGATGACGACGCCATTAGCTCATTCAATCCACGATAGCTTAATGTGGCCATTAATCGAACCCACTGACGCTACACTGGAAAAATATCCCTTATGCATCATATAAATAAAGTTTAATTTCATTTCGTAATAAGATAACGTACATTGATCCTCTATTCCCTTTACAGTTATAGCTTTAACCTTTTTATTAGACGCTGCAGTAAGTGTGGTATAGGGAATATCACACTCGCTAAGCTAAATACCTTATTTTGAATATTGAAGCCGTTGTACGCAATTGGAAGGTATCTGCAGAATGTTCATATTCCCATGTATACTAGCACGATGTGTAAATCATTTTCTAATAGCATATAATATCTCTTTATCAGCAAAATATTTAAGAATTTTAATAATTAGATTATTATTTTTTTTTAAATTATTTAACTTATATTTATTATATTCTATTTCTTTTTTTATATTTCAATTTGTCATGTTTTCTTTATGAAAAGGAGAAAAGAGACACCAATCACTTTGTTTCATAAACCGTTAGTAAACTGATAACCGATGACAGCTCAATATTCCTTTTTGGTATTATTTCTGATTATTCTTATAACAATCGTCGTAAAGTAAATATCATAACAGATTACGATGAAGTTGTCTTCTTTCTCTACATGGACCTGGTCCCTGTAGTCTATTCTATACTATAATTTAAATGTTACTTTAAATTTATACAGTCTTCTTATTTATATACCGATTGAAATAAAACAAACACTAAATCTTAAGGTAAGCTTGCAAAAATACAATAGTAAAAACTGCATTTAAATCAGTTTAACCGTTTCTGAGATTAGCGTGCACAAACGCACAAACAAACAGATATACAGGTAAACAGTTGCAAAACCCATTGTTTTGAATTCCATTACGCTTCTAAATGAACTTAACATTAATTTTTCACATATATCTTCCATGTACAAACAGATAACACAGATAGACTATATTTTTACTATAGGCAGGAACGTTTTCCCACTACATTCCCTCCGCCTACTTAATATAACATTATAGAAAGCAGCCTTTTCCCATAACAATATACGAAAAGATGCGTGAAGTTGCATTTTTTATGAAACTTATTCAAATCAACATCTCAATAGAAGGGCTTTTTTTATATGTTTATCATATAATCGTCATATAGCGTAATGTAGATGTAGGAAGGGCCGTCGCCGCCCGCTGGTGACGTTCGTGGCGCGTCGCGCTATGAATAATTTATGTTTAAATTCTATTATATTTGAAGATTCAACATTTTCTGATTCCGCATGTAGAGTACGTGAGTGGAATTAGTATTCGCGTGACGTTACTGCATTCTTTCTAACAATAGGTGCTCTATTAAAACTTGGGAAATATTTAATAATCTGACTGTATACCGGATCCGTTGTTAGTTCGATCCCATTCGGGAGTGTGATTATATTTAAATGATTACACTTTCTCGCTCTGGTAAGACAAAGCGCGGAGTTGAGTTCCGCCAATCAACACGTAAAGTCTTGAATTCGGCGGAAAGTGAATTACGGAGTGTCTTGACACTGAGTACTTTCTGTTTACCCTGTTATGCGTGATAAAAGGGTGAAGCTAAAAAAATATCTAAATTTTGTTAGATTAGTAAACACCTACTACTCCGTGTGGATGGAATCCTTGCTATAATTAATTTAATTTACTATCTGTTCATATTGAAACTTGGACCCAGAAGTATACCTTTAATCAAAGAAAACTTCCAGCAGCCTTATGTTATAAACTGCCCACGAATTCCTCCTGATAAGATAGTTGTCTTCAAAGCAACCGGTAAAATTTTCCTTCTACATTGTTAACCTAACTTTCATCAAATACAAGAAAATAATTATTTTATAATTTTGTCCAGTAATACTTTAAATTGATATAACTTTTTTGAAAAAACGTATAAAAATTTGAACGCAGCGGGATCCGAACCCGCGCCTCTTGGATATCGTCCAAGCGCTCTGACCGCTAAGCCATGCGTTCTACTACTAGTAGCGTTAAAATTCTTATACGTTTTGTTACAATTTATTTATGTTGTTAGGATCTCTGTAGAGAGATTTTTACAAATTTCTACCACTTAAAGATTATTAAGAAATAATCGTTTAACAAGAGAGATTGCTATTTTATTTTAACTAACTAACTTTGATATAACTTTCTCAATTATAACCGATTAAAGTAAAACAAACAATAAATGAAAGAAAAAAAAATCAATAAACGAAAATACAAGACGTAAAAACACACAAACAGATATTTTTTTAAAATATAATTAGTTCTGGTTTCCATTACTTTGATAAATGCGCCCAATTATAGTTTTTCAAACTAACCTTCTATATACAGACAGTTATCAATAAAACTTTTATTATATATATTTTTATTATATGTACAGATATATGTAGTGGTATATTTAGAAGCCGTCGTGACGCAGCTGGTAGTAGAACGAATGGCTTAGCGGTCAGAGCGCTTGGACGGTATCCAAGAGGCGCGAGTTCGAATCCTGCTGCGTTCAAATTTTTATACGATTTTTCAAAAATGTTTTCTAATTCTAAGTATAGAATAACACTTTAAAATTAGTAAACATCATAAAATCACATAGAAAATTATAATAATTATATTATAATTATTATAATAATTATATTATATTAATATATTGATACTAAGTGCATAATTCATACTGCACTTTGCAAGCTAATGAGTCGCAAGGGATATAAAACGGCGCAAGCTGCAAAAATGTGACAGCAAGACGCTTCCCGAGCTACGCTAAGACTTTTACTACTGTTTTTTCTTAAATGCAACGTTTAGGAACATTGCAAGATAAGATAGGCCGGTCTGACTGTTAACGTGATCGGTTGTGGGTTCAATTCCCACTCGGAGTCATGATTATATTTAAATTATTCTCATTTCCTCGCTCTGGTAAGACAAAGCGTGGCGTTGAGTTCCACCACTCAACATGCAATATTTCGAATTCAGTGGAAAGCGGAGTACGGATTGTCTAGACACTAGGTACTTCCTGTCTACCCTGCTATGCGGGATAAAAGTGTGAAGATATAAAAATATTTTATTTACTATTATTAAAAAACCGGTCGTGGCGCAGTGGGACAGCGTCTGACTGTAAACACGATCTGTTGTGGGTTCGATTCCCACTTGGGGGAGTGTATATATTTAATTATTATTCACTTCCCTGCTCTGGTAAAAAGACAAATAACAGTGTGAAGCTAAAACAAAAAAAAATCTTTATGCCTTTCTTTTATATAACTAATATTATAGTTAGAGAAATTAGTGTCAAGAGACACTCCGATCTGCCTTTCACTCGAAATCGGAACATTATGTGCTTATTCTTGAACTCAACGCTCTTTGATAGTAGAGTTGACAAAACAATTTAAATAAAATCACTCTCCTTAAATTTTTATATTTAAATAATTTAAATGAATATTAATCATTCCTCCGACTGAGTTATAAAAATATACAAATAAATATATAAATTTATTTTTATTAATATTAATAGATAAATTTTAAAATATACAAATATTTTCTATATTTTACTGTATCTATAAAATAAGTCTAGTCTAACTGTAAACTGTTCGAAACGTCAGGTTTCCCAAAAATATTTTTTCGCATACCAAAATATGCGCGATTAATCCGTTTAAAATATTTTAACTTCTGCATTGTATTTAGCTTTACGATGTCAAGACAAGACACTTCGCTTATCAAGACACTTCGTGCATCCGTTTCCTCCGAATTCGAGACATTGCATGTTGAGTGGTGAAACTCAACGCTGCGCTTTACCTTAATAGAGCGAGGAAATGAAAATAATTTAAATACTAACATTACTTCGAGTGGGAATCGAACCGATTGCATTTCAGTCAGACGCTGACCCACTGCGCCACGACCGGCTTCAAAGATTTTGTGTTGTGGTATTTTTTTGAAATAATTCAAGGCTTTAAGTTAATGTAAGTAAGAGGTAACGCGCACAAACGTTCTATCTACCCACAAATTACCCAGATGTGAGGCAAGAAGGCAAAAAAGATATAAAATTTTCATAGAAACCAAGTTATTTGCTGAATTTTCACGTACACGCTAATGTACTCAGCGTTAGAACAACTGAAGGAACACTTTGCCCTTAAGTACTTAAGTCATTTAGGAGTTTCTGCGCGTCGCTCGTCTTAGAATTACAGTTTTTGTTTGAAGCACTGTGTCAGTCTTGTTAGTAAATTAGTTTCTCAAAGACTTTTTTTTAACCTCTATAAGTGTTATCTTTAAATTATTTTCACTTGCTCGCTGTGGTAAGACAAAGCGTGGCGTTAAAATCCGCCACTCAACATGCAACGGCGGAAAGCGGAGTACGGAGTATCTTCACACTAGGTACTTTCTGTCTACCCTGCGATGCGGGATAAAAGCGTACAGCTAAATAAATATATAGTTAACTAAATGACATGAATTTTGGATAATGGGTGAACTGATTTTTGTAAAGTATTTGGTTGAAGAGAGCATAAATTCTGTAACAAATAAAGTACCGTGTTTCATATTCTTCCTAAAGAATATTAGTTAGAATTCCTTTAAGTAGGTATATGCGTGTCTTTATGTAGTACGTAAGTTAATATCGTCTAAGGTAAGCAATTCTTGTTTCAATAATAAACTTGTTTTTTTTTTATTCAGACGTGAAAAACACATGTAGTTGTTAGTGACGCAGATAGAATAAACTTTGTGCAATGGAGATAGATCTTTCCATTATTTCGAAAACCTCTATCACGTGAATTTTTAGCTTCACGCTTTTATCCCGCATGGCAGAAAGTACCTAGTGTTAAGACACTCCATACACCACTTTCCACACAATTCCAGACATTACGTGTTGAGTGGCTTAACTTAACGCTGACAAATGAAAAAAAAAACAACACATGCAAGTGATAAAATTATTTTTATTACCGTCACTGTCAAGTAACTTTGCTAGTGTTACCATTACTGTCATATCACCACTGTAAGAATAAAGAAAAAGTCTCCATTTTCTACTTTTCTATGCAAAGATCGCCTATTGAACTAATAGCCGTAACGTGACGTTCTCAACAGCACTCCGAAGCCGTGTAATTTAATTATTCTCTATAATTCACAAGGCAATTAATATATAAGTTAAATTAATTTGAGTTTTGGCTGATTAACTGAGGAGTATGAATAATGAATACGAAATACAGGTTGATTTGGAATTTGGGACGTAATATCTTTGATGAAAGAACACTGTACTATATTTTCGATGACTTTTTGTTCCGTTACAGTTTGCCGAAATCAGGGCAAAGCTGCGGCCGTGACCCACTACAAGAACTGCATTCTACTGCGACTGCATCGTACACCTACATACTGTTCTACTAGAAATACTGTACAAAAGAATTATTATTTACATCTTTCTCTCATGAATTCTCGTTGAAAAAACTTCTAGTGTTATAAATCAATTTTTCAATAACAATGTTGTATTTCCAATTAGCATGTTACTACGAGAGGTCAGAGGTGGCAGAGGCAGGTGTTTAGTTCGGTGGCGGCTGTCATCTTACATCCCCAATTAGCGTGAGCCGAGGCGTACGTCGATAAGGACATCACTCCGCAGTCCGCATTGTTATTCATCGCGACCTCTATGTCACGGTCCTCCGCATCCCACCTCTCTGTCGCCCATTCACAAATTACCCCCGGATGAAGCAAGACAAAATATCCAGTACCGTGGAATTTCTGCCATGCGCTGCCAGTGGAATCCTTTTTTCCATCTCTTTAGCGAATGGATTTTTGTGTTCGTTGGAAAGAGAGAGGTATTGTGCGCAACAGTTGTCGACGCGGTATCGATCTGGCGACAGACACGTGCGGCGCCTGGGTCCGAAGTAAAGTTACACGATGTTAACAATATACACGCCATCCCCTACCGCTTTTGAAGGCTTTTGCATCTGTATGAACGAAGGAAACCCGCAATGAAACCTGTTCATTTAAATAATAACAAACGTAACGTAGATAAAGCGTATGTTGTAATAATTGCATTTCTCTCGGATCTTTCCAGTAAAATAAAACACAATGGCATATAGAAAGGATACTGACGCAAAGGTTAATCGATGGGTGATAAAATCGGTTGTAAATTATCGAATGTCATTCATAAAGATATGTTTTTCTTTTAGATTTTTTCTAACTTCATTGTTTAGATACGAATGCGACGGGTGGTGCCTATGTAGCCTCTTTGTTCGAGCTAACAATTATTTTATATGAATATAAGCAAAAACGATGAAAGTTAGGTTAGTATCGTCGTGTTTTATGTTGTTTGCCTTCTGACAATGGTTCTGGGTTCGACTCCCACTTACGGGGTGTAAATATACAAGTAATTCTGACTTTTGGGCTCCGTAGCCACGCAAAATCACTAAATTAGGTAGTAAGCTGATAATGGAGTAATATTTAGTTAGTGAATGAATTGATTTATTATATTCCATTAGTCCATTTTCCGTGTGAGAAATAAATGAAGATGACCTACAAAAAAACGCAGCTACATGTTATTTCCTGAGCAAGTCAGTGAATATGTAATGTCAAGACACTCCGTTCTCCATTTATTATTTTGTCTTATTTATTTGGTTTCACTATTGTTATACAATAAAATACAAAATTAAATGTTGATCATAAAACTATGTTAATAATCAGTTTTTGGGTAAAAACTGTAGGCTATAAATATTTTTTAGTTTAGAAATATATATATACAACGCCACATTGAATTCTGTCACTCAACACATAACGTATCAAGTTTGGGCAGAAAGTAAAGAACGGAGTGTCTTGACATTAGGTCCTCCCTGACTATCCTGCTATGCGGGATAATGAGTGAGGCTACTAACTTAACTCATACAATTTCCTGCATCCATCATTAAAAACACCATGATTTCCTAATTCCGACTTACTGTCATCGTTACATTAAAACCTTAAATACTTGTTTAAAGCTTCACTATTAATTTATTTTAGCTTCACGTTTTTACCCCACATAGCAGGTTAGATAGAAGTACCTAGTGTCATAACACTCCCTACTCCGCTTCTTGCTGAATTTGAGACATTGCGTGTTGAGTAGCGGAACTCAACGCCGCACTTTGTCATATCTGCGAAATCGTCAGAGAGAATAAAAATAATTTAAATTAAAGCATTCGCACGAGTGGGAATTGAACCCGCTGCCGATCGCGTTTACAGTGAGACGCTGTTTCACACGCCACAATCGGCCTCATTATGAATAAAGTGATTCATACACTAAAGTTTTGTTAAAAGCTTCGAGCTTACGGGTACACTGAACTTATCCAGTCACCCGGGATTACCACGAACAGGTATTATCTCGTCAGGTGTAGCTTTACAACTTTCCCCGAAGAGGTGTTCATGAATCATAAATTATTAAGTAATTAACTACTTTTTATATATGTTTTTTTACGTTTTACGCTTTTTTCTACATAGTAAGGTAACAGTTTCCGTCCTAAATAGAGAATTTGCATATTGAGTGGCGGAATTTAACGCCATATTTTGTTTTACTAGAGAAAATAATATTTTAAACATGGTCATTCCTCGAGTGGAATTGAACAAGCGTAGCGTAGACAGAAAGTAACTAGTGCCAAGACATTCCGCACATCGTTTTCCACCGAATTCGAGACATTGCGTGTTGAGTGGTGGAACTCAACGCTGTAACGCTCAGACTCTATCCTACAGCGCCACGACCGGCCTCATATATATATGAACTGTTTATTTTTACCTATTTGTTAAGACACATTTATTTCGTGTCATTTGCGCTTATTTCTGTCTTTATGCTAATTTGAAAATGAGTCAAAAGATATCTACGTGTCCCGATCAGCTGACGTGATATCTAGGACTGGGACAACCAGAAAAAAATAAAGGTAAGCGTTTATTTTTTAAACTAACATATTAAATTTGTAAAGGCCGTATATACGAGGAGTGTTTTTCATTCACTTTTTTATTCTTCAATACTATATTAAGTTTTTTTGAGGAGTTCAGAGTGAACACCCTCTGGTATTCGGATTCTATTAAGTTCTTCTTTATATTCTTATTATTACATACTGATTTCTTAAAATAAATTTCAAATTTCCAGACAAAAGACGCTCATTTCTAATAAAATTGGAAGGTATCTTTTTAATATGTAACTAATCCTTAGTTAATCTGCGATAGTATGACATGATTGGCAAATTGTTACTATAACCTTTTAGCGCCTTTTAAATGGCTTCGCGAGCATAAACACTTGTCTGATGATAAACCATAGTTAGAAGTTCGAATTCTACGAAATACAAATGTTTGAGGCCGGTCGTGGTGCAGTGTTACAGCGTTAGACTGTAATTGCGATCGGTTGTGGGTTCGATCCCCACTTGGGGGAGTGATTATATTTAAATTATTTTCACTTTCTCGCTCTGGTAAGACAAAGAGCGGCGTTGAAATCCACCACCCAACACGCAATGTCTCGAATTCGGTGAAAAGCGAAGTACGGAATGTTTTGATACTAGGTACCTTCTGTGTACCCTGCTACGCGGGATAAAAGCGTGAAAAAAAAATGTTTGAATTTGTATTTGATATAGTTATTATCGCCTTATGCTAGATAAAGAGGAGCTTCCGAACTCATGGTTGCCTTACAAGATAAAACTTAAAAAAACAAGTACAGTATTGCTATCCTTTTAGATTATAATTTGTTCATTGGTTGGTTTCAGCCTTATTGCGCCCACTGCTGGACATAAGCACCCCCAAGGTTTTCCACGACGATCGGTCCTGCGCTTCCAGCTTCCAGCAGCTGTCCATGACCTTGATATGATCGTCGGCTCACCTGGTAAGAGGCCTGCTCATTGAACGTCATCTTCGTTTGCCCCAACAACGATCGGTTCTTCTCACTATGTGTCCCGCCCATTGCCACTTCAGCTCCACTTCAACTTAGTATTCCATCCCAATTAAACCTTGAGTTAATCACGTTCAATCCTTTATATCCTACAGAGTCATGATGGCGTTACACGGCGTAAAACATTACTGGTTACATTTTAAAAACACTTTACTAATTTATAAAAAAAATCTCAAGGAATATTACTTTACACTATCTTATGAATCCCAAGTCAAAGAAATTTATATTTTGCTCATAGTGTTGTATATGTGTATGTGTATGTGTATATGTATATATATTTATATATATATATATATATATATATATATATATATACATATATATATATATAAATATATATATATATATATATATATATATATATATATATACATGTGTTTGATTATATGTATAGATTATTGTTATATTTTCTTTTACTGCGTACACCCTCTCCCATTTAATTTAGTGTCTCCTCTACCCTAAAGATGCTTGGAAGAGATCGCTCTCTCAGCGATAAGACCGCCTATTGTGTTACCTCTCATTAGTATTCATTTTTCTGTAAATGTTTTAATGGGTGTACAATAAAGAGTATTTTCATTTCATTTAAAAAGCTAAAAAAACAACATTGTAAATGTTTTTTCTCATAGAGCGGTTATCCATTTTCTACCTGAAATATAGACATTGTGAGTCAAGTTGCACAACTAAACTTTACAAATTGTCTTATCAGAACAGACAAATGAACACTTGTTAAAACATAACCATTCTTTCCAGTAGACAACTGTTTGTGTTTTCAGTCAGACACTGTCCCCATACTACCATAAAGGCCTTAACAAATTAAATAATAAATAAAAAAAATCGTAGGAAGTCGGTAATTACCGTACAAATGGATACTCAGAAGCGTAATGTCCGCGCCACACCTTTACCCTGGACTGTTATATGAGTTTCAATGTAATAAGGCTTTTCCGTTTCATCAACAAATTAACAAATTGGCATGGAACGAAAGTAATTACTGCGTTGGAACTGTTCAAGGACTGAAATATGATGGTATATTTTTCAAGGTTTTGCTTCAATTTTGTCAGCAGCCGGCACTTGCCGGCAAGTGGTGGGATGTCTTATAGAAATCAGCTGGCAACTGTTGGGAGCGAAGAATTCTGGTGTGACTTTGAAAAGCTATGTTCAGTAACAGATGAAGCAGGATTAGGATTTAAGCTAGTCTTGGTCACAATTTTTTAGACATTGATGAAGACTTTTCCGTAGAATAGTAATAAAGGATTTCGTTTATCCACGAAATTATGCAGAATTATAAAGTATCTGAGAATTATAATTAATATGAATTATGAAACTATAAAAAACTTCAACAAAGAAGGAACCGCTAAGTCAAAACCAGATCAATTAAATCAAAATATTCATTGTTCCATTCGGCCATTACAAGCACTTTAAAAGAGTCAAATAACATAAAATTATCTGTGCTACAGGACGCTAGCACCAGCTTGGAAGGCAGTTCTGCTGAGATGAGCTGGAGAGAAATAACCTAGTTAATTTTAAATATATCGTAAACACAAGGTTTCCAATAAAATAGACTTTGTGATATACTTAAATATATAAAGGTCTTGTCCGTGACTCCGTTCGCATAATCTGTATTGTGCAACGCAAAGGCAAAGCCAATACCTCAAGTAAGGCTTCTTATTCAACTGTCGCCTACTATTCTGTAGTAACAAACTTATTTATTTAATACTACATCTAAGAATGTAATTAGACTCTTTACCAGAATATCTCTACTTAAATCTCTCCATATAAATATTTACAATTTTCCATCGTAATTTGAGACGAGAATGGCGTAGCTTAACGCTGTGTTCCACTTAAACAGAATAAAAGGAAATAAATTAAAATAATAATTTTAAATTTACCTACGTCTATAAACTTCAAATAAAATAATTCAAGCTACACTAATTATCTGCTGTTGTAATCTGCAGGCAACGTCGGGTCACGCAACTAGTTTACCCTGTTACTAATATATTTTTCATGTCATCGCTTGGTAATGCCGCGAGCTGGCGTGAGTGGTTCGCGTGACGCGAGCGCGCTCGAGCTCACCCTCTATTTTGAAATTATTCTTATACAAAAATTAAAGAAACATCGTTGTGATTGTATCCGATTACTTCCTTTAGATATTAAATGAAGATAAATTGAGAAACAGAGCTGTTATAGACTTTTTCGGACGTTGGAAGGGCCTTGGACAGCTGGTAGATCGAATTCTCCCTCTTTTTTACCTCATACCATAGTGCATAAGGAGAAATTAGTGTCAAGACACTGAATGACGAAGCTTAACGCCGCTATTGTATAACTAGAATGAGATAGGGTGTACACTTACACATGTAACAGGATCTATTTAATTATGCGAGATGATAATAAACAATGTTAGTGCTCTAGATATTGCCATTACATTGCCTTACTTTTGGCTGGCGTAACTTAACAACGCATGGTACTTAACTGGATAGACAAACCAAAGTACATATATAATGCAATTATACTGCAGCAAAGTTCGTTCATAACAAAAAAAATAATAAAAACTCGAACTTTATATTCTATCTTTAGAGAGGTCTACTGTGAATGGAGCTTTTCCTAAAAGTTCCACATTATTCTACTTCCGCTGCAGCAAAGCGCTGACCGACCGACTTAATTTCCCAGAATAACTTGAGATGTTATTACAATGAGGCGGTTCTTAGCGCCGCTTGACCCTCATTTACATTACAGTTTGAATGAGAACTTATTGTGCCACGAGTGGTATTGAAAGTTAGCTCGCTACTGCCTATGGTGCGGTGTGGCGCTGGTCTTATATCCAAACAAATAAATGTTGTTTGTATTGTTGCTATTGTTTTTGGAGTTTTAGTTATATATGATGGCATTGAAATAACTCAAAATAATAGATGTATATATTTCTAATTTTTTAATATTGCATTCACTCGACCTATTAAGATGATAGCGAGCATGGCGTCTGACTGTAATAGGTAGTAGGTTGTAGGTTCTATATCTACTGAAATGAATGATTATATTTTAAAAATACAATTAAACGCGTTATATCGCATATCAGGACAGTCAGAGACAACCCAGTGTCAAGACATACCGTGGACTGTTTTATCGCTTGAAATCGAGACATTGCGTGTTGAGTGGTGAGCTTAACGCCGCGCTTTGTTTTACCAGAGCGGAGAAATGAATATAAATTTTAATTATAATCATTCTTCAATTTCATCACTCCGAACGGAGTTGAACCCACATTCTATGGGGTTTAACACTGCGACACGATGCCCGACGGCCTTTAATAGATAATATTTTAATTATTTTCTATTCTGACAGTTTTTGACATTAGATTCACTCTGCCCACCTTGTTTTAAGAGTAAACACGTGAATAACGTGAAAGATGTACGAAAAATTTGAACAAAAAGACTGTTTGCCTATTTATATATTGATATAAATTACTTGGATGTAATGTAATTATAGACGTAGGTTTTTCACAATATTACTTAATTCAGTTCAATTTATATGATGATTTAAAAAACATAAAGCCAAAAGGCCATATATATAAAGCCTTTATATAATAATAATATTATCAATATACTTAATCCTATTTCATAGTAGCACGCGTGGCGCCGCGTGACTGCGCCTGGTGGCAGTTCAAGCCAAGCCATTACGTTCCTGGGATAATAAGCTCTATATATGTAATTTAAAGTTGAAATTGGCTTGTGAAAGTTATTAGTACAAATAAATCGATTTTCAGTTAGCGGCTTTAAGAAGACTATGTCAGCTTGAACCGCATAAGGTTAACGAATACACGATTTAGTTGGCGGTTTTGTTTGTGGAGACTACAGTGTTTTGTAGAGAATTAATGTTATATATATATATATATATATATATATATATATATATATATATATATATATATATATATATATATATACATATATCACATGTCTCTCAGTGACTTAGGTAAAAACAGTCTTAAGTTAAAGCATCTAAAGATATCCGGCTTTTGTTATAGAAACCTTATACTGTACTTTGTCTATCTATAGCATTAAAAGGATCATTTGTCAAGATGTTAATTAGTAGTGAATTAATATTATTTTTAATTTCCACATCACTCATGTCACAGTATAGGCAGAGTGGACCTAGTTCTGGCAATATTTCCTTAGTAACTCAGGACGTTTTGTCTCACGTCGTTAGATACCATCGTAACTGAGTGGAACAAGGTTCAAACCTTGACTGTTAACTAATTACACATAATAGCGCTATTGTTGCTAATGTGACAATAATTTCCCCGCTCTTTTAAAATAAATATCAATTTTCAACCGGAAGTGGCGAACAGTATTTTAATATTAGATTCTCACTGCCTGCCCTGCTGGGCGGGATATATTGTACAGCGGTTTATATAATATAATCAAATAGTAGTAATATATTTTGGGACTTAGATAAAAAAGAGGTTACCTCAAACAAGATACACAAAATGTTTACAACAACCTGTCATTTACAGCCAACGCGAGAGCTGGACGGGGAGTGTCCCCGTAATCCCTTCTGCAAATGTGTTACTCGTCCCTCACTGGCTTCTAAGCGTTTGATTAAATATCATCCCTTGGGAAATTTAGAAAATATTTGAGTATTTCATACGATTTTGAGAATCTTCAAGAATTTTATTCACCCTTTTCAATATTACAAATGTTGATAAGACATCGTGACAATCTGATTTAGAATTTTGCTTCTTTTACTATATAAAATAACTTTTTAGTGTTTATGTTTGCTTAAACAGAACTCAGTGAGTAATCATTATAATGTAAATGTAAAATAAGCCACTCCAATTTATTTTAATCCTAAATCATATATCTTTATTTCTAAGGCAGACAAAAATAATTTCAGAAAGCTAAGAGATGCTACGCTTTGCACTTGTGTCTGTGATCACACGATCTGTAGCTCTACACTGATATTCTGTAATAATTTATATAAATAATAATTAAGGTAATATAAGTTAGGTAATATAAGCTTAAAAGAAACGGAAACAGTCATTCAAGGGACATTAAGAACATTAAGTTAATGTTCCTTTGTTGTAAAAATGATGAAATAATAATGCGCAAAGAAGCAAAGGACACACGCTTACAATATAATTATATTTAGCGACTGGTTTTATTAAAATAATAAAAATATATCATATTCTCGCGTCTTCACTTGCAATATATTGGTATTTTTTTTAAAATAGCTCAAAATTAACGTTAGGAAAAAGGTTATAATTTCCATACATTCTGTTCTCTAGTTTTTATCCGAAATCTATACTTAGTTTTACCTAATATAAATAATTATTAGAATTATTCCTCTGAGTGGGAATCGAACCCACAACCGGTTGTATTAATATTGAGACACCGTCCTACAGTACCACGATGGACGACAGTATAAAAAAAGTCTGTAATTATTGTTATCTTAATATTAATGTATCATTCATGCTTATGTCAAACGAAAAATTATAAAATAGAGATAAAAATATGAAGACCGCTTATTTGCTTTCTGAACTTTCCTTCAGAGGCCCTTCGCCTTCAATATAGCTAAAAGGAAATGCTTATTAAATATTTATAATATCATCGTACGAGTATCCCCGACCCTCTCATGTTTGTGACTGCGATATATAACTTTTATCTCATATAAAGATTGACTAATAAAACATAATGGCTTGATGTTGGTGTTGTAATAATTTAAAAATATGCTGAGAGAGTTAAGATTATGTTATTATATAATAAATTTACATTGTTTTGTTGATATTTTTCAGTCATACGAGTCAGTGGGCCCAGTGGGTTTAGAGTTCGATTCCCGTTTGCCACTATTAACTTTTCTATTATTTAACACGTAAAATTCTGAAGTGCTCTACAAAAAATATTACAAATATCGTATCGTATCAAAAAATAATACAAATATTACAAATATCCCAAATTTATAAAGGATTTTTTATCAGCTTCACAATTTATCTCAAATTTGAAATCCCAATCTGAAATTCAGCGAGTTGAGAGAAGAACTCTACACCTATCTTCATCTTACCAAAGAGAAAACATTTAAAATATTTTTTCATTTATCCGTTCCCTGAGCAACTTCCAAGTACGGCAAGGTAAGGTGTTAAATAACTAAAGTCAATTCTGTAGAAATATCATGTTCAGTCAAAGGTAGACTCTACAAGTACATGTGCTCTACATTTGTGAAATTCGTTTTGTATCATCTTTCAATACGTGTAATAAAACTTTTGATTTTCTAAGTCTTTGTTAATACACAATTTTTGTATTTTTGATTATTTTAATTTATCTTATGTGTAAAAACTATATCTATATTTATATTATTTAAAATAATAGATTTCCTTAATAGAAATGATTATTATATAAATAATATTATATAACTTTATTAATTACATAATTTGTTCTCACCATTTGTATATTACTCTTTTGACAATATTTAGTTCCCGAATGCCTCATTTCATCTTCGTTTTGTTCAACAAAATAGTATCAATTTAAAACTAAGAGAGATTAAAAATATATTCAATGGAACTTCATATAAATAATTTATAAAATTCAATATTACATAAAATTTTATAGCTTCACGCTTTTATCGCATAGCAGGGTAGAGAGAAAGTACCTAGTGTCAAGACACTCCGTACTTCCCTTTCCACCGAATTCAAGACATTGGGAGAGTGATTGGGGATTGTAGAGAGGTGGAACTCAACGCCGTATTCCATTTGCATATTACATTGTTCACAAAATCAAAGTAAACAAGAACATGTAAAACACAAAGTGTGTTTTAGATAAACACAGTGGCTCCAGTGATACGGTGCTACGTAGTCTACATCGCTACAAAGGCGTAGCGCTACGACTGCTACGCTAACAAGCATCTCGTTTGCGAGGAATATTTTATAAGACGCGCGCCGTGTGGGTGAATAATGCGGGATTTCATATTTAATTAAACGCCTTCAGTAAATATAATGTAAATATAACCTACTTGTATCGTATAGACGGGTTCATTAGGGGCCTATTTGTATGAAAGCTTTATTACATTTTGTAGTGACAATTTGAATTTATTATAATGTAAGTTAAAAGTTATAAGTGTTTCCAATATTTTTTTTCATTCTTTTTTTGAGGAGTTGTCTTAAGTGAGAAATTTTATATATGAGAAATTTTATTTTTAACTGCATAGCTGTGAACACAGCAAGTACCTAGTGTCAGAGACTTCGTACTTCGTATTCTACCGAATTCGGCGTTGTGTGTTGAGTGGCGGACCTCAACGCCGCACTTTGTCTTTATAAGAGTGAGTGTAGTTACCTACTTTCTAACCTCTTTTACGCGTATATTTGTTCGTACATTTTAACATTACGTAGAACAGTGAAACCAATATTCCTTTGTTCCAGCACATACATACATACATACATACATACATACATACATACATACATACATACATACATACATACATACATACATACATACATACATACATACATACATACATATATACATACATACATACATACATACATACATACATACATAAATAATATGTCAAGGAAGATGTATGGGAAGGGCGAGTGCGTTGTCAACTATATTTTGGTCACTTTTAGCTTTATATATTTAAATGAGAAGTTGAAAGTGTGTTTATTTTAAATATATTTTTGTATAATTACAATACTGTATTTTTGTAAGATCAGACGTGCCGTAGTGCGACAGCATCTGACTGTAAGCGCGCTTGGTTGTGAATTCGATTTCCACTAAGGGGAATTATTATAGTAGTATTTAAATTATTTTCATATCCTCGCTTTGGTTAGCCAAAGCGCGGCGTTGAGTTGCATGATGAAAAGCCTACAGCGAAAAAAAAAATAATTTAGGCCTAGGCCTCGTTTAAATGCAGAAAAAAATACTTTCCTTGTTCATAAAATCGACAACTCAAGGAAAAAAAATTGTACAATTAAAAGTAGACAGTAGACAGTAGCTAGATCATTCACTCCCGCACCATTTCGTATCGCCACAAAGCATTTGTCTGTACAAACAACAAGACAAAGACAATATTTACTACATTATGACATCAAAGATTACTTTCGCTACGCAGAGGTACTAACAAAAAGACTATCCTTGGATCTCACAAGCGGCTGCCGGTTTCAGGCGATGAGGGCAAATACAACCAACCGCCCACAAGTTTGTGAATTGAAAGGCAAATATTTTTGTTAGTTATCTTATTTTTGTTTTAACAGTATTTATATATTTATAATTACTTAATATTTTAAGGCCATCGTGGCGCAGTGGTACAGTGTTTGTGAGTAATGCTGTTAATTGTGAGTTCGATTCTTAATGGAAGATGATTATATTCAAATAGATTTTTTTATAACGCGGCGCTCCCCTACACTGCGCACGAATTAAGTAGATAACGTAGAGGTCTTGACACTAGGATCTATTTGACTAACATGCTAGGTCAAAAAAGATGATTCTACTTTATACTACGACAATGTAGTGTGTAAAGGGTAAGCTGATTCTTTGATTTCTCACTATTTTCTATATAATTATTTGAAATCATTTCTCCACTCTCCGTTTTTCACAGAACTTCAAGAACCTACACATTAAGTGTCAAAACGTAGCTCTGCGTTTCTGCGTGTAGAGTGCAATCAAAATAAATTTATTAAGTATTATCATTACCTTAAATGGGAATTGAACCTACAATGCTTTGTTACTTACCCTATATCATAAAAACGTCTATTTTGTAATATTTTTTTATCTTCACCCTAAATCCCTAGCGGGGTAGTCAGAGGGAACGGAGCGCCAAACGCTACGGTCCTCTGCATACCTCTTTCACCTCGTCCACAATTATTACCCTCTTCATACACGTGCTTCGGTGGTTAATTAAATTTATTAGTATATATTAAATTAACGGTACGAAATTGTCCGTAGACACCTGTGGTGTGTATTGCACACCGAAGTTCAAATTGACCTGTTTCCTTCCTCCATCGCATCGCGTCGCCGGCAAATCTGGAATGTGGCCTGCGGCAAGACCTTTATAAAAGGGTTTTAGTTCCTTTAGCGCTTTACGCGATAAACTTGGCTTTTCTTATCTGACAATGGATAGAACGTTTTACTGGCTATTGTTATTGTATTGTAAACTGTTGAATATTATGCTATTTAAATTATGTTAAATCCTTAAAGTTAATGCTAACATTAACAGTTTCTTATCTTACTGTATTTTATTGTTAAATGCGGCGTTAAGTTTCAACACTCGATATAATGTTTTGAATTGAAGTAGAGAGTGTAATAGAGTGTCTTGCTCTCTGGCAACTCAGTTGTATACGCAAACTAACGAAAATATTTAAAATGTCTTCAATGATATTATTTTAAACGGATTAATCGCGTATAATAGTAAAGGCCGATTGTGGCGCAGTGAGACAGCGCCTGACTGTAAACGCGATCGGTTGTGGGTTCGATCCCCACTCAGGGGAGTGATTATATGTAAATTATTTTCACTTCCTCGCTCTGGTAAGACAAAATGTGGCGTTAAGTTCCATCACTCAACACGCAATGTCTCGAGTTTGGAGGAAAAGGAAGTACGGAGTGTCTTGACACTAGGTATTTTCTATCTACCCTGCTATGCGGGATAAAAGCGTGAAACTAAAAAAAAAACGCGCATATTTTGGTATTCGAAAATATATTTTTGGTAACCTGACGTTTCGAACACTTTACAACAGTCCGTGGTCACGGTAGGCAAGGTAGATGGTGGTTGGCATATTTAAAACACTAGACTGTACTATGAGGCCATTATAGTGTAGTGGAGTAATGAGAAATTGGCTTGGGATTCGATTTCAAGCATTAAATGTAGACCAAAATATTTTACGATTATCCTGTTTTTTGGCTACCCTACTGTGCCAGTCAAAATATATATTAGGGAAAAATACCCGTAATAAAGCGGTAAAGCCTTCTAATATTAGGAGCGATGTATTATGCATAGTATTGGGAAAGATTTCCATTACAAAGTAGTAGTGGCGCAGTGGAGGGCGCTCCGCCGGGTCAATGGGCCGATTGATACGAAGGTCAGGAGTGCTTGGATATATCGACCCAATACAATCTTGAATGCATTTTTAGTTAAATTAATTTAGAAGCGGTTTTTATATTGCACATGTTATTTTGGTATTATTTAGTAGTTTGATTTATCCAAATTACTATCTGTTTCTAATTTATTAAACTACAATGATATGTTTGTAATAAGGCCTTTTCCTACATCTCACAAAATTAATATTTTGAAATAATTAAATTAAAAATATGTTCACCACTATTCTATGTAGTCGTGAATAATTTAGTGTTCTAGTTGGGATGTATTTTCATAACCTTGCTCTAGTAAGAGACAGCTAGGGGATGAGTAGCGTCACTGTAATGCGTCGTCGCAATGATTTAATCTAAAAGTAGGAAACAGAGTGTCTTGATACTATCTAAATGAATTAAAAAAAGTATAATAAAAAAGGGTTTTAAATTTTATCGTCCCTGTCTGACTGAACAAGACAAAGAACAAGAACAAGAGTATCGCAACTCCGCTTAATGTTTGTTAACACCCAGACTTTCCCATATACATCAGTCTCGTAAAATACGTAGAGCTTCACACTCTTCCCTGTCATTATGCAAGGAAATGCGAGCCGTAGACAGAATGAACATAGTGTCAAGACACTTTATTCACCACTACCACTTTTCGAAATCAAGATCTTGTTGGTTTTACGGCGGAAACTAACCCCGCGCTATGTTTTACCATAATTTACTCATTTCGGGCCCTCTTATTAAGCACTTTTCACCTCGTCTGTACAGTCAAAGGCAGATCCACTGCACCGTGACGACCTCATATATTTATTTATGTATTTTCAAACTGATTATAGTTAAATTAATTCCAGAGAGTACACTCAAGAACAACCGCTTACAACAAAGCTATCGGCTCATTGACCTACAAAAGTGCACTCGACGTTGCTCCGCTTTGTGGTCTGGTTCACAACCTTCTTATACAAACTAAAGTATTATTTCTGTGTTTTTTCTTTTCCACTCACTTCATATTTCTAATAAAAAGTAGTTCTTTTTTACTGTATACAGATGTATTTAATTATAAGGGGATATTTTTAAAACAAGCTATTTTGGGGTGATTTTGAATTTGGTTTTTTATTGTGTACTCTAATGTACTGTTCAACTCGTTTCTTTTGATATCTAAATTGGATAATGAAGTTAGTTTAATTGAGGGTTTTTGATCATAAACCAGTATAAAATTTTAATATTATATTCTATATAGCAGGAAGCTACCGCCTGCTCGGCAGGTTGTGCTGAGAAGAGCCACAGAGAATCAGTTAAATTCAATATTACTGGGTGAGCATCCACAATATTCAATTCCACACATTAATATCTGTATAGTGTTCTTGAATAGAATAATATACCTTTTCCAATAGATTTGATATTAATTCTAAATTTCGCTGATCTGCCACTAGGGCAGATCTTAAATTGTTTTTCAGAATTTCAAATTTAATTTTTGAAGAAAATCTAAGGATTCACATAAATCTAAGGAAATCTAAGGATTCATATAAATCTAAGGAAATCTAAGGATTCATATAATTGCATTGCCATCAGGATTTAAAAAAAATCTCTTAATACATTAACATAAATTGAAAAGTGGTTGAAATTTGTCATGCAAGATATGAATCACACAAACATACTAACACAGCAAAATAAATAAAATAAATTACAGATGATTTTAAGTAAATAGTAAATGTAACAGACTAAATATAATTTTAAGTTTTTAACAGTTCTAAGAAACATCTGTTATCTGTATATATTGTAATAGTCATGCGTTTTATAATCAACGATGTATTATATACCTGTTCAATTAAAGAAACACCGTCTATGTCCGTATAGCGAAGTACGAAAGTGAGATCGTGTTTATAGTCAGACGCCGCGCTATATCAATATATAGCATGGCAATCCAGAGTGAGGAAATGATAATAATTCAAATATTCTCTTTGCAATTTTACTGAATTTGAACCCACAACCGATTACGTTAACACCAATTGTCTCATTACAATATCTATCCAAGCAAATCCCAATTAGTCGGTCAGTATAAAAATTCATTTAACGTGAAATTTACAGTGACTATAAAATGGGTTTATTTGCAAAGTAATACAAATAACGGCGCGGTTTAACGAGAGCGGTCTAAACTTAAATCGACTTGAAACCCTTCGTCGACGGCCTCGTAAATCGAGTCCCATCAGAATACGCCTACATACTATGTATATAAAATGCTAACGCCGAACAATGTCTGTTTGAATACGCGATGGTATTTAAGAGTACCTTGGTTTTATTAGTTTTAGATTAGAAAGTGCAGCGTTGAGTTGCGCTACTTAACACACTTTGTCTATATATAGAACACGTTGGTATTTTACACTTCATTCTTTCCTTTTCATATCACTTGTACTAACAGACAAATCAGTTAAACTAGTTTAGGATGAATAAGATCTTTGATTTTCTGGATTTTAACACATTTTACTTAAAAATAATTTAAGCGGATTAATCGCGTATATTTTGGTATTCGAAAATACAGTTTTGCAAGCCCGACACATCGAACACTTTATCGTAATCACAGGTAGAGTAACGTCAGGTATCAAAAAATATATTTTCGAATATCAAAATATACGCATTTAATCCGTTTAAAATAGTTTCATATAAAATGTTTGAAATTATCGATTACTTACATAATATAAGAATAACATTTCGAGCATAGCTCTGGTAATCGAGTAACGTTGAAATAATTATACGAGAAGCGTGTGTCTACTTTTGTAGCTATTATTTTAACTACCATATAGAAAAGACGTTTAAGAAAAGAGTATAGGTTATTTGGTTAAAGCGCTCAGTTGGATTCTAACGACGCGACTCGAAACAAGGGAAATGGGTTTGAATCCTGTTACTTTCAATTATATTTTTTTAGCTTCACACTTTTATCCCGCATAGCAGGGTAGACAGAAAGTACCTAGTGTCATGACACTCCGTACTTCGCTTCGAATTCGAGACATTGCGTGTTGGGTTATTTGGGTTACCTTCAATTTTTACATGTATGATATAAATAACAGTCGATGTATAAAAAGAGCCTTTAATCGCTTCTATACTTTAAACTATTTTTACATATTTTAAACGGATTAAAAAATTTAACGCATTTATAACGCATAGTAGGGTAGTCAGAGCATCTAATGCCAAGACTTGTAACGATACGTACTATATATAAATGTACAAATAATTTAATAATAACAATTAATATTATTTTATATAGTATTTATAGGTAGGTAGTAATAACATAATTAATAATTTTATTTTTATTAAATATAATTTTGGCTGAATGAATTACTGGCAGTCTAGAATGATACAATGAATTTTGGGAAAAAAAGAAAGATGGGGAATTGGCGGGAGCGTCATGTACGGAAAAGGACGCTTGAGAATATTGTTAATATTTAATTTGGAACAATAGAAATATAACACATTGAAAGTGAATATAATAATAATATTTAATATCGGAAATACATAGGAATATGATGATTATTGTTTTTATGGTATTGGTGGTCGGTAAGATTTGCATTTTTATAAGAAGAATTTGTTGGTAAGTTCTTTTTCCATTATTAATATAAAAGTGCCAATAAATGAATATAATATTATTATTAATATAGTAAAATAATTATATTAACGATATTAAATGTTTAGAATGTACATTCTAAGAGATATATAAATTTTGTAATATAAATATACCAAAGCGTCTGCCGCCATCTTTGAATAGTGTTGTATGAACATATTATTATATGCATTTACTGAGTATTATAAAATATTTTTAATATCATACTAAGCTCTGCAAACAATAACTAATAAATCATAATTAATATAATATCATGTATTGAACGAATTAAGCATTTTATGGTTATATTTATATAATATTCTTAAACATATAGGAGATCCGTCATGTACTCGCGTTACGCGACTGTCGGGGTTCGGTGAGCGTTACAGCTTACTGATAACTGATGTCGATGGCGCAACCCAACGTTGCCGGGCGTAACTGAGGCTGCTATGGTTGACTTTGGTGAGCATCTATCGCGATGTTGGTTGGTGGTATCGAGTCTGCTGCTGTCTCGCGTTGCGCGAGCGATGCTTGTACGGCGTTGGACATTGATATAACTTGCGACACGCGACCGTCGGGGTTCGGTGAGCTTTATAGCTTACTGATAACTGATATCGATGGCGCGGCTTGTATCTTCTCTGATGCTGTCTTGTGTTGTACATGCGACACCTGTACGGCGACGGACATAGATTCAACCGTTTCTATGTTGTTTTACACCCCTGGTGTGGGATGAATGGTTATGTGACGCTATTATGTCTCGTGTGTTTCGAAGTATGTTTTAGTTGCCTCCTTACGGGGAGAGCTATACTATTATGTCACGAAATGCTGTAGTACGTAATGGTGTTCGACTGTTTGCCTAGCGCCTTGTTTGGTGATAGAACGCATAACCGAGTTCAATTGTTGGTTATGATAAACGACTGCTACGTATGTGCTGTGCGTTAATATAAAACAATCGGCCGTCTAGCGGTTGTGCGTCTGAACTGATATGCGAACCGGAAAGTAATATTGGTCTGGCAGGCCAATCGACGTATCATCATCATGTATTGGTCTCACAAACCAATCCACGGCTTATATTGGTCTCACAAACCAATCTGCGACTTATATTGGTGTCACAAACCAATCTACGATATACAATGGTCTAAAGAACCAATCTACGACATATAATGGTCTAAAGAACCAGTCTACGATATATAATGGTCTAAAGAACCAATCTACGATATATAATGGTCTAAAGAACCAATCTACGACTCATAATGGTCTAAGGAACCAACCTACGACATATAATGGTCTAAACAACCAATGTACGACATATAATGGTCTAAAGAACCAATCTACGACATAAAATGGTCTAAAGAACCAATCTACGACATAAAATGGTCTAAAGAACCAATCTACGACATATAATGGTCTGAAGAACCAATCTACGACATATAATGGTCTAAAGAACCAATCTACGACTCATAATGGTCTAAGGAACCAACCTACGACATATAATGGTCTAAAGAACCAATCTACGACATATAATGGTCTCACAAACCAATTCAAATATATAATTATAACATGTTCTTAATATAATAAGCGTAAAAAGTATGTAAAGAAATAACCATAAGTAATTTTAAGTATCGAGATATGTATTTAAAAGTGTATTAAGCGTATTAACCTCATTGAGGGATCCTTACACGGACGGAACAAATAACTAATAATTGTTCGTTTGCAAAGGCATTGTAAGTAACATATACGTTCGAAGTTCCGTTGCGTCTCGGAGGGTTCACTCTGAGGTCGATCGGGTCCGCCGATCGGTCGGAATTCACGGCATATGGCGGGGTGGGGCCATTAAGCTATTTTCCTTTCTGCTATGACTATCAGCAAAGGATACATATAACAGAGGGTTAAATAAGACGCATCTTCGGCTTTCCTTGGAAAAGCTGGAGGTGGTTACAACGGAATATCTAACGTACTAAAATCTCTTACTATAATGTCTTCTGAAAGTTTTATATCCTTTTTAAGATAATAGGTAGTTATTAATATTTCTTGACACTGTTGCCTCTGAATCTCTAAAAGTTCTTGAGTTATTGCGAACATGACGATATTGGGTCCTAACCGCGAGACGTATCATGAGCCAAGGCGTGTTTTTATAATTATAGTATTTATTTATATTATATGTGGGGAGAGATGAACGTTACAGACTCCGTTCACGGCTTTTTCGTGTATTGCTTTTTCTCTGTTTCGCCCAAAGTGAGTGGCGGAACTTAACACCGCGTTTTGTCTTTTCAGAGAAGATAAATTAACTTAACTCGAATAGAATCATTCGATTGAGAACCAAACTCACAAGTTTTCAACCAATTGAGAATCCAATTCGTTTATTATATTTTACCACGTATTTTATGAAATTGGGTCTAGAACTTTCAACTCAGTACCAAAATTCACTAAACAGCCAAATTACCCGTTCAAAGGCGTTCACAACTAATTATTCCCACGAAATACCGCAAATACATATAAAATGTAAATATCTATACATTTATACAATAGCGTTGAAACTTTATTGCCTCTGTTGGATCGTAAACCAAGCGCCAAGAACATTTGCTAGAGTTATCGTTTAGTGTTTCTAATTTGCTTTCTAGGACCATAGTCTGAAACACCTAAATTTCAATATAAATCTTATTTGTAATATTATAAGGGCTAATATCGTTTGTTGATATTAACGTTTTATATACATTTGGAAGGCTGTATAGACGCAAAATAAGGTTAGGTTAGCGCATACTGTATGTATATATGTTCACGTAATTGTATCACGTTTCACTTGGAATAAAGTAATGTAAATTAAATATTTACTTTAAAAGAGTTTATATCTAAGGCCGGTCGTGGCGCAGTGGGGCAGCATCTGACTGTAAACGCGATCGGTTGTGGGTTCGATCCCCACTCGAAGGAGTGATTATATTTAAATTATTTTCAATTCCTCGCTCTCACTCGAGGAAAATTATTATTTTTAAATTAGTTTTGCTCAGTGTGGTAAAACAAAGCGCGACGTTAAGTTCCGTCACTCAACACGCATTATCTCGAATGCGGAGGAAAGCGAAGTACAGAGTACGTGTCTAAGTAAACAAAGGAACTATATATACATACATATATATATATATATATATATATATATATATATATATATAAATCGCCAATTCTTTTAAAAGGGTACATAAAACATTTGCCAATTGTATTAAGATAATTCCACAGTATCACGACTTCACTTAAAACATTGTAAGAAGATGTACATTCTGTTAATGGGATATATTCTCTAGGCACGTTTAGTTTCTTCATAACACTAGTGTATTTACGGTTTATTACATACATTTGGCAAGTCTGGTACACGCCAGTAGGACAGCTACATATCTAACAATATGGACTTAGTTCAACTGTAACTCCATTACTTCTACAAACTTCGCTACGTGGATGCTGAAGGCAACTCGAAGTTGGAACTAAACACATTCCGTCCACAAAGTTGATCGTGTAACGAAATCGTAATAACCAGAGAACGAGCAGTACCAGATGGTTTTTTTATATTTACATGTCTTTTTGGCATTATATATACTACTGGCCATTTTTCTTTATATATATATATATATATATATATATTGTTAAAAAAATGATAGAAGCCGTAGTACTTGACTGTAAATGCGACCGGTTGTGGTTTCGATTCTCACTCAAGTTAATGATTATATTAAAATTATTTTCATTTTCTCACTCTAGTAAGATAAAGCGCAGCGTTGAGTTCCGTCTCTCATCACACATTGTGTCGAATTTGAAGGAAAGTAACTTCAAATATATTTCGGGCAGCCTGTCAGTTTGTCTTATCAGAACGAATAAATGAAAATATTTTGTATATATTCATTCTCCGGAGTGGAAACAAAATATTTCTGCCACAAAATAAGCTAAAAACGTTGTTTGTTCATTTTATAACCCTAAGTTATAATATAATTTCAAATATAGTACACATGTGGGCTCAGGAAAGGTAATTTAGTTTAAAAGGGTTAGTTAACTCGTCAAGGAATACACTAGGGGGCGGCTGAGCGAAGAGCTGACATCCTCTTGGTACGTGAAGTATTACGTAATTACTTTAAACAAAAGAAATTAAATTACTATTAATATTAAAACAGCGAAGTACAGAGTGTCTTGACACTAAATACTACCTATCCACCCTGTTAAGCGGTATAAAATCGTGAAATAAAATTTTAAGCAACCAACTTCATCCTTTTTCTCATATAGAATGATGGGTAGAGAGTGCATAGTGTTGAAACACTGTGTTCTCTACGTATTTGCCGAGACCATTATGTTAAGAATTCAACGCCATATTCTATTTTCCCAAAGCCGAGAAATCTAAAACTAATCGTGTTTACATTTAGATGCTGTACCACTACAATTATGATCAACTAGATGGACTTTATTTATTTATTAAAGCAGGATAGACAGGAAGCACCTATCCTCAAGAGACTGTTCTGCTTTCACTGAATTGCATAAATATTGCGTACTAAGTGGCGGAACTCAACGTCGCGCTTTTGCCTACCAGAGCGAGCAAATAAGAATAATTTATATATATTCCGTCAAGTGGGAATCGAACCCATAATCGATCGCGTTTAAAGTCAGACGTTGTCCCACTACGCTAAGACCGGCCTGATTACTTTCCCAATTTTAATAATTGTAAATGAGTTTCTAGAATTTTGATTCGTTATAACGTCGCCGAGCAGTGTGTAGTTTAGACTACGGCCACGCTATGTAGGGCAAAGCCGCCAGTTGCTATGTTTTATTGGATTATAATATAATTAGCTATTGATGTGAAGCCAGCTCATGACAAATAACAGTTAACAAGTAAGAAAATATATTTGTATGGTAATTATTAGTTAATAACTGAGGCCGGTCATGGCGCAGTGGAACAGCGTTTGACTGTAAACGCGACCGGCTGTGAATTTGATCCCCACTCGGGGGAGTGATTATATTTAAATTATTTTCACTTCCTGGCTCTGGTGCGATTAAGTGCGGCGTTGAGTTCCACCACTCAACACGCAATGTCTCAAATTTGATGGAAAATGGACTGTCTTGAAATTAGATACTTTCTGTCTACCCTGCTATGCGGGATAAAAGCGTGAAGCTAAAAAAAAACCTTAGTTAGATGAGTCTAGGATATACAACACAGGTAGGTTTCTTGTAACATGAACCTTATAGTAATATATAAAATACTTATAATTAAAATTGTAATTAATCACTGTCTATATAAGGAAGATGTAGTAAGATGTCTATCTGTGCGTCAACTCATTTATTTTGATAACTCCGTAACATTTTTTTTTTAATTTTTCATTTGATTCATAAATAAGAAATTTATTGTTATAAAATTATTGTTATAAAGTTTTTTTTTTTCAATAAATTTTGCAAGAAAATAATTATATTCTAATATTAATATTTGAATTAGATGAAAAACAAAATGATAAAGTCGCGGGCATAGCTATTATATATAAATATATATATATATATATATATATATATATATATATATATATATATATATATATATATATATATATATATATAAAATCTCGATTTTGAGCGGAAAGCGGTCATTGGAGTGTCTTGACAGTAGGTGATCTATAACTACCCTGCTATGGGGGATAGGAGTTACCCATAATATATATAAACACAAAATCATTACTTAATTACCTTTTATATCAATTTTACATAATTTTGGTTGTAAAGAGCTCGATCAATCGATCAAACTAACTAACAGTTACCAAGGCAACACAAAACAGTACCGATATATTGCCCTCTGGCATGCACTGACTTTGCTAACATCTAAAAGCGGGCGGTACAAGTCGCGGTGAAGTACGGAGTGTCTTGACACTAGGTACTTTCTGTCTACCCTGCTTTACGGGATAAAGCGTGAAGCGTCGCAAATTACAACAGTCTAAGGAAAATCTTGGTTATGGATAGCTCTCATATAAAATATCAGGTAATTTTTGTAGACAATTCGTTCTCAGCTCCAGTTCGAGACACTACGCGTAACTTATTTACGTTAAGTTGCTGTACTAAACGCCGTGATAAATTTAATCATTCTTTCAAATATCACTGAGCCATAAGAAAACAGACAGACATTCCCTAATTTTTCGTTCTTAATGAAAACATTGCCTGAACTGTAGTGGAATTCAATACAAAATTTATTTAGTAACGTGTAATTCTAAGGAAAATATTTCCCAAAACTAAATTCGAACAAGCGCTAACGTCCCTATACATCGATGGCGTTATTTGAATTGGTCAAATGATTAAAGTATTATGAAGCTATCTCGTTACCACGATACTTGTTTCTTAGATAGATAATTCGTATTATTAAAGTATCAAAATAATTACAGGAGGTGTAATTTGAATATAATTATATGAAATAATACTCCTTGCGGGAAATATTTGAAGGCAGAACATTAGGATGTTTAATTTTTGATTGAATGCAATGGAAACAGCTTCGTATCTATCTTTGAAAACATATATTCTATATGGTTTTAACGATAGGCTTGTATTCGTTTTAAATATATTAAAATTTCTAACTATATTTATTTAAAAAAAACGTGACGTTGAGTTTGTCGTTCAACGCGTAATGTCAATATTAACGTAATATATAACATATTTATAATTGTCATTATCATCAGCCCATCTCCAACCACCACTACGGGAGTATTGCTGGTGAGAGGTGTCTCCAATATTTGCATCTGAAATGAAAAGTAGAATAGAAATAGAAGGTAAAAAAAAGGTAAAGCGTAAAAAAAACAACACATGAATACAGATTAAAAATCAATACAATATAAAAGCTGACATAATAATTACTTGAATTATTTAACAATTTATTGATATACAATTATTTTAGTCATATGTTTTCCGATCTTTTAGCTTACACGAGAGATATCTGTCCACCTAACCACTAAGTTAGTGAGTCCAATCACTAAGTATATTATACTTAGTGATAAGACACTCAGTTCCTAAGGAAACATTACAGTTAATTTTCTATATAAAAACTTAAACTGGCTGGAGCAGCAGACCGGCGCTAGACTCGTGGAAGCACATAAAACACGAACAACTCTCCTCACTATAAATTGGCACGATAGCATTTGACTTGCAGATTCAAACCATTGTGACTCTAATTTATCGAGCTACTGTTGATTCTGCTCTACTCTACTGTACTGTACTGTACTGTGCTGCGCTGTCTGGCAATAGTTCTCGACGCCCATTTGAATACAAATAGATGATACAAACCTAATGAATTAAATATACTCGTATTCGGTAGAATTATGTTTGTTTATACAGCCCTTGTGGCCCAGTGGCACCACCAACTGTTAAACGGTTAGTTGCAGTTCGAACTCTGTATCTCTGTCAGGGGAATCTCAGTCAGGGGATTTTCTAAGCTCTGATAAGGTAAAGCCCGGAATTGGTCTCGATTTCTGGTGAAAAATGGTAACGAGGTTTTTTTTTATCATGAAGTAATTCGTTCGTTCTGTTTTTCGGCGACGTTCTGTACCTACTGAAGTGGTTGTGCTCTATCAGGTTCTGATGTGGTGCTGACTGTGCCAGGACCCCAGACGCCAAGACTCGATATTGATTACAGGCCTACGCCAGGAAAAGGGTAGATTCACAAGCACTTGGTTTTTCTTTTTTTCAACTCCTATGCTATACCGGATAATGATTTTTGTTTTGTTTTAGAGATATTATTAATTATTTTATTTGTTTTCTTTTAATATATATTTTTTTATTTCTGTAAATTATTTTCGTAAAGTTTAAGAAAGATAAATTATATTTAAATTCTCAATCTTTTACCCACTTTTCCTATTACAAATAATTATTAATTTGAAATCAAAAAATGAGAGGTCGGGAGAGACCTCTGTTGACCTTCGAAAACACAGTATCGAAGATACTGGAGGAAGGTCACGTAAAAGCATGAGGACCCCCCGAAAAGCGTGTATGAAGAGGATAATGACTGTGGACGAGGCGAAAGAAGTATGCAGGCGTTTGGTGCTCTGTTGTTTCGGACTACCCCGCAAAGGATAAAGCCTCAAGTTAAAAAAATGAAGATATTTGAACTCGAATAATCAAAAAAAATATATAATTTGAAAATATATTGTAACTTAGTGTACCTGCGACCACGAAATGCTGTAAGGTGTTCGTTACTTTGGGTTATCAAAAATTCTCGAATACTCAAATTAAAGAATATTCATCAGTATAAAATAATTTCATTTAAATCGTGTAAAAATTCATTACTGTAATATGTATTTATTGTGTTATTCCACATTTTCGAACAGAAAAAATCTTTTTAAGAATGTCAGCTACGCTAATGAGAACGCTTATTTATAATGGTCTTTCAATTCTAAAATATTAAATAAATCACATTCTCCCTTACCAAACTTATATTATTTTAGAAATAATCCTTATGTAGCAGAATTTTGTAATAATCTCACTACAGAGTGGCTAGCCACATAAATAAGTTGTAACGAGCATATAAGAACTTCGACGCAATTGGATATAGATCGTATGGCCTAATGATCAGAGCGCTTGGACGGAAAACAAGACGCGCGGGTTCGAATCCCACATTTTTTAAACATGCAAAAGACCAAAAACCAAATATTTAATATAGGATATATTGAAATATCATCATTTTCTATAGAACTTCTCTTTTCCCATATAAAAGCTCAGCTGTGAATGGACACATCTATAGGTATACCATAAATTTTTAATACTCTGTTATAATAGACGATAAAATGGTATTAATCGGACTCGAATTCTCGCTCGGGCTAGAATTTATGAGAGCAGTTCTAAGAACATTTAAACTATTAATTGCTACACTCAAGAAAAATGTCCGGGATATTATCTTTCAGAGGAAATTCTTCGTGTGGACTTTACAAATAGAACCAACGTGCACTGTTACGTAAAGATTGTCCACAATGAAACTGCTAACTTGACATTTTTGCTCATTGAAAATAGAATTATATTTTTATATATTTTTATATAATATTTAATCATAATTGCATATTAATAAAAAATATATAGTGACTTTCAAAACACTATACAAATACCTAAATATGTCTATCTTAAATTAAAAAGAATTAGTTTAGAGAAATTCGTAGAACAACGTGCAAATATAAGCCCACGCGCCTGGAAGCTTCGATATACATATATATATATATATATATATATATATATATATATATATATATATATATATATATATATATATATATATATATATATATATATATATATATATATATATATATGATATAACCATGTGGAAATCGAACTTACAACCTATCGTTATTATAATCTCTCTCTCAGCAGCAGTACCAGTCTTTATATCAGACTTATTTATTTATTACAATCAGGTATCCTTTAATTTATATAATATAAAGATATAAAAAGAACAGTACACAAAAAAATATACAAATTAGAACATAGTGTGCAAAGGCGGTCTTGTTGCTGGTAGCAATCTCTGCCAAACAAGCGAGGATAAAAGCAAAAATCATCGTATTTTTACTATTATTCTATTTTGGTCTGATTTTTACGAAATATTATCATTTCATATGTTATTTTTACAATATATGTATGACCTGCGTGAATTTAATATGTAAGAGAAAAAGTTACTAACACGGAGAGAGAGAGAGATAGGGTCAATGTGCTGTGGATAAACCATCTCGCGGCCTGAACTAGGTCAAACTTCTAGGACTATTTAGTTTTCGTAAAATCTCGTGTAGTACGTAAATTAAGTATCTTGATTTAGCTATCAGATATCTGTCATATCGTTATTGAGAAAAATCTGATTGTAAACGCGATGTTTGTGTGTTCGATTCCCATTTGTGGGAAATATATTATGTTCAAATCGAATTCAGTGGAAAGTGGAGTACGCAGTGTCTTGATACTATGCACTTTCTGTCTACCCTGCTATGCGGGATAAAAGCGTGGAGCTACAATAAATATGCACATTTAAGATTATTTTAAGCATTTAGTGGGAAATCGTTTTATTGTAAACGTCAATCGGGTTTTGAGTTCGACTCCCACTTAGTGGAATATTTAACAAAAATATGTACCCTGGTAAGACATAGGGTGGGGTTGACTACGCTCTCACTCAACTCACTCGCATTCAAGTCGCATGGTCTTAATTCCGGGTAAAAAACTTCTTTTTACCCGGAATTAAGACAATTTACCCGCCTAAAAGTCTCTTAACGAAAAATTTTAAGGCCAGGCTCGCCATACTAAATGCAAAGGTAGATTAACTATCTAACTTTAGATACATTAGCCTTTTATGACGGGTATCTTCAAGTTTGTTGTTAAAAAGTCTTAATATCTCGAAAACACACATTTTTTGTCTCAGTAGAATGCATTTAACGAGGCCATAATGGTGCAGTGGGCAGCCTCTGACTGTAAACGCGATTGGTTTTGGGTTCGACTGCCACTCAGAGGAATGATATTGTTTATCAAGTTATTTCTCTGTTCTGGTAAGATGAAGCGCAACTTTGAGTTAGCCATTCAGCACGAATTATTTTGAATTCTGTTGGAAAGTCATGAAAATAGGTTATTGTAGGAAGATCGAAGCTTCTTTTTGTAAAAAATATATCGAAATAATATTATTATTATAAGTTATAGGAATAATGAAACGATATATGGCGGGAGACTTAGGCATATAACACTCATTGTCTTTGCTTAAACGAAAAAATTATTTAATAGAATAGTGTCAGGAAAATTAAAATACAAAGAGAGCCGATAGAAGAGTAAAAATATACATTTTAAATAAACGTTATTTGTTTCTTGAAAATTTTAAAAATTATAAATTGGAATTGACCAACTGTGATCAAAATTTAAATTATTTTTTTAATATATTAATGCAAACATACAAACATGCAATACATGCAAACATACAAACATACAAACATACAAACATGCAATGCATGCAAACATGCAAACATGCAAACATGCAAACATGCAAACATGCAAACATGTAAACATGCAAACATGCAAACATGCAAACATGCAAACATGCAAACATGCAAACATGCAAACATGCAAACATGCAAACATGCAGACATACAAACATGCAAACATGCAAACATGCAAACATGCAAACATGCAGACATACAAACATACAAACATACAAATATGCAATGCATGCAAACATGCAAACATGCGAACATGCAAACATGCAAACATGCAAACATGCAGACATGCAAACATGCAAACATGCAAACATGCAAACATACACTTACGAAATATATACTACATACATAGAAGTTAGAATACTACATACATATATATCGAGCTGATGACCTCCTTCTTTAAAAGTCAGTTAAAACTATATTTCCATCAAAAGCGCGGCGACTGCGAGAGCTCGGACTAATGACCACTTTAATGACGTGAGATGCCTCTACCTGGACTTTGCTCTGTTCCTTGTTAATTATGTTTACTTTTTACTTTTATTATAGTTTTTGTACTATTTTTAGGGTTTTTCTTACAAAAGTACGTTTTGTTAAAAGTCTGTCATGAGAGACTTGCTTAGCGAAAATTAAAGTCTTTTTTATAGTATTTTTATTTATTACTGACTATAACCGCGTAGAATTAAGATTTTTTTTTAGCTTAAAGTTCTCTGTCTTAGTTCTTCCTTATTGTATCACCTATATACCAGTGAAAGTCTGGTCAAAATCGGTCCAACCGTTCCAAAGATTAGCCGGAAGAAGTAGACAGACGGATAAATGTAAATTCCTGGGGTGAAAGGAACCTCCTTCAGTTCAACCCCTTGAAGACACAACGCTCGTTAACCACTAAGAAAATGCCATTTATCTTGTATGAATTTCCTTCAACGTGCCACGCAACTGTATACTACCTTTGTAAAAATCTCTCTACAGAGATGCTAACAACATAAATAAGTTGTAACAAAACGTATAAGAATTTCGACGCAGCTGGTAGTAGAACGCATGGCTTAGCGGTCAGAGCGCTTGGACGGTATCCAAGAGGCGCGGGTTCGAATTCCGCTGCGTTCAAATTTTATACGTTTTTTCAATAATGTATACTACCTATTTGAAAGGCACCTGCGGTAGTGTCGATACAACATAAATACCTTCAGAAATCACGCGTATGGCCTTAAAGGCCGGAATCGCATCTGTAGCTCCACTGGTGTTACATGGGGCCGTGGGCGGCCGTGATCACACACCATCGGATGACCCACACGCTCGTATGCCTTGTCTGTTCTAAAAAAAAATAAAATTTTACAAAATATGTATGGGATAATACTAAATGCTAAGATAAGGTTTATATATGTTAATATATTACCGAGGTGCATTCAAAAAGTATCGCGAATTTTAGAATTTTTGCGGGTTACGTGTATTCTAATCTCGATTTTTTTTATGGTGTTATGTTGGTACACAAATGTCTTATTTATAGCGATAAGATCGGCCATCTTGAATGTTCAGTTAGCTACCTGCCTGCACTTGTTTTAGCTCGTCTTCAATTTTTACCTATTCAAAAAATGATCAAAGAACGTATATCAAATTTTGTGAAAAACGGGGCATTCTAAGGACATTTTGTACCACCGATAAACGTATAAGTCAAGTATAGACCATGACTGCTAATCCGTATGCCACAATTAACATTCGGAATGCATCCACGCGCCTAATTTCGTTTTTCATATAATTTTTTTTAAACACACCTCACCGTATACATTTATTCTAATTTCTCCGCTCCATTAGACACCTTATAAAACACCCTGATTTTTTTTTACCTACCCCGCTTTGCGGGTTAAGGTTTGAACCTGTTACTAAATTCTAGAATACTTGTACTCAACTCAACTAATGCTCAAGGCCGGTCGTGGCGCAGTGTGACAGCGTCTCACTTTGAACGCGATCAGTTGTGGGTTCGATCCCCACTCGTGGGAGTGATTATATTTAAATTATTTTCACTTTCTCGCTCTGGTAAAAACAAAGAGCGGCGTGGAGTTCCAACACCCAACACGCAATATCTCGAATTCGGTGGAAAGCGAAGTACGGAGAGTCTTAACACTAGGTACTTTGTTCTATGCGGGATAAAAGCGTGAAGCTATAAATAAAAAAATATATATACTTGTAAGTATGTAATTCATAATACAATGTAATTGCAAAGGGTACACGGCAATAGTTCTCGCCGCATTCCATTCTCGCCACAAGTAGCGTCTATCATGTAAATGTATGATCATAAACTGTTCGTGAGAGCTTATTTGAATAAAGCGGTAACTTAAATATCTCAAGTGGCTGAATTATGACTCGTAAATGCTCTACCAGAAAATTCCTTCCAGAAATTAAACTAGTATATAGAATGAATGAAATTTTTTTCAGAAGTATTGAATATAAGGAGATAGTGGTGCAGAAATTTTATTATTTAACTCTAGTAAGATAATGCGCGGCGTTAAGTTACGCCAATCAACGTGCATTGTCTGTGATACATATTTGACCTCACATATATACATAGCATTTGATCAATTTCGTTATATGTATGTATATATTTATTTATATGCAAAAAATTGCAGTATAAAAGAAATCTCTCAACAGAAAAACAACTGTTGAGTTGTTTATATTATTTTATCAAACTATGTATGTACGAGTATATTGCTGGAAATCCCATATTTTAATGTGAATTAAAGGGAAATAATTTTCCTCAGCACAAAGGGGTGAGGGACGAGGGCGGGAGGACGCGAGGGCGCGGTCGCCGCTAATAGCCGCAGTCATGCCAACTAGCATTTAATCATCACTTTGCAATTATATGATTATTATTTATTTACTATTTTAAAATTGCTTACACATGTCAGTTTCTAGTAAATTTTCATTTAGTTTCCCCACTTTTATCCCGTATAACGGCCTCCGCCTTCCGCCAATTTGGAAAGGTTTATTGAGTGGCGGAACTGAACGCCGCACTTTGTCTTATAAGGTAGAGGAAATGAAAATAATTTAAATATAAGCATTTCCCCGAGTGGGAATCGAACCCACGACCAATCGTGTATAAAGTTGGACTTAAATAGTTAAATAGGAGTTCCATGATAATATTAGAATATTTCATATTTTCTATTTTCAAGTTTCTAGTAGATTTCATATTGTTAAGGGGCCCTTTAAGTCCTTTAATTGGAATTTAAATGGAGATTTAAGAGGCCCTACGCACTACTCTGAAAATTTCTAAAGAATTATTATTTTACTAATATATAATAGAATACGGCGTAGTTGAGATGCGTGTAGCATTCATTATGGAATGAACTAAATAAATAAAACTATTTTAAATCTTAAATAAACAAAGATTTTATTATGAATGGATTCCTTACATTTACATTTTACTACATTTTGTTTTAAAATATTATCAGAGCCCAGAGCCAGGGACAAAGTACTCATTTAGTTATTGAGACAACATTGTACGTATATATACCGAAGTGTATTAACTCTATTTTCTCTGCCTTCTCTGCATACGCGAGGTATGTAAAAATAATAAATATATATCTTTTACTATAGAATAGAAATTCGTCCGAATAAAAATTGGAGCCCAAACAACGCGCACCCACTTGGACATAACTTTTTAGACGTGCTTGAAATTTTTATTCAAAACTTCAATACGAATTGATTTTACGTTATTCATTTGAAACGTGATTTTTCGCTGAAAAGGTAGAACTGGGTCACTAGATCTAGTGGTCACTAGGTCACTAGGTCACTTGGAAATTTGATCACTACTTGTTAGTTTACGATGAAGTATTACTTTTAGTTTGATAAAGTAATATAAACAACTCAACAGTTGTTTTTCTTTTGAGAGATTTCTTTTGTACTGCAATTTTTTGCATAGATTGAGTGACCATAAACCTTATATTACAATATATATATATATATATATATATATATATATATATATATATATATATATATATATATATATATATATATACTCGTATATGTATATATATATGCAGAGGGGCAAAACGCTGCAGTCCCTGGATATGGTCTATATCTTTGCCTCGTCGACAGTCATTATCCTCACACATGCCCTTCGGGGGTTTCTCATGCTTTTTATATGATCTCCTTCCAGTATTATCGAAGATTATTCATGGTCTCTCCTGGAATATTTTATTAAGATAACCGTTAAAACTGTTTGTAAAATATAAAACAACGTTTGCCGGTCGTGGCGCAGTGTGACAGCGTCTGACTGTAAACGCGATCGGTTATGGGCTCCATCCCCACTCGGGGGAGTGATTATATTTAAATTATTTTCACTTACTGGCTCTGGTAAAGATAAAATGCGGCTTTGAATTTCACCACTCAACACACAATGTCTCGAATTCGGTGGAAAGCGAAGTACGGAGTGTCTTGACACTAGGTACTTTCTGTGTACCCTGCTATGCGGGATAAAAGCGTGAAGCTTATAAAAAGCGGTTGACCTGAACGAATGGTATTTCATTTCAATATTAGTTTCTTAGACGTAGACGTGTAGAAGTGTCAGTATTGTCAGTCCTACAGGAAGTTACGACCAGCGAGGATACCAGCTCTGAAGGCAGTTCTGCTGAGAAGAGCCACAGAGAAACCCAACATTTGCTCTTTTCAAATATAGTTTTACAATTAGTACATGATAATAGAGGACTTAGTGTCTTAACACTATTATCTAAATTGTATATGCCGGTCGCAGTACAGTGGGACAGCGTCTGGTTGTAAACGCGATCGGCTGTAGGTTCAATACCCTCGGGAGATTATAATAAATTATTTTCACTTCCTCGTTCTGGTGAGACAAAGTGCGGCCTTGAGTTCCACCACTCAACACGCAATGCCTTGAATTCGGTGGAAAGCGAAGTACGGAGTGCCTTGACACTAGGTACTTTCTGTCTACCCCGCTACGCGGGATAAAAGGGTGAAAATAAAAAAATATTATAATATAGAAGATGCGTAAAAAAATACACGAATAATAGATTATGTAACGGATAACGAGAAGTGATTACGTCACGATTGATCAAACGAAGCCGGTGGAGCTATTTATTAAGCGGCCCAGAGCTGGCGTTAAGCGAAATAAGAAAGAATTTCCGTTATTAATAATAAGAAAGTTCAGAACAATTGTTAGAGATGGCGGGCAGGTATGTCGATGGAATTCTTTTAAAATTTTTAATTTTTTTATCATTCTTCTTTTTCTGTTATGTCTTCTTAATGGATAAACTGAGAAGAATACTCATATAATTTTTGTAATCTCTATAAGCTCAGTGAAAGAGAGTGTGACTGTAAATGCGACTGGTCGTGGGTTCGACGGTTACGTTACGTCTTTTGCATTCCTTGAGGTAGGCAATATAAATTAAATGAGGATTTTGATGCTCACTTTTCGTTTATTTTGGGAACCTTATGCGTTTTTTTGCCAATTTGAATGGTATATTGTGTCAAGACACTCCGTACACCGCTTTAGTGAATTTGAGACGGTTCTTTATGTCATGCTTAGTTTTACATTGATCTTCATCCTCCCGAATGGGAATCAAACCTACAACCAATTATGTTTACAGTCACCATTGTTGATTGTTGATAATACAGTAAGTATTTACTATTTTTAAAGTGTTATTCCTTGGACGGTATCCAAGGGGCGCGGGTTCGAATCCCAAAAAAAAAAATTATACGTTTTTTCATAAATGTTTTTCATAAATGTAATACAGTAAGTATTAAGTAGTAAGTAGTAAGTCAATGGTCACCATGAGCTAAAGTATATTTCTTGCAGAAAGAACTTTAGTTCTAAATTGATCAAAGTTCTATATTCAACAAAGTTCTATATTCTATATATATTATTAGAAAATTTCACCATTATTTTATATTTATTTATGCATAATATTGAATTTCAAAGAAATTAAATGAATAAATATCCATAAATGAAGTTAACTAAAATGTTAATTATTTCTTAAAAAGATACCATCCAGTCGATTTCATGGATTTATCGTACGGACCATTATTTTGCAAGAAGAAATACTCAGAGCAGTGTAAGGGACGTGCGACTTAAGTAAAGATTTGAAAGGCACCTTTAAAATACACAAAACATAAAAAAAATACTTCCAATTAAGTGTATTTAGTACTTAATTTTTCTTTTTTTAGCTTCACGCTTTTATCCCGTATAGCAGGGTAGACAGAAAGTACCTAGTGTCAAGACACTCCGTACTTCACTTTCCACCGAATTCGAGATATTGAGTGTTGTTACTCAACGCCGCTCTTTGTCTTTACCAGAGGGAGGAAGTGAAAATAATTTAAATATAATCACTCTTACGAGTGGAAATCGAACCCACAACCGATCGCGTTTACAGTCAGACGCTGGCCCCCTGCGCCACGACCGGCCTCTACTTAATCAGGTCTCTATCGATATTCAAGTTAAGTTACTGTACATCTCTACAGAGTAAAGAAAATAGTCATAAAATAACGTTGAGTTTATGAGGGGGTGAGGGAGTGTGGGGTGCGGGGCGGGGGGGGTAGCGGCGTGAGGGGAGCGGGGGGAGGGGTAAATGGTTTGAAACTTTCACGACGCTACATCTACGCCTTTTGACTCTCCCGCGGACTTACCAACTAACGCTTGGTTGCTTTGTAAATTTCGACAAACTAAACAATTGAATTGCTACCTAAAACTGCCAGTAGCGAAATATTATATGCAAAAAGACTTTTTTTTAGATTCACACTTCCGCTTTATTCCGCTCAGCAGGTAAGACAGAAAGTACCTACTGATAAAACGATACCTCCGCTTCCGCCAAAATCAAGATATTGCGTTTTGAGGGCCGGACCTCAACGCCGCACTTTGTCATATCCAAAGCGAAGAAATGAAAATAATTTAAAATAATCGAGGGCGGTCGTGGCGCAGTGTGACGGCGTCTGACTGTAAACGCAATCGGTTGAGAGTTCTATCCTCACACTCGGGTAAGTGACTATATTTAAAATTATTTTCACTTCCACGCTCTGGTAAGACAAAGTCTGCTCTAGAATATATATATATATATATATATATATATATATATATATATATATATATATATATATATATATAATTATTGTTAAATTCCCGCCTGACAGCCGACAGGACGAAAGCCGTTAAAGAAAATTATAGTTTCGTTCCTTTTTTGATCCCCACCATAGTGTAAGCAGGGATTTGGCTGTGTTCTGTGTTTTTTTGTTTATTTTATTATTTTAGCTACACGCTTTGATCCAGCGTAGCCGTAACTCAACGCCGCGCGTTGTCTTACAATAGTTATTGTCTATATTATATTATATATCTAAATAAAAATATAGTTATTTGAAATTAAATATTTTTACATTAAATTCATATTTTTGAATTACTTTTCTGTTGCCAGCTGCGAGTATGTGTTGTATGTCATAGTTGATGGAATTGTCTTAACATATTTAGTTTATAATGGTTCACTCTGCACTTTGCCTGTCCCTTTCCTGACACTTAAAACTACTTTGCCTAAAAGTAATCACTATTAATATATTAATATATTCATTACATAATTTTGAATAATTTGTTTAATGCGTCTTATTAAAATAAACAATAAAGGCGATTTTTACTTTTAAGAATTTTAATTTCGATTTTTTCTGTTTTCTAATCATTCTGTTGAAAGAATAAAATGAATTTTATATTTAATCCTGAATGTCATACTTTAAATATGTACTTAAAGTTTAGGGGTCATTATGGCACAGAGTGACCCCGTCTAACTGGTTCTTGGATGTGGGTTTGGTTCCCGCTCGGGGAAATGATAATAATTAAAGCTTATTTCATTGCTTTCTTCCGATAAGACACAGCCCTGCGTTTAGTTCCACGCTCAATACGCAATATCTCGATTTCGGGAAAGCATTCAACGGAATGTTTCGACACTATGTATAGTTAATCACTAACTACCCTGCTATATGGAATGAAGCATGACGCTGGTTTGGATAAAGGATGCGTTCAAAATAAAATAATATCCTATAATTACAAAAAATATATGTTTAAATTGGTCCAAAAATACAATTATTTACATAATAATATCTTTGATATTCGCGATTTTTAAACATTTTAAATGAAATTACTTTAAACGGATCAATCGCGTTTATTTTGATATTCGAAAATACATTTTTCCAATAAATTATTTTCGAAAATACAAAATAGTTTATATTAAACACTTATTTATGTTGTTACCATAAGTTGTAACAAAAACGTATAAGAATTTCGACGCAGCTGGTAGTAGAACGCATGGCTTAGCGGTCAGAGCGGTTGGACGGTATCCAATAGGCGCTGGTGCGACTCCCCGCTGCGTTCAGATTTTTATACGTTTTTTCAAAAATGTTTTCCATTCCAATTCCTAAGTGTGGAATAACACTTTAAAAATGGTAAATAGTTTCTATTTAAATTATTTATATGTTTATTCATTATATTTCTTATACAATCTATAATGATGATAAGTGATAAATGCGCGTCGGAATTAGACAGACACTGCACTACTCCAGCAAGTCCGACCTCTATCAAATCCACTTCAGCACCTGTCATATGTCACCACGATGGTCATATGATACTTATTATCGCCATGCTTTTTATGTTTTCCATAATATAGTTATTAGTAAATATTCAATATAACGATTGTATCTAGCATCGGGTTATAAAATAGTGCGGAAAGTCGTGACTGTACGGAGTGTCTTGACGTTAAGTTCTCTATGCCGATTAGAAAAGCTCGAATGTAGTGTAGACAAAACATAGTGATTGCGATATCCAACATCTATATTAACAAAACGCGGCGTTGTGTTACGCTAATCAACACACAATGATAGAAATATAGGATATGCTTAAAGTAAAAAAATTGTTTTCGTGTCGTTAATTGTCTTAACAGAACGGGGTTATTGAACATAAATAAAACACCTTCCTACCTAATGGAGATCGAACCTATGACCTTGTACAGTGACGATTCTGAACCTATGACGCTGTGCCACTGCGCCATTAAGGCCATTATTTTATAAATTCATAAATAGAGAGCATATAACATGAAAACGCGGTAATAATAAATAATGTTGTTGGAGACGGTGAGAGCGGCGCAACTGCAGCGTGCCAAGGCCGAGCGGCGCGGTCAATACACGAACACGAACACGTACAGACTCTTGTGTACCTACAGTGTGAACCGATCCCCGGGTGAAGCCAAAGGTGGATTGCTTTTTCTTTTACAATATTTACTAAAAATATATAGGTTTTCAACCATTATTATGAATGCAAATGAAGATAGAAAGATAGAAAGGTATATCAGAACAACATTTTATATATACGATTACAATTTTGAGACCGTTCGTGGTGCTGTGGGACGTCTGACTGTAAACGCGGTCGGTTGTGGGCTCAGTTCCCGCTCAGAGGATTATAATCAAATTATTTTCACTTCCTTGGTCTGGTAAGACAAAGTGCGGCGTTCAGTTCCGCAACCACATGCAATGTTTTCAATTCGGCGAAAAGCGGAGTACAGAGTGTCTTAACACTGGGTATTTTCTGTCTACCTAGTTACATTACTTTATTGAGAATAATAGGCTTATTTATGATACCTTGTACAAGAAGGGTGTAAAGTGAAGACTCAGTTGAGAAGTGGTAGCCAGTACACGTCATGTTTGTGTTCGATTCCAACAGGTGGAAATGTTTTTGTTTCCTTAGATTAGATGCCCATACACTAAAATTGCTAAATATTAGAATAAATAAAGTCACAATCCCTCCCTTATGAAACTCTTTTCCCATATATTTACATACTAAACAAATTATGAGTAGGTTTAAACAAACTTGTCCCAATCAAACCTTCGTAATATAATAATTCCACATATAAAACTTTATAAGGTGTGAATATAAATATGAAACTCAGATATATTCGCATCAAAGGGTAAACAGAGTTAATGCCTCCACACCTGCAGCATCCCTCCCCCCGGCGCGCCCCTCGCCCCTGACCCTCTCCTCGCCCTGGCCCTCACCACGCCTCCACCCTCCCACTGCGGGCGTCGTGAATGAAAGTTAAACCTTTGTTCTACAAGTGTACTTATTCTTTTCTGTCTATAATTTATGTATTTTGTCCGTGCGCTATTTCGCTATTTACTGAATGACATGACACAATGGACACTCGAAGCAAGCGTTCGCTCTCTTAGACTGCGCATTGCGCACGCTGTTTTACTCCACTGTTGTTTTTCTTGAGGGATGCATGTATGTACATATGTGTGGAGGGTGTCTGTTTATCTTAAAAGATTCCACCTAGATTTTTATATACAGCTTTACGTTTTATCTCGCACAGCAGGGTCAGATTTAGTGTCAAGACACTCCGTACTTCGCTTTCCACCGAATTCGAGACATTGTGTGTTGAGTGGTGGAACTCAACGCCGCACTTTGTCTTTACCAGAGCGAGGAAGTGAAAATAATGTAATATAATCACTCCCCCGAGTGGAGATCGAACCTACAACCGGTCGCGTTTACAGTCAGACGCTGTCACACTGAGCCACGACCCGCCTCTACAGTATCGTTCAAGTAATCAAATTAATAGTACTTATGTTATGTAAATCTTTATCTATAAATAAAATAGAAGTGTCTGTTTCTAATATTAAAATAGCCACTCTTTACTAAATACATATGTATGTATACATATGTATGTATACATATGTATGTATATGAACTTTTACCGAAATATTTTTGAATGTCTGCCTGCTTGTTCCGGCTAACCTCTGGAACGGCCGAATCGATTTTGACAAAACTTTCACTGATAGATAGTTGAAGTAGTAAGAAGTAATTTAGGCTATTTGTATTTTAAAGATGATAAGCTGTTAAATTCCACGCAAACAAAGTCGCGGGCACTTCAATGTTTCTTGTTTGCGATTCCTTTGATAATGTTGCCGAGTAATTACTTTACTGAGATCATTAGCAGGTACATTGCCACACGACCACGAAATAATTAAATTGATATTCCCAAGCGTGTTGTGTTTTGACGTCTTAAGAAGTATCTAATACAATAGGAAACTAAAAAATCCTTAACATGTAAAACGCCAAGAAAAATTTGCATCTTTCCACACCGACCGGATCGGTCAGTGTAAATCGACAGTTCAATGTTCTGTTCAGGCAATGTCAAGACATTGCGCGTTGAGTGGTGGAACTCAACGTCACATTTTGTCTTTTACCAGAGCAAGGAAGTGAAAATAATTTAAATAGAATTAATCCCGCGAGTAGGATCGAACCCACAACCGATCGCGTTTACAGTCAGACGCTGTCCCACTGCGCCACGACCAGTCTCTATATTCACTATTAATGACAAAAATTTAATTTTATTAATAAAGGAGTACATTTTGATATATTTGATATTTGATATATTGAAATATGAACAGTTTTTCGAAAACACGATTACTGCAAACATGGATAGAGCTGGGATTTTTGCTTGGCCTTCAGGGAAAGTACGCTGGCGGTCTGCACTGACCGCTTTAGCAGTAAACTCTTCAGCTTATATCTATACAATTAATACTGTTATATTAAAATAACATATTTTTTATATAACTTCACGCTTTTATCCCGCGTAGTAGGGTAGACAGAAAGTACCTAGTGTCAAGCCACTCCGTACTTCGTTTCCCACCGAATTCGAGACATTGCGTGTTGAGTAGTGAAGGGCCCTTTGTCTTACGAGAGCGGGAAAGTGAAAATAATTTTAAATATAATCACTCCCCCGAGTGGGGATCAAACCCACATCCAGTCGCGTTATATATATATATATATATATATATATATATATATATATATATATATATATATATATATATATATATATAGTACTTACGGAAGAAGTCTAATAAAGCAAAAGGTTAGATAGCATACATATACTGTATATATGAGTATATATTTTAGTCAAATGCCACGTTCACCTTTTCAGGCTGAAAACTTGGCGCAGCTCCGGTTCAGAGCTGTTGGCTGCTCACGTGAATAAGTTCATATAAAGAATATGTTAGGAAATAAATTTCAGGCAATTTTGTATGAAAAAATCTTTATTTAGCAGATAGTGATGTATATATATGTTAATCTATGGGTTTTCGTTTATATCAATTTTACCTTCTAAGTTTTGAACCCGCTTCCATCCTGCAGTACAGTGCAATACTGTACCTCTATGTGCATTAAATATAAATTGATATACTTTTCATAGTATATGTCCGTTTAGATTATTACAAAAACATATTTTTTTTAACAACTCGTTCTTTAAAATTTTTTACTTTTCTAAAAAGCTTTTTTTTGTCATCTATATGTGAATGGTACCTTAATAAATGTTAAAATATCACGGCAACTGTGTAAAGTACCAGAGACTGGGGCAAAATGCATTTAAATTTTAAATTATGTAAACTTGATTTATAAGGCGCTATTCGTTTTATTTATACAGAGTTTTCTTAAAAGCGTCCATATAAATGGTGAATGAATTTAAAAAAGCGAACAAATTTTTGTAAAAGGATTTTTTTTACTTTAACGAAACACTCCTTGGTAGCTTGTCACCAACTGCCAATACTGTGACATTTATATAATATAAATTCAATAAAATTTTAACGGGCTGACCGATCATGCACGTTTTGACGTACTCCATACATTTTATATGCTCTACTTCGCTTAAAGATATTGTATAAATACCAATAAAATTTAATAATCTCTTATCCATCCATTGTGGCGCAGTGACACAGAGTCTGACTGTAAACGCAAGTGGTTGTGAATTCGATTGTCATTCGTGGGAATGTTGAAGGAATGCTTATATTTAAAAACAATATTTTCGTTTCCACGCTCTTAAGATTATTTTTGATGAGTTGAGCACTTGATGTGCAATACCTTGATTTTGGGTGGAAGGTAAGAAAGGTTGCCTCCGACTACTCCGCTATGCGGAACAAGGCATGAATGATAATTATAATTTAAAATTATTTTCAAACTTATCGTCTCTGATAAGTCCTGCTGTTGGGAAAAAAGCGGAGATCTCCAATATCTCTTATATAAAAGTATGCTTTTATATATGTAAGCGATACAACGTTGCATAAGTATATCAGCATCAGAAGTAGGTTAGTGCAGACGACCCCCGCGTGTCCTGCGATCGATATTACATCCGCTACTTCACTACGAGCATTCTGTCACGGTTATTAACTTATTACACGTCACAGCTTATATCACCAAGTTTTAAGCTTTAAAAGCTCGCAGCTTGAAAAGTGGCTGTAGAAGGCGCTTTAGTTTATATTAATGGTACTGATGTATCTTTTGCTGACTGGGATGTGCGTGGGTTCAGATCCCAATTAGAATATGATTTTATTGACTTTCTTTGAATTCGCTCTGTTTTGGATAAACATGGATTATTATGTTTCTGGTTAAAATATTGGATTGTTAGAGTATAGAAAGATCTTTGGCCATTGTTACTTTTATACATTTGAATTGAAACTATTTAGATTAATTGCGTGAGGCTGGTCATGGCGCAGTGGTAACGCGATCGGTTGTGGGTTCGAACCGCACTCGGAGTAGTGCGTATATTTATATTATTTTCACTTTCTTGCTCTAGTAAGATAAAGTGTGGCGTTGAGTTCCACTATTCAACAAGCAATGTCTCGAATTCGGTGGTAAACGAAGTGTGGAGTGTCATGATACTAAGTACTTTCTGTCTAGGTTGACTTTCTGTCTAGGTGAAGCTAAAAAGCGAATATTCTAGTCTGGAAAAAAAAAGTTTTTGAAAACTCGACGTTTTGAATATTGTACAGTATTGTACAGTATTCTTCCATCCGTCATCTTCAATCACAAGACGCAGTTCTACCGCGATGTCGTCACACGTGTATTTCTAATCTATACGTTGCATTAACACGCTCACTAATAGCTAATTAGCGGAGCGTCGATCAATATTACATATACCGTGTTCACATAACGAGGTTCAACTAACTTATAGAGGTAGTTAGGTTATAGTTTTAAGTCTTATTAGCTCAACAGTTCGGTTATATATATTTTTAGCTTCACGCTTTCATTCCGCATAGCAAGGTAGACAGAAAGTATCTAGTGTCAAGACACTCCGTACTTCGCTTTCCACCGAATTCGAGACATTGCGTGTTGAGTGGTGGAACTCAACGCCGAACTATGTCTTTTTTACCTTAATAAATGTTTGTATGAAATTTAACATCTATGGCTCACTTAATCTTTTGATAATATTAAAATAAAAGTCGCCCATATTACTCATCATTAAATCACCAATCTTCCAGAGAAAGTCCCGTCAAAACAGGCCCAGCCGTTCCGGAGGTAAGCCGGAAAGAGCACACAGCAGAGGCGAAAATTATAAAAGATGTATATATATATATATATATATATATATATATATATATATATATATATATATATGCATTTAATAAAAACGTTTTTTATACTGCAAACTAACACTTCAATTTATTTTATTTGTAAATATATATGTTTCTCTAGTTCTATTTGCCACAATGTTATATTAAGAAATAGAGGGTTAAATCACTAGGCTTTCTTTGCTTACCTTTTCGTTTATACACAAAATGTATTAAAAACAATAATGTCTACTAAAAAATCATAAATAAAAATACGCACAGCATCTAACTATAATATTTGAATTGATTACGTGTTCGATAACCACTCGAATTATAAAAAAATAGCTCCGTTAAATAACGCGCGGCGTTAAACTCTATCATTAATACCACTATGTTTCGATCGCGGAAATGAAGACCGAAACCGATTTTCTTACATAAACCACAATTATAGATGTATTTCTATAATAATTCATGTTTTTTTTATGTTTCAACATTTTACCATGTTATTTTTCACATTTTGAATAAAGCAGCGTACATTTCTCTAACAAAGAAACAAGAATATAACAAAAGAGACCACTTGTGGCGCAGTGGGACGTGTGTAAACTCGATCAGTTGTGGGTTCGATTGCCGCCGGGGCGTGATTATATTTAAATTACCTTCATTTCCTCGCTCTGGTAACACACAGCACGGTATTGAGTTCCGCCACTCAACACGCCTGTTTGCCAACGGATAGTGGAGTATGGAATGTTTTGGCACTAGTTAATTGTATAATGTCTATTATGTGCTATACGGGATAAAGGTTTTCCCATATTCTCTCGCCTCATTATTTACTCCAAATCACTATATTTTTTATATTCAAATATAAACATTTAAAATTCAACGTTTCATTACTTACAAAGTTGGTACTAAGTAACTCGTTTACGACAGATAATAGCAGGTAGCGGGGCCTCGGCGGTGCAAGGAGCACCAAGGCCGCTCCTCACGATCGATACTTTACTTTGCAACTGTACACAATACTGTTTACATTGTTATAATGTTTCACGGTATTTAAATAAAAACTTATTATTTACGATCTCTTAAGTGTTATTGTAAACCTTGGGAAATCGTATTATTGTGTAATAGAATAGAATAGTAGAATATAGAATAGTATAGAATAGTAGTATCGCTTGAAAGGACAACTAACGCCATCTAGGTCGGCTGTATAGATAGTAATTTAACACAATAATCATTTTTTTACTGTTTTTATACAGCCTGTATAGTGTGTGTGTTTTTTATGTAAACCCTGAAATAAATGATCTTAAGTTATTATATATTCATATACGTATAATCTATAATATCCTAAAAAAAATACTTACTAAAGCTGACATGGTACACTGAATACAGCTAAACATACGTAACTTTAAACAAAATCAACCGATTCAAAACACCAGTAACACAAATTAAATTCACACTGAATAATATTTAACCTTCGGATATCAATTTGCAGGTAACAAATTGAAAAGCGGGACGTAGGAAGGTAAACCAATTTGAAGAGCAGGAGGTGGGGTTGGGTGTCAGGGGGTGCCCGGGTGGTGTCGAGGGGTGGCAGAGTCCGGGCTGCGGGGCTCGGGGATCGGGGCTACTGTGACCCGACATTGACCGAGTGCGTCATTCATGTACGCATCGCATATGCGATTCATGCACCGGGCTTCATTGATCGGTATTGGCTATTTAGCTTGCTTGATACTGTAGTTCGTATTGGTTTTACGTATAAAATGTTTTTAATAAATATATAGAGGATAATACATTTAAGTTCTTTATTATTGTATTCAATGACTTAGAGATGTAAATTCTCCAAGTGATTAGTCACTGAGTATTTCATAGTGTTGAAGAAATTGATTTTTTTTTAATTTTAAATTTTATTTAAACTAGCAACAATTTGGTTTAAAATATGTAATTATCTTAAATTTATACATTTAACTTATAGAAGTGGAACGAAGGAGTACGTCACTCAGATAAATGTTCTTCCTAGAACAAAACCATGTGATATATAGTATATTCTATGAGTCTTTGGCCACCAGGGTCTAGCCCATGAACCGTAATACTTTGTTTAAATTTACACAGATTATGTATTTCTGTTGCCGCTGTAACAATAAATGCTAAAAACTCGAACAAAATTAAGGGGCCTCCCATACAAAAAATGGGTATCTTTCATAAATAATGGTACGGAACCCTTTGCACGCAAATCCAGACCACACTTACAGGGTTTTTGTTTCCAGCTTCAGGCTTTTTCTTCGGGTGGTGATTGGAAAAAATTCAACTTGTACTTTACCGTGTCGAAGCGGGAAAATTAAAATATTTTCACTTCCACTGCACCTTATACACCCTTTAAGGCATATTCTAATAATAACAAAGATATATTGCTTTGTACGGTATTTCAATAGTTTAAGTTTAGTTAGCATATAATGAGTTTTGGAGCTTACAGTCAATGCTTGCCTTATGAATATTACATGGGGCAAGTCCCGATGTAGAGACCTTTGTTTCGCTTCCCATTTCAAAGGCCTTGTTTATTATTTATACCCTTTAATACATCTATTGTTAGTAGTTCATACAATTATTTATGATATTAAGTCAAAATGACGGCATTTAGGGAAGATGTAATATTTTTATTTATTTATGAAATATGAACAGAAGAATTGAAGAAGAACATGAAGAATTTCATCTAAGAATGAAGAAGAACGTGTTCAGGTGGTTTGGGCACGTTGAGAGGATGAGTGATGAAAGAATGGTAAGAAAGATATATGAAACAAAGGCGAGTGTTAGCGGTTCAAAACATATTATTGGTGATGCTGGAGGAAGTTATGTTAAAGGTTGAGGACACCCCAGAGGGATGTGAAGTATGAAGAGATTAAAGATTGTGAACGAGGCGAAAGAGGTATGCAGGGACTGTAACGTTTAGTGCTTCATTCTACAATTTGGTGCTAAATTGTCTTTTTTTTTCTATATAGGACAGGCAAGGCAAAAGAGAGTGCGGGTCACGTGATGGTAAGTGATCACCGCCGCCCACGGCCCCGTGTTACACCAGAGGAGCTACAGGAGCATTGCCGGCTTTTAAGGTTTGAATAAACGCACTTTTTGAAGGTGTTCATGTCGTAATGATGGATGGAAATACTGCCGCAGGTAGGCCGTTCCACAGTTGTGTGCCACGTGGATGAAAATTCTTTCAAAACCGCACAGTCGTAGAACGCCACGTATCCAGATGGTAGAGATGGTATTTTATTACGTACTGCGCGGTTGAAAAATTCAGCGGCAGGAACCGGGTCAAACCGTTCTCCTGAACATTCCCCGTGATATATGCTATAGAGAACGCATAATGATGAAACGTTGCTTTCCAGATGATCGCGATACTGGCAGGCTCGAAACGCTAAGGCCTATTATACTGATATCAGGCGCGGCTTTAAAAGGGGTGTCTCTGACTATCCCATTAGGGATTAAACGTGAAACTACAAAAAAGAACTAGAATATTTTCGAGCCACTCGGGGTATTACCCTCCTACCATCCAATTTCTGGTATACCCGCCTCTTACGAGACGCTATTCAGCAACAGAGGGGAATTGTATTCTAGCCCGTCCCCTCACAGGGAAGAATATAAAGGAAGGTATTTAGTTGAAAAAAGTAAAAAGGACCTTCGTGGCACCATGGTATATCGTCTTACTTAAAATACAATGGTTGCGTGTTCGATTCAGACTTGTTAGAATTTAATTTGAGAAATTTTCATTTCACCGCTTCTCGAATATTTTCCTTCTAGCCTCTTGGGGCTTGAAGAGCATAACGGAAATGTATTTCAAAAATCCTGATTTTTCTATATAGTAAATATTTAAAATATCGAAACTGGGTCAAATGTGAGATAGAACTAATAATATATTCATAGATAAATATTTCCATACAATATATAGCTAATAATATTTTTAACTACATTATGTATAATGTATGAAGTATAAAATAACTTCGGTGATGTTTTACTAAAATCCAATCCAGTTGAAAAGACTTCTCTCGATAGATGCTAGTTATGGGTTCGACTTCCGCCTGAGAAAACGTTGGTATTATAATTAATATGTATGTCTGTGTGTCAAGTTTTGATACGAAATAGCAAGTTCCATCTGTACTGTAATTGTAAACGGGGTCTAGACTTTAAGCTTTCCACGTCAAGGAACATTCGAATCATCTGCAAATGTCCCTAACATAATCTTTTATACATTTTCTTACTTGCCTTTCAATTACCGAAAAAGGTATCGAAATATTCGATGACGGTACACGAATGGCCGTTAAAATCGAAGTAATGGTACTGTCCCTCCCTCACTCTGTTCCCTCCCATTATACACGAGATGAGTGGAAAAAAAGCATATGAGTTACGCTATTCTACGTCAATGAGGAGAATCGTGATAGCATGCCGTAATCTCATTACACATTTATTTATGCAGATGTTTTAACTAGTTTTAAATATTATAAGCCTTAAGTAAACATCTTTGAAAAAACGTATAAAAATTTTGAACGCAGCGGGATTCGAACCCGCGCCTCTTGGATACCGTCCAAGCGCTCTGACCGCTAAGCCATGCGTTCTACTACCAGCTGCGTCGAAATTCTTATACGTTTTGTTACAACTTATTTATGTTGTTAGTATCTCTGTAGAGAGATTTTTACAAATTTCTACTACCTAAAGATTATTATGAAATAATCGTTTAACAAGAGAGATTGCTATTTTATTTTAATATTTACTATTTTTAAAGTGTTATTCCAAACTTAGGATTAGAAAACATCTTTGAAAAAACGTATAAAAATTTTGAACGCAGCGGGATTCGAACCCGCACCTCTTGGGTATCCAAATAGTAAATAAGCCTTAAGTAGTTAGGCATTCATATGTATGAGGAATTCAATTGGTTGTAAACTGTTTTTACAGCTTCACGCTTTATACCGTATAGCTGTAGTCAGAGACAACGTAGTGTTAATACACTCCGTAGACTGATCTCCACCAGAAATCGTAACTTTGCGCGCTAACTGACCAACTTAACCGCGCTTTGTTTTACCAGACCGAGGAAATGGAAATAAAATTTTAAATATAATCGTTCCCCCGAGTGGGAATCGATGCATTTATTAACAGACACACCACGATGGGTTAAAAAATCATTATATTAAAAAAGTAACAAGTTCTGGCTTTTTCCGCATAGCAAGGCAGGCAGAGTACTCTAGAATCAAAACACTATTTGTTTATATATTGAAAAAATGAAGTCACGTTAGGAATATCAATCTGCAAGGCATTGCGAAATTTTCCTTACGGTTTTTATATATTTTTATATGTTACAATTATATTTGTATTGTAAAACTAATTTGTTACCAACAAGCAACTCACTTGGTCTAACAAGACAAAGTAAAAATTATGTTTTTTACTTTGCTAAACCAGCAAACTCAAATCACCGCCGAATTGTTAGTAACAAACGAAGTCGTATGTCACTAACAGTCTTTCTATCTGCCACTTGTCAATCAAATAACATCTTTTAGCAATAAATACTTATCTTCCGGTATAGCAGGCTAGTTTGAAAAAACCTGAAGTTACACTATTGTGCACCCACTACATTGTGTATTGATTGGCGTAACTCAACGCTGAAATATATCTTCTTTGTGAAATATATGACGACGATGAGATGCAATAATATATAAAGGTATATTATAAAGTTTTATTCCTTTTTTATTTAATATTTTTAGCTTCACACTTTCCACTAAATTCGAGACATTGCGGGTTGCGGGAGACTAAGTAACAAAATTTTAAATATATTCACTCCCTCGAATGAGATCGAACCCACGCCACGTCAGATATAAAATCCATAATTCTAAAAGAATATTAACGCGGGTCGTTAATAAATAAAATAACGAAGCCAACCGACCGTAGAACAAAGTCAAAAAATAAGATAAATTGTAAAACGCTTCCTACAGCCAGTGTAAAATTAAAAGCGTCGGAATCGTTATAAAAACGCTCTCTACTACTTTTACTCTTGTTGGTTTGTTTCCGGCGCCTCGAGGAGAATTATGTTACTTGCAATTTACTTCGATTGCTAAGAAAATGTATAGGTTTATACTTAGTAGTAATGCATATATTTTAAATGTTTTTTAAAATAAATTAGAACTTTAAATTAGTAAAATATTTAATAAAATAGCAATCTCTCTTGTTAAACGATTATATCTTAATAATCTTTAAGTAGTAGAAATTTGTAAAAATCTCTCTACAGAGATGCTAACAACATAAATAACATGTAACAAAACGTCGCACGAGGTCGGAGAGTTTGGACGGTTTCCAACAGGCGCAGGTTCGAATCGCACTGCGTTCAAAATTTTTATAGATTTAAAAAAAAAAAAATTATAATCTCTAGTGTGAAATAAAAATTTTATCAGACTGACATCATTATGCCTAAGTTAAAATATGTCTGGGCAACTTGACAATAAGCGCGATGGTTCTGGATTCGATGTATGAGTACATAATACAAAACGTCTCGAATTCGTGTGAGAGCGGAAAACGTAGAATCTTGACACTATACATTCTCTGACAATTCTGTACGAGCTTAAAAAAGCGTGAAGTAACTAAGTTTCATCTATCAGCATGGAATGTCTCAAAATAAGGGGAAATATGAGGGGAGATGTGCGAGGCTAAGAGTTACATAATGTACGTATTTATTTAAAAATACACATTAGCTATTTGTATGTATCATTCGAACAAAAACGATATATACGCGATAGCCTGAAGTTTCAGGTGAAAATAAAATAAAAAAATTACACACTTACGTTATGGTTTTTCCAAAGCCACACAAAGAAGTCGGCGGCTTTATTAAATTCAGAGCACGCGAAGCGCATAAATATTTTCATATGTATTGTATATGTGTTTTTATAGCTATTATGAGTTCACTTCCGCAATGCATTTTTGTATGAACTGAAATTTTATATTTTAATATTTTCAGATTGTTGAACGTTTTTTTAAACTAAATAAATCACTATTTAACTGATAATAATAATAAACAGTAGTTAAAAATAGAGAGATTTGTAATCAAAAATTCTAAATGAACAATCTGCGGCGTTGATTGTTGCTGTCAAAAAATTTAGACATTTAACATGATACGGTGATAGGTAATTTATGTAAATATACTTAGGAGATAAAATTTATTAAATACAGTAATAGATTCGACGGGGAATCGATCCCGGGATCTTTATAGTCCTTACATTCCCATTGCCAAAAAGTATACATATGTGTCAGTATACATATGTGTTGAGTGGCTGACCTCAACGTCGCTCTTTGTCTTAACAGAGCGAGGAAATGAAAATAATATAAATATAATCATTCTTCCAAGTGGGAATCAAACCCACAACTAGTCGCGTTTACAGTCAGACGCTGTCCCACTGCGCCACGACCGGCCTCTTCAAACTTTACTAGGCTAAAATAAACTCAGCCTCAAACAAGTTCAGTTCGATGTTTTTCTGTGTAAATATAAAAATTCTCATTTCCGAGCTCCACTTCCCGAACAAAAATTTAACCCTCAACTCAAACACACACGACTTTTTCATAGGTTTAATTTTAACGAGTAAGAGCCTTGAACATAGTTAACGGTTCGAATCTCACTAAATCTAGACTGAATATAACAACTAGATTATTTCTAAAAATTATTAAATTATTATAAACGAGACACTACGTGTTGAGTGCCGAGCTGCATACATTAGTTTGTCTTATATTTAATATTATAAATTTAATAATTTTTAAAAACAATAATTTCTTTAAACGGGAATCGAACCCGTGGTGAGTTATCGTGTTCACAGTCGCCATGCCACGATGAAGTAAGTGATTAATGATACAAAGATAAATTTATATTAATTTCAATGTCTTCATACAAAAAGCAGTTTTAATAACTTTTATCGTAGCTTCATATTAACTGATTGACAGAATTAAATTGGCATCAATTTAAACGGATAAATGATAATCATATCCGGATAATCGAATATTTGGGTAACATAAAGAAATACACGTTTTACTTATATATTTATTTATTTCCTTCTCCTTCCATATACAAAAAATGACAGGTATTATTAAATTAAAAAAAAAAGAAGATAAGTTTTATGAAATTTTTCATAAAGATCTTTGATTTTTGCGATTTTTACACATTTTAAACGTCAATATTTTAAACACGTCTACCTGCGACCAGGGACTACTGTAAAGTGTTCGAAACGTCAGGTTTCCGAAAATATATTTTCGAATACTAAAATGTACGTAATTAATCCGTATAAAATAGTTTCATTTAAAATTTTCATAAAATCTCTAATGGCAATCATGAACCGAAGCACGCTTAGTGGGCAGACTCCCTACCAAGTGCACGGACGATCTGATCAAGGTCGCGGGCATCCGTTGGATGCAGGAAGTGCTGGATCGATCGTCGTGGAAATCCTTAGGTAAGCCTACATCCAGCAGTAGGAGTTATAGAGCTGTGATGACGACTATATATCGCATATTATTTAATCTACAAAAATATTTTAAGTATAATAGTTACTCTATTTTTATTTCTGTTTTTATTACAACCAAGCCATCTCTTCTCCTTACCGCTGCTAAGTCACGAATCCGCTTCAACTCTAGTAAGCCTGTAGTGTTACACTCCGTTTGTCTTTCGTACCATTTAAAAGCCGTTTCGAGAGCGTGAAAAGCTTCCTCGTGAGAGGGAACTGCATTTACATGTTCTTCTGTTACATCCTCTTGTATTTCTTCTTGTTTCTTTACCTGCAATATGTAGTTAACAATTTCATTGTCTGTCATGATTTGACATTGACCAGCGTCACAAGTGACCCACTCTTTTACATCTTCAATATTACATTCCTGACAAATCCCTATGTTTGGTATTAGATTATTTATATCTTCCAAAATAGAATCATTCCTATTGATTAATGTCTCATCCTCTCCTTTCTCTCTTTTTAGTATATTGTTCCAAGCATTGCTCAACGTCCTCCTTTCAATCGAGTCCCATGCATCCGCAATCATGTAACAACAATCTTTTAAATTTATTTGATTTAAATATGTCGTAACGACGTCTACTTCATCTTCGTCAATAGTTAACAATCTTTCTAAAAAATGTTTTCTATAAAGACATTTCAGCGTTCCAATAACATTTTGCTCCATTGGTTGAAGGGATGATGTTACATTGGGGGGTAAAAATTTTACTTTAAACGTTCCACCCTCCCTTTCTAATGATTCGGCTGAGGGATGGGCTGGCGCATTATCCAGTAAAAGTAAAACATTTCCCTGTTTACCTATTTGCTTTTGATATTTTTTTACTTCATGTATAAAAGTGTTGTCGTACCAGTCAACGAAAATGTCGCTTGTCACCCACGCGTTTCCTTGGTAATTGTATATTAAAGGAATCCTGATATTGTCCAAGCATTTCGGGTTTTTTGATTTTCCGATGAGGAGCAAAGGGACTTTATGGGTACCGGTAGAGTTAGCACAAACTAATAAGGTTACTCGCTCTTCATTAGTTTTACATCCCGAAGATGGATCTTCTTGTATACGAACAAGAGATTTCGGTGGCAATGATTTCCAATGTAATTCCGTTTCATCAGCGTTATAAACAAAATCCAAGTCAAAACAATTTTCTTTCAATTCCTTTTTAAAACTATCTTTAAAAGAATTTCCTGTATGTACATTATCTGGAATTTGTTCGCCCTGTGTTTCTAATTTGCGAATTCCATGACGATATTTGAATCTGGACAACCATCCGGTGCTTGCCACAAACGACTCATCGCCATCGATTTTTTTATTTAACTCTAATGCTTTCTTGCAGAGCACAGGACCAGATATCGGTTGTCCATTAGATAGTTCTTGCAAATACCAACAATATAAAGCCTGTTCCAAGAGCTCATTGTTTGCTTTCCTCATAACTTTACGATGTTTAATTCTATCTTCACTATCTAATTTGCAGGTGAAGTTTAAAATTGTATCGGTATTTTTCTTAATATCACTGATCGTGGAAGTGCCCACACCGTACTTCTCAGCCAACTTACGCCCAGACTCCCCTTTTTTTAATGAATTAATAATATTTATTTTATCATTAAGTGATAACACGACTCTTTTACGCTTTGACATTATTAAAGTAATTATTGCAACTGTAACATTGTACTAAGCTAATTGTCCAGCGCAATTTCGTCTGCGTCACAAAAGCGATATATTTTTAATCTGTTAGCATTTTTTATTGACCTTTTATAGCCTTATATAAATTTTTTCTTGCTCTTGCCTGTAATAATCAAGTCCATCCACTATTTTTAAAGATTAGCGTGGTATAAATGAATAAACATTTTTTTTGTTTTCAATATTAATATTGATAACACTCTAAAATTATACCAAACGCGTGCGGTATTGTTCACGCGCAGTTGCGATATGTCAGCGCGAGTACAGATTAAACTACAAAGCTATTCGATCGTGGCGACACTTCGGATAATCGGGAATCCATACAACTGAGGTTCGGATAATCGATTATTTTAATTCATTTAAAGTTATCGATTGATGTTCTGACAACGTTAAATATATGAATTTACTGTGAATATAGGTGACAATGATGAGTTTTTTTTTGTTTTAAAAATCTGTATTCACGTGTTTTGGTTAAATATAGAATAAAATCCGTGATACAAGCATATTAGTTGTAAATTGTGTAGTAGCTATCTAAGCTTGTTTCTCCATGACCTTGCGGCCGGGGATGGCGCCGCATGGCGCTGCAGGAAATGTTTATTTATATAGCTTCGTGCTTTTAGCAAACGATACTCATGACAAACTAAACGATATGATTTCTCACACATTTATTATTATTTATTCTTTTAAATTAATATTTAAAAGTTACCTTCTAGTTTCTTTTGTTAAATATTTTTATAGATATCATGTGCTTATTAGCGTCTGTGATGTCCTTCCATGTATTCCATCTTTTGAATTTAATATAAAAAAATAATAATAACCTTATTATACTTTGATACAAAAACATAATGACTTCTCATTTTAGCTTATATTCATTTAATTTTATTTATTATGTGACTATTACCGCCATCTTGTGGTTACTAAGAAATCCAATTTGGCCGCGATTATAAAATAAACATTCACAGACATATGTAATTACAAAAGTAAAAAGATTTCCAATTGTTTCAATTTTTTTTCAATATTTATAAAATATTTTTTTTATATTATAAATGGAATTTAATTTAATTTCCATTTATCTGAAACCACGTGAAACGTGAAACGGAACGTTTCACATCAAATTCACACCCGATGTCATCATATGTCAAATTTGGCCTTCAATTACTGGGGATTCTCGCAATTTGTGAGGGTTTTGCAATGTTCAAGTGAAGTGATACACGCGAAATCGATGCTGTGACGACCGACATACTTGCTCGTGTTAAAATGACATCGAGGAGCAAAAATGCTGTACGGACTTATGAGGCCGAGATCGAAAAGAATCGGGAGGAGTCCAATTGGAAGAAGGTTGCGGACTTGGCCCAACAGCTCAAGGCCAGGTCGCCTTTACACGGTGAATAACATTTCTATCAACTCATTTTAAGAGTGTAGAAGTTTTAACGTTGTTAATTAAATATTTAAGATTCAGTTTCATTCAAAATTTTATATAAAAATATTTTTCCTTCCTCATTTTTTGTTTTGTTTTTTGTTACTTAACATGTTTTACATAAACTAAAATATTACCTACAACATCTGTTTCAACAATGTATGAGTAATATGCCCTTTAATAATTCTGAGATGATAAATTTACATACTACACTGATATTTCTTATCTATTCCATACAAATATTAATTGTTTTAAATTTCAGCTTTGAATAAACATGAGAAAGACTGAATGACAAACATTATTTTGTTAATCTAAACATATGTACATTAAATTCATTAAATAAATAAATTAAAATAAAGAACATTATTCAAGTTATTTAGTTTATTACAATCTTTAATTCTTGAAATGGTATATACCATTTCCAACAATTATTGTTGAAATTTTTAGTAGCTCTAATTTTACAACTTTATTTTACACTACCTCATCATTGGGATTGTATAGAAATTATATATTCTTGTATGTTATATAACGTTTTATATTACAGTTCATTATATAAATAACTAAATTTATGTAAAATTTTTATAAATATAGTTAGCATTAGTAGTACCTCTAAATTGCATATGTATAACTTCATTATATAATGTCATATATTTATTAAAGATTTATTTTTTAATTTTCAGAAAGTCTTGCACACTTTCTTATAGGGGAAGGTAAATTAGAGGCATATTTGAACGAGTGGCCTCCCATTAAGGAAAACATAGAGAGGGCTCAAAGGGAGCTTTCCGATGCACGTGGCTACTTGACACTTGCAACAGATGAAATTGGCAAAAAAGCTGGAGTTGCTTTAGATGCTTATTTGTTATTGGGAAAATTGAATTATGCGTGCGGTGCATACGACGATGCATTAAAGAACTATAAACTTGCAGAGTTAAATAATTTGACAGAAAAGGAGCTGCCTGTGTAAGTTATTATTTCTTCTACACAATTTCCTTATGTTAGAACTAAAATATTTGCTGTCTATTTCCTGCGGAAACAGGGTGAAAGGGCGTAACTTAACACTGCTAGTTGTCTTACCTCACCACCAAACCTATACTACAAGCAGATTTTGCCCTAATAGTGTCAATATTATTTAAGTTATATAATTTCTCAGCATTTATTTGTATTGTGGAGGTAATGTGATTATTTGTTTTGTAGGTTTTAGTGTAACATTAATTTAATTAGTTAAGTTTGTTAACAAGTTTGATGTTTTTATTATTAATGACTATATTGCTGTATTGAGGCCGGTCATGGAGCAGTGTGACAGCGTCTGACTGTAAACGCGACCGGTTGTGGATTCGATCCCCACTCGGGGTAGTGATTATATTTTAATTATTTTGCACTTCCTCACTCTTGAAAAGGCAAAATGTGGCCTTGAGTTCCACGAGTTGAGTGGAAACCGAAGTACTGAGTGTCTTGACACTAGGCACTTTTTGTCTACCCTGCTATGCGGGATAAAAGCGTGAAGTTAAAAAAATATTCCTGTATTTATTGTATGTAGAACTGATTTAATAGTACAAGAAATGTTAGACAATACTTACATGAAAGCAAAATAAGTTAGAAAACTGCAAATAATCTTTATTTACTTACTATTTTAAGCATCTTATTATTATCTGATTAATGGCATGTATTTTGGTAATTCGAAATAATTTTTGAAAATTAAAATATATCATTCATACACAATATATCTATGAGATTCATACATTTAAAATAGTTTTATTTAAAATTTATTAAAATCGCAATAGTCATAGGTCTTGTATGGTAATTAATATGTTTACGAATTACTCCTCATAATTATATAGTCAATGTTAAATATTTAAACATATATTTTAAAAAACTTCAAAATTAATATATAAGGATATATAAATTATACAGATATTATATTTCAATTTTAATTACTTTAAAATATTAAAAAAAAAACAATTTTTTGTTATATTTTTACTATTTCATTTTATAAATGTAACACAATATTTTTTACTAGTTTAAAGGAATATTTATATATTTTATTAGATAGCATAGATAAATAATGAAAGATAATATATTGTACAGATAAGTAATAAAGATGTTACAACACTCATGGTAACGTTAGTCTAAAGTTCAGCCGATACATGGCCTTTTATAGACCAAATGATTTACCTTTAATCAGTATATAAATAAATATGAACATAACCCATATTTGATTAGGACATTTTCATTATATTAAGGATAGGTTAGTATAAAAGTAAAATGATTAATTATCTGTATAATTAAATAGAGTTGGTATGTATGTTTGTTATAAAATTATCATTTTTTTACTAAACATGTATGTATAGACTAGGTTACGTATACAAAAATAATCGTTTTTTTAATTTTTGTCCTGTTTGTTTGTTTTGGCTTATCTCTGGAACGGCTGGAGAAGTGACAGATCACTCACTAGAGAGAAGCCAGAAATGTTAAATTCCATGCAGATGAAGTCTCGGGGAAAGCCAGTCTAGTCTATTGTGTAGGAGAAAGCGTCTTAACTTTAAAAATAATTATTGTTCCCTTATTTACAGTTATTCAAATTTTGTATTAAAATTTAAATATTTTTTTAATCGTAAATAAGAGAATATAATATTTATTATTTTTAAAGTGTTATTTCACACTTAGAATTAGAAAAAAAAATTGAAAAATAAAAATTCTCAATTTTTTCTAAAAGGCCAATATAATGTTAACACGTTTTAATTATTCAAATTATTTATGAGTATTATTAGTTACACGGGTTTGTTCGAGGTGGCGGTTTATTGCATACAAGGTAATCATTTTAAAACCGACAGGCCGGTCGCGACGCAGTGTGACATCGTTTGACTGTCAACGCGATCGGTTCTGGGTTCGATTCCCACTCGAGAGCGTGATTATATTTAAATTATTTTCGTTTCCTCGCTCTGATAACACAAAGTGCGGCGTTGAGTTTCACCACTCCACGTGCAATGTTTCGAATCCTGTGGAAAGCGGAGTACGGAGTGTCTTAACACTAGGTACTTTCTGACTATCCTGCTATGCGGAATAAAAACGCGTTGCCTTAACAAACTGTTTATTTAAACGTGTATGTCAAACACATGATTTTTTTATGTTACATTTATTTTATTAATATATTATAATTTTATGCATTATTTTTAAGAAATATTAGCATCCTTTATATAAACAATAATTGTGCCAAATTTCATACTCCTCTATTTGAGTTATTTTTGTAAAAAGGCGTACAAAAATTTTACTCCACATATTAATATATAGGTTATTATTATGATTATTATACTAATATTAAATAAGCAAAGTGATCTGTTTGACATCGACCGTTTACATGTTTTTATTAAATAATTATTTACGTTATAGTTTTGACCTTGAGGATTTATATTGTAGTTTAGATAAATGATATCTATACATATAATAAAAAATCACCTGATCATTGTATGTACAGGGAAAAAAATTCTAATATAATGTTTTTTTTCGCTTCACACTGAATCCCACCTAGCAGAGTAGACAGGAAGTGCCTAGTGCCAAGACACTCCGTACTCCGCTTTCCGCCGGAATCGACACATTGCGCGTTTAGTGGCGGAAAATTCAAACCCGCGCTTTGTTTTACTAGGACCCGCAAATCAAAATAATTTTAATACAACTATTCCCCCGAATGAGAATTGAACCTACAACCAATCGCGATATAATGCGAAAATATTTGAAGATACATAGCAACATTCGTTCGTTTAACATTATTGAGTGACTGGACATTTGCCCTTCGGACTCGACACGCAACGTGTATGGAAAAAATGCAAAGATATATGCGCTTATTAATTGTATTGTAATTGGGACATGGTAGTGGGTTCGAATACTGTTACTGGTGGTTCTGTGGTGCTTTATTACTTTGGGTTTTATTTTGTTTGATCTGGTGGAAAATAGCGGCGTTGTGTTACGCATCTTAACGTGCCACATTTCTGTTTGTGAGTACGTAAAACGGGATATTATTTAGAATATAAATTTTTTATATAAAAAAAATAATTTTATTTATTGTAAAGTTATATCTATAATATACAGTTGAAATAATTAAAATTAAACTTTAAATTTTGTATATGACGTCTATACTAACTTTTAAATCATGAATATATTAAGGATTATTAATAGAATTTATTATCTGTGCTTATAAATTATACATTAATATTGTATATTTTTTTTCTCATAATTTATCTCTTCATTGTCAGCCGGAGTTTACGGATAGTAGCGGAGTCGTACGCCATAAAGGGACTATGTCTGGAACAAACGTCAGTGCCGAGCTCCACGAGTCGATACAAGCAAGCTGAGAAGGAATCTGAAATGGTGACATATACTGTTTCTTTATACTGTTATATTTTTAATATCATGCGGGTATTCAAAGAAAATTGCTACATTTTGTGGTAAATCAATATTGTCTGCACTTTTCCAATCAATTTTAGTCAAATCTTTTCAAATTAGACAAATATGTGAAAATCATAACAGTTAAGGAAAGATTTTTTTTTTAGCTTCACGCTTTTATCCCGCGTAGCAGGGTAGACAAAGAGTACCTAGTGTCAAGACACTCCGTACTTCGCTTTCCACCGAATTCGAGACATTGCGTGTTGAGTGGTGGAACTCAACGCCGCACTTTGTCTTACCAGAGCGAAGGAGTGAAAGTAATTAAAATATAATCACACCCCCGAGTGGGGATCGTACCCACAACCGACCGCGTTACAGTCAGACCCTGTCCCGATGCGCCACGACCGGCCTCAAGGAAAGATGCGTGCTGAGTATGAGATTGGGGAAATTAAATTAGTTTACATATAAATGTTTTCCTAAGTTAGTTTCAAATTCATAATTACATATTGCTCCGAATTATATTACTTGATTTATTTTATATGCCGTTGTGGGAGAAACAGTACAGCAGCACTGACTGTAATACGGTTCTTGGCTTCACGCTTTATGCCGCATATGTACAGTATGATCAGAGATGTAGTGTCAAGACACTCCATTCACTGTTTTGCGTTCAAAAAGGAGATATTTTGCGTGTTAAGTGGCGTATTCGAATCTGCGCTTTGTCTCACTAGAGCGGAGAAATGTTTATATATCTATATATATATATATATATATGAATATAATAAAAGAGTAGAAAAGTCAATTCTCTACACGATAAAAACGTTGTACGTATAATATGTATATAGGTAATAGAAGCTAAAAACGAGTCAATAGAGTTTTTGTCAGTCTTTCTGTATGTCTGTCTATTCGCTTGTGCGTCAGTCACGCAATAACTATGGGATTGAATGAAACCATACACCATGGTGTCATGTGTGGATGGGTGAAATCACATGTGGATTGTGGTACCGTATGTGGGGGAAAGAAATCACATGTTGATCATATCAATCCGTACAACCTGGCCAAGATCACATGAAATTTTAAGGTAGAAGAGGATCCGTTAAAAACGGCGTTTGCGGCAGGATCAGATTATAAGGCTTTAAGGACTCTCGCAAGTGTATATAAAGTCTTATATATATGATTTATATGGAGTATTACACATTTTGGCAAACTCTGTGATTTAAGCAAAGACGCGAGCATGTAAAAGAAAGAAATAGCTATAGTATAATGAGTTAACGCGGGCGAAGCCGCAAGCGGGCCGCTAGTTTCAAATACAATAATTCCTTTGTGGAAAGTGGAAATCAAAATTGTATACAATCCCATTTACTGTTGTTCTATGTGCCATTATGGCTGAGGTAATGATTGAAATAATTATTTCCATTGTATTAATTGGAGTTGTGTGTGAAAAAAAAAAGTTTTTTTTTTGTAACGTCTGTACACTACACGGTGATGGGGGCTATAATCTCGTTGCGGCTCAGATCCGCAGTTTCGAGGTGTCGTCGGAGCTCAGCCTGCTGTACCTGCAGCGGGCGGGCGCGGGGGGCGCGGGGGGCGCGGGCGCGGGGGCCAATGCGGGGGTGTTGCTGGAGACGGCTTTGCAAAGGGCGCCCTTGATGCATATGCGTGCTGGACGGTTGAACGACGCCATTGATAGGTGAGTAGTATTGTATATAATGAAAAATATAAGCGCTTCCTATATGGATTCTTGTACCCGTTACTTATTACGTTTATTTGATATATTTTTTGGTATTATTATAGCTGTTTGAACTTCTAATAAATAACGGATATTCTATTTACTATCCACACTAGATTTTAAAATATCTCGGTCACGTGATCGTTGAAATTCATTAATGTTATATTTTATTATTCTTATTGTCTAGGTATATATTTACCGAGGCCGGTCGTGGCGCAGTGTACCAGCGTCTGACTGTAAACGCTATCGGTTGTGGGTTCGATCCCCACTCGAGGAAGTGATTAAATTTAAATTATTTTCACTTCCTCGCTCTGGTAAAGACAAAGAGCGGCGTTGAGTTCCACCACTCAACACGCAATGTCTCGAATTCGGTGGAAAGTGAAGTACGGAGTGTGTTGACACTAGGTACTTTCTGTCTACCCTGCTATGCGGGATGAAAGCGTGAAGCTAAAAAAAAAATATTTACCTAAAAGTCAGGTAATCTTGAAGTCAGGGTAAAATCAATTCTTTAACATTGACAATTGTTCCCACTTTGAACGTTCGACGTCATTAAATAATATATAAAAACCAACATACTGTCTCCAGGTACAGGGAAATGCTAACAGCGGTGGAGTCGGTGGCGACGCAAGGATTGCGCCTTACACTTGCGAGGCAACTCGCCGAAGTGCTCATGCGAGGTGTGACGGGGCAGGTACGTGCATGACGTGGGGTTGCAGGTTTGAGATGTGCTGAGGGAAAGTTTTTTTTGTTAATATGATAGGGAAATCTATTAAAATTTTAACGCAAGGGGACTCGAACCCGCGCCTTTTGGATATCTTACAAGAATTTTTACCACTAAGATATATTCAGTTACATAGTAAATGTTGGAGTTTCTTGTTATTGCTGTTATAGTGGTGGTTGATATAGACGGTTTCTTTAATTATATAGAGACGATATTAAATAGAAAAATTAAACATTTCCTGGAAATACTAACATTTTTATGTCAACGATGCATTTTGTATTCCAATTTCGATTACTATTTTCTACAAGTGTAAGGTTTTAATCAACCATCTTTTATTTTTTTTTCTCTTCTGTAAAACCTCTTCTGACACCCCGATATTTTTTTTGTTATTATAAAGTTATTATTATATGTATTAATACTTAGTTGGGGTCCGTCGTGTCGCAGTGGAACAGCGTCTGACTCTAATTGCGACCGGTTGCGGTTTCGATTCCCACTCGAGGGAATTATTATATTTAAATTCTTTTTATTTCCTCGCTCTGGTAAGAATGCACGGTGTTGACTCCCTCCACTTAACATGCAAGGTCTCGAAATAAATTTGTTGTACATACTTGCAGGTATACAGACCTCCACAGAACGTGCCAGCTCCCCCGCAGCTACAAGGTACCCTGACGAGGAGGAGAGAGGAGTACGTGTCGGAGGGCCCTTGGAAACCCAAAAAATATGCCGGACTTAATCAGGTATGTTTACTCTATTTTCAGCTCAGTTAATTATTTTGTTGTCTTATTTAAAATATGCTACACTTTTTGTATTAGAGATTGATGATATTATTCTACCCTTTTCGTTTCTTCTTCTTTGGTTCAGTCTTCTTTGTCGCGTGTTTAGGTCTTACTTCTTTAGTACATTAGATCGATGAAGGCCGTCTTCTCCGCCTGTGGAGAATTCCTACAATGTGTTGCATATTCTCAGAAAGCCAGTCATTGACTTTGCTGATTATATTCCTTTGTTAATATCGTTTAGAGCGTCAAGTCAGCTCTTAACAGATGTGTTCGAGGTCTAATATACAATGTATGTGAAGGAGGTATATATATATTCCAAGGTAGGATAGTTGATTTATGTCCTCGATCGGTGTAAGTGTTGTTGCCTTTGCTAGTTTGGCCTACATTACAATAACCCCGAAGTCGTTTATCAAGACGCCCATCACTATTGGTCTTTTGGGTCTATCTTTGAAATCATTCACTAGGCTTCAGGCGATTGTTCGAAGTTTGATTTTGGTGCTCTTTATTCAACTGAAGGTGGTCGTGCTCTTGAGATCAGCCGCCTCAGTAGTCGTGGTTCCGCTGGCATCGCTGCCGGGAATAGCTGATCACCCATGCAGATTTAACGCTTCTGATGTATATCCACTGTGGCCAGTTACCTTTGAAGGCATTTTGTACCGCTTACACTTTCTGGCCACTACAGTTTCTGGCCTCTCCTCTCCTAATTATCTATCTTTTAGGAAGGTCAGGTCCTGTTTCCATCTTTCTATACGTTTACTTTGTGTTTGGCTCATGCCTGAGTGCATCCCAGTAAATCAATACTAGATTTTTGTTGAATCCTATTGTAATGGCATCCACGCTAAACGTTCTCGGATTAATCTTCACTAAGTTCGCGTTCTAGCTGTTAGAGCATCTTGTATACCTTGGGGAATGGAGGCATGCCGTCTTGTCCATCAAACAGTATTGTTTTTGGACGTGTACTATCATGCGCTTCCAGTCCCCTGCCGTGGTGGATTTGTTGGTGTTACCCTTGGTGAGGAAAACTGGATCAGGTGAGATGACCAGACCTATTTATAGGGACCTGCGATGCTGAAGCTCAATCCCAGTCTTTCTTCATTCTCATCCATGAACAGGAGTACAAGTTGAAGTTTAAGTCGCGTTTATTACGCGTTCTCTTTTGTTGGGAGTTACAGAACTCCCAACAATGAACAGTTCTTATCCTCTATTTGTGGCCTGTTTTCATATCGTATTGCCTCCCAGTAGATTAATGACAGCGAGTATTGGAGAGTATTATAGGAGAGTTTTGATTTCTTTTTTTTCTAAATATTCTGAACCTGTGCAAGTATAATAAAAGTAAAAGACATCGGTGATCGGCGTTCCAGTTCGTCCCCCGCAACGAGTACGAGGAGGCCATCCTGCTGCTGCTGGTGGGCGAGGCCATGGCGGTGCGCGACGCCGTGCTGTCGCAGAGCGCGGAGTTCGAGGCGGCGCGCGCGCACTCGCTGCGCAACGCCGTCGCCGTCGTGGACCTGCTGGCGCCGCTGGCGGCGCGCTGGGGACAGCACCGCCTGCTGCTGGAGGTGGGCGCTCGCGGCGCGGCGCGCGGCCTCGGCGCGAGCGGCGCGCCCACTAATGTGTGTTGTGTTCGCAGTCGCTGGAGCGCGCCATGAAGTTCTCGTTCGGCTGCGCGCACATCTGGCGGCAGCGCGCGCTGGCGACGGCGGCGGCGGCGCGCGCGCCCGAGCTGGCGGGGCTGTCCGCGCTGTCCGCGCTGCCCGCCGCTCCGCCGCCGCCCGGTACGCACGCGCAGTACACCTGCCCAGCGGGACGGCGTCTGACTGTGACGCAATTGCTTGTGGGCTCGATCCCCACTCGGGGAGTGATTATATTTAGGCTATTTTCACTTCCTCGCTCTGGTAAGATAAAATGCGGAGTTGAGTTTCACCACTCAACACGTAATGTCTCTAATTCGGTGGAAATTCGGTGAAGTACGGAGTATTTTGACATTACGTACTTTCTGTCTACCCTCCTACGTGGGATAAAAGTGTGAAGCTAAAAAAATAGTATCATGTCAATAAAAAGAATTAGAACAAAATTTATTATGTGATAAAATAAATATCTTTAGAAGACTTTTGAAGTTTTAGATAAAATAGTATGATATTTAACTGTAAAAGCATCAAATCTCACTCGAAGAAAACGAAGTAAAATATAGAATATTTTATCTAATTTTACTAAATCGACAAAACAAGTCCTCCAAATGTCTATATAATATATTCACCTCAGACAAAACATCTTATTTCCTCTATAATATAATCATCCGCCATTTGAATTTAATAAATGCCTGTCTGTCTGTGAACGCGATTGTGGATTCGATTTCCACTCGGAAGAACGATTATATTAAAAAGAATCATTTCTCCACTCCGACCGGTTGAGCTGGAAAATAACTCGCAAGGTCTCGATGTTTGTAACATAACGCCGCAGGCAGCGCGGCGTGGTGCGCGAGCGCGCGCGCGGCGGGCGTGGCGCGGCGCGGCGCGGCGCTGCGGCCGCGCGACGCGGCGCTGCGCCTCGTGGCCGCCGCCACCTGCTACAGGGCGGCCTGGGTCTGACTCGCTGCTCTACTCCCTCCGCTTTGCGTCACCCGCTGTGTTGTTCGGGAAGTCATTCCGTTATCGTAAATGTTTCAAAGTATCACTTGTGGGCGGCCATTTTCGTTGTCCTTTGCTAGCGAAGAACTGATCCAGATCATTTTTGATTTCCTCATTTAATAGCTTTTACCGTTTAAAAAATATTGTAGAACAAAGACAATAATAATCCGAAGGTGTCAGATCCAAGAAATATGGCGATGCCTTTGAAATTCGACCAAATATAGCAACACCATTTATTGTGGAATTTTCGCTTTCAAAGTGCTTTGAGTCGGTTTATCTTTTTACTCAATAATCTCTTGCGTTCCACATGTTTGTAAACAAGATATTTCACGTATGAAAAGCAAATCACAGACGTCAATTGAACAACACAGGTTTCTTTCCATGGGAACATACATTTCAAAATGATCTAATTTGATAAATCTAATCTCTAGGCGATCTCACTAGTTGTGATCCGCCGATCTGCCTCAATTAATACTTTTATCGTCTTCATCAGCTTGAACTGGCCTTCCAGAATATTCTGCACCTCCAATATCAAAATTAACGAATCCCAATTTTTCGACCCACTTTTGACGCTGGCGTTCTGTCATTACGTCTAAAATATATGGAAAATGCTGCTTTTTACTTTCCAACTTCAATAGAGCACCAAGCAAGTACTAGTGTGTAGAATGAACTGAACCTATTTTTCTCAAGCATGGCCAGCTATATCAATTGTCAAAATATATAAGGGTAAAATTGGGAAAAAGCGAAATTACTTTCCGAACAACATTAAATATTCATTCATTCATTCAAATGACCTATTAAATACTTAATAATTCATTCTCATTCAAGACACTCTAGCTTACGAAACAATAATTTCTAAGAAATTTGTAAAAATATCTATCTCTGTAGAAAATGAAAATAAGTTGTAACAAGTGTATAAGAGTGTCGACGCAGCCGGATGAAACATATGGCTTAGTCTCACAGTGAATTGTAAACGCGATTAGCTGTGGGTTCGATTCCCACTCGGATAAACAATTTTATTTGAAGTTTATTTTCGTTTTACCCGCTCAGGTGGGCAAAGCGTGATGTTGATCGCCACTCAACACGCATTGCTAAGACATTTCGGTCAGAGATCAGTAAGAAGAGTGTCTTGCCATTAGGTTGTCTCTAACTACCCCGCTATATATTTTGAAAGTGATAAATTACTGAAACTAAATACTTCCATACGAAACTGTCGCACAGATAGAAGAAGGTCTAGAGTTCGCGCAGCAGGCGCTCGCCATCGCGGAGGCGGAGGCGGAGGCGGCGGAGGCTGAGGCGGAGGCGGAGGCGGCGCAGGACGGCGAGGCGGGCGACGCGGCGGCGGCGCTGCTGCCGCGCTGCCACCTCTACTGCGGCATCGGGCATCAGATGACCGCGCAGGTCAGCCGTCCCTCTCTTTCTTGTGCGTTAGAGGGAGGTGCAAGATGTCCTACGGAGCTATACGAAGTTGTTCCATTGTGGCCGATGATTGACGATTTTTTAACGCTTGGAGATGATATTTTTTTTTTTTTTTTTTCGATTGGACTTTTTGCTGTTGACCTGAAGGGTCTTTACAGTGTCACCGGGCTGGGGGGGGGCGAGAGTGGCTCGCCCCTGAAGAAATTTGAGCTAGGTGGCAGCTCGAAGGAAGAGGGGTAGCGGTGGTAGCTCGAAGGCTGTAAAAGATGATTTTAATGAGGACTGGGACTAGTTGGCCCCGTCGCGCCGAGGCGCGGGCGTGCCGTTATAAAAGACTGGGGTCGTCGCCGCTTGCGGCGGCGGAGTGTGTGACGAACGACTGAGGAGTGGATCCTACCATTGTATGGGGCGTTGGCTACCGTGATGGGGTCATCAGGGTCTAAGAGGACGCTTCGAGGGCGCCGAAGGAGAGGGTGAGCGTGTGGAGTGTAGTTACACGCTTGGACGATCAGGGGATTTGAATGGGAATCTGCACGCTCGTAGTAGCGTTTGGCTAGGCCTTTGCAGAATTCCTTGAGCGATTCGAGCTCGAAGTCTCTGTGTAGGTCCACGTTGCGTATGTACCATGGGCATCCGGATGCCATGCGTAAAAATCTGTTTTGAACTTTTTGGAGGACGTCTGTTTTAGTGTGCGCGTATACGACGCAGGCGTACGTTAATATTGGACGGATACAAGTTTTGTATAATGTCAGCTTGTTCCGAAGTGACATTTTACTCCGCTTATTTATGAGAGGGTAGAGCCGGTTTAAGACGTAAAGTGCCTTGTTTCGGACGTATGTGATATGAGGCCGGAACGTTAATCGGGAGTCTAGTACCACGCCTAGATACTTGACTTGGGGTTTCCAGGGGATCGGTTTGCCTTGTAGATACACGGTCGAGACGGTCTCGTACCGTTTGCGGGGAAATAGAACGGCTACGCTTTTTTCCGGGTTAACTTCAAACCGCCACTTGCTGAACCAGGCGCCTAGGGCGTCCGCAGCTCGTTGCAGTCTTTCGGCTAGGACCCAGGCGGAACGGTCGGTGGTGTAAAGTGCAGTGTCATCCGCGTACATCGCGAGTTCTACCTTGTCTGTTCGGGGGATGTCACTGATATAGAGCGCATAGAGTAGCGGGGAGAGCGTGGAGCCTTGCGGGACTCCGGCGCTGGCGTAACGTGTGGACGAGAGGGTCCCTTCTAGTCCGTATCTAAACGTTCGATTAGTTAAATACTCGCGGATTATGTGTACGAGTGAATCTGGGAGCGATAGACGGCGGAGCTTGAAGAGCAGGCCGTTGTGCCAGACCTTGTCGAAGGCTTTCGCGATGTCTAAAAAGATGGCAGCCATGTCGCTGCGGATCGACCTATGGACGGTATGTTTTGCTATGTGTTCGGTTACGCGGTATACTTGGTGGATCGACGAGTGGTGGGGCCTAAAACCGAACTGCTCGTTAATGAGTAGCTGTTTTGTTTCGACAATTTCTTTGAGTCTGGCTAGGATGAGTCTTTCGTAGACTTTCCCCAGGCAACTGATAAGACTAACGGGTCGGTAGCTAGAGGGGAGGTTGGCGGGTTTGTTGGGTTTCCGGATTCCTATGACTATGGCTTGCTTCCATTCGGTAGGGAAAGAGCAACCTACTAGAAGCGCGTTAAAAATTACTACTAGAAGGGAGATTAGGTGCGCGGGGAGAGTTTTTAATGCTTTGTTGGTTATTTTGTCGGGCCCCGGGGCCTTTTTAGGATTAAGGTCTTTGAGGATGGTTTTGACCTCGTCTGCGTCGGTTGGGCGAACCGGTTCGCCGGTTGGGGGCATCGAAGCCCACTCTGCGATCTCGGAGTCTACGCCCGTTACGTGGACTGGATCACAAGGCTGTGTGCTCGGTGAGCATTGAGCTTCTAAACTATCCGCGAGGCATTCTGCCTTTTCGATATCGTCTGCCGCTACGGTATTGTCGGGTTTAGTGAGTGGAGGCACGGTCGCTACCGTGTCAGAGCGAAAGGCTCTCGACAGCGCCCAGAACGCCTGTGACGATGCAGAGAGCCCTTGTAGTCGGTTATCCCATTCCTCGCCTCTGAGGATTTCGAATTGGGCCTTGACTTGGCGTCGGAGTGTATTGAGTGTTCTGCGGTTTGCAGTGTTCGGACACGCGTCGTGTGCTCTATTAGCTGCGTTTTTTCTACGAATTAGCGTCCTTAGCTTCTCTGAGATTTCGAATCTCCCTTCGGGTAGATCCGAGACCTCTTTCGAGCAGCTTTGCAGCGTTTCGTGAATATAGGACGTAAATTTGGACGCGGCTTCCTTTGCTACATCCACCGAGTCTATAATGCCAGGAATGAGGGTGGTGAGTGGAGAGTCGTTCTCTCTGATGAGTTTCGAGAACTTTTTCCAATTTATGATCATTTTGGTTGTAGGGCCTGGTGGGCAGTCGGAGCCTAGTTTTATGAGTACTGGGCGGTGGTCGGAGTCTAACTCGGAAAGTGCTTCTATGGAGCGAAGTCTAAGGGAGACGTTCTTGAGTATTGCGATGTCGAGGACGTCTGGGGAGCCCACTCTGGAGGTGGGGTACCTAGTTGGGGTGTTGGGACCTATTACTGATAGATTATATCTGTCTGCTAGTTTTTCAAGAAGCTTGCCTTTGGCGCACATGCGCGAAGAGTTCCAGGTAGGGTGTTTTGAATTTAGATCTCCTGTCAGAAGGACGGAGTTTCCCATATCAAGGAGGAGTCTGATGTCATTTTCTAGCAGGTCTTTCGCTGGAGGAAGGTACACTGACGCTACAATGATTGGCTGATGGCCGGTGAGGAATATTTGGCATATAGACGCTTCGATGTTTTCAAGTGCCGGCGGCGGGTCTAATGGTACGCAATGTAGGGAGTTTTTGAAGTAAATGAGAGTGCCTCCGCCTCTCTCGGTTAGTCTGTCGTTACGTATGACTCGGTAGTTCGCGATTTTGGGGTCTCGTAAGCTAGGTTTTAAGAATGACTCCTGAATACATAGTATGTCTAATTGGTGTGCCGTGGTAAAGTCGCGGATTAGGTCTTTTTGACCGGCGATACTATTTGCGTTGAAGGTCGCGATGCTAATAGCTTTTGGTTTTATTCGCCCGAGGTGCGAATCGGCGGGTAGCGGGATATTTGTGTTAGGAACCGCCATTGGGATTATTTCGCGTTGAAGCCAACTATGGCTTTGATGAGGTTGGCGTGGTCGAGTGTGGCCTGGATTCTGGCCTGGGCGTTACCGTTTGTGCTGCGTAGTTTGTCGGCGAACACGCTGAGTTCGTTTATGTCGAATTGCCCTATAAATTCCGATATTAACGCGGCGTCGTTTGTTGGTTGTGGGTTTATTACTTTGACGGGTGTGGCGACCGGGCGGGTGGGCGCCCTTTGGGCGGTGGTCTGTTGTCTGTCTTGTCTAGTCGCCCATGCATTCTTAGTGGGGATTGGTGCGGGTATAAACACCTGCGGTACTGAGGGCGCCGCGGGTGATATTTATACTGATTAGATGATCGGCTATGTCAACCACCTCTTTCTTTTGTAGTGTGTTAGAGGGAGATGGACAATGTAGAGAGTTCTAACAGTGGAGTAGTGAAAGGACATTATTAGATAACGGCGCAAGTCATAGCTGTCTCTGTCTTTAATTGTATTTTAGAGGGAGATGTAAGATAGGCGATAGTACGATTGGCGAATAATGTTTTTTAGAGTAGAAGGAAAGGGTTTTTTAGGGCGTCGGCAGCTCGTTGCAGTCTTTCGGCTAGGATCCAATTGGAGCAGGAAGGAAAAAGTGGTAAAACATCTATAAGTCAGTTGTCCTTTTCTTTTGTTCTGAGATAAAGCGAGATGCACTGTACTGTAGCGGCTGGTCGTCAGATGATGGTGCGAGTGATAGTTGTCTCTTAACTTTTCAAATACGTTTGAGGACACGATGTTATCCGAAGTTTTACGAGATTACACGATTGTGGGCGATGGTTGATAAAATGTGAAATAAGATTTTAATTATAATTTTTGTGTGTGTTTTTATTATACTTTCTTGTTGCTCTCATATAATATAAGATAAATAGATACAATTTAGTAATTTTTGGCATCGACAGTTTGTGGTCATAGAAACATGCGTGGACTGTAGAACTGGTACGTAGTGAATTCGGTAGGATTATGCTGAGATGCGGACGCGCTTATGTCTAGAAGTATCAGCTGGCTGGTCAGAGGCCATCGACTGCGCGATATCCTTAAATCTCAGAGCAAACGACCGGTTTTTGCATTACTTGTCACTCTTGCCCGTGATCTGTTGACGTGTGACGTGCAGTCAACTAAACAGTGACATATTGCTCTTCTCTATTTATTTTTAAACAATTTTTTCATTGATGCTAGTCCAAGTCACAGCTATTACGCTCAATTAGGATATGCTAATAAATGACAAAAATTCGTCTCCAGAAATCGAACTCCCGCCTCGACAAGGAGGCGCACGGCGCGCTCAGCCTGCGGCACCTCACGCGCGCCGCCGCGCTCGACCGCAACGACCACCTCGCCTTCTACCACCTGGCGCTGCACCACCACCACGCGGGGAACATGGCCGACGCCATGGTGAGTCGACGGGCGACTTCGAGACAAAGTATCAGAGGAATGATGGACGAAAATAATAGCGCGTGCTCCCCGCGTGTCGCAGGACGCCACGCGCGCGTGCCTGTCGCTGCACGCGGAGTGCGGCGGCGCGCTGCGGCTGGCGGCGGGCGCGTGCGCGTCGCCGGCGGCGCTGGGCGCGGCGCGGCTGGCGCGCGCGCACTTCCCGGCCGCCGAGTGGCCGCTGGCGGCGCTGGCGCGCCTGCTGCTGCGCGACGGCGACGCGGCGCTGGCGGCCGGCAAGGAGCTGCTGCGCGTGCTGCACGCCGCCGACGAGCGCGGCGCCGACGGCGCGCCCTACGCCGAGCTGGACGCGCTGTCCGACTCGCAGCACGCCGACGCGCACAGCAACCGCGACGCCGGTGAGTTGCCACACTACAGTCGACACTCGACGCACACTCTGTACATGTTTTTTCCAATTCTCCGCTGTCGAGTTGCGTCCCGTGGAAGGCGAATATCCCAGTGAATAATATAATAAAATAAAAGCGACCATTATCTTAATAATAAGAAAAAAGCCAAATATAGCAGAATGTGTCCCTATCCTATCCTATCCTATCCTATCCCTATTCCTATCCATACATTTGCCTCAAAGTGTGATGGTTCCCACAGATGCGACTGGAGAAGGTAATGTAGTGGCTTGGGTTCACTCCTCTCACTTCCATCCATAACTCCAATATTGTGGATATCCATGAACAAAATACCTCGCGGTGCTGCTGCTCCCTTGCCCCTTTTTTTCCTGTATAAAAAAAATATAATTTTCATAAAACATTAACGAATAAGAAAATTTCCAAAATTTATGATCATTTATTAAATATTTTATTACTAAGCAACTAATATTATCATTTTTTAGTGATAAAATTTAAATATATCAGCTAAATATTGTAAACTATATCCTCTTAACGAAAGAAGTATAAAATATTTAGAGGAATTAGAAAAAATAGGAGGAACAGGGTGGCATTCATTGTATACACCGTTTGTGCAGGTCTCTCTTGCAAAAAAAAAAATAAATAAAAAAAACTAAAATTATTTGAAATAAGTTTCTTAAAAGGTTATTATAAAATTTTGTACAATGTCTCATTGCAACTTCACCTTTATATCTAAAAGTAACATACTTACCCACATACTACTTAAAAGTTTCTTATTCTTATTAGTGTGTACTACCCACTACTCCTAACTGACCTTAAATTAGTTAACTTTAGATATTGTTTTTCATGTAAGTGACTGTATTGTGTCCTTTTTTTGAGAAATAAATGCCTATAAACCTAAATCCTCGACGAGTTATAAAATAAATATGTCTTCCATTGAAATATCCGGCGAGGTATTTTTCTAGAATGAAAGGAACCTGATTCATCAGTTCAACCCCTAAAAGACACAAATTTGCTCGTCAAGCATCAAGTGTTTTCGAGAACACACTTCTTAGAGCCACACCCTATTTCAGCATAATGGGCTTTTGAATGATTCGTATTTTGCGTGATTTATATTGGGATTTTGATTGATTTTGTGATATGAGATTCGCGATTAGTGTGTTTAAAGTTTTTAAAAACACAATATTGGATTGTTGATTTTAAAAATATATAACAAATATTACAAAAAAAAAAACAATTTATAAAGGGTAGTGTTGATAATAAACCGTTTGCAGCGTCTGTCCGCGCGGAGTCGGCGGGCGCGTTCCGCGTGGAGCGCGCGCTGTCGGCCGCGTCGTCGCAGTCGGCGCGCGCGCGCTCGCCGCTGGCGGAGCCGCGCGCGCACGCCTGGCTGCTATTGGCCGAGCTGTGCCTGAGGTACGTGCGCGGTCGCAGGCCACGCCCACTCCACACACCTTCACAGCGCCTGACTGACTTTATCACGCATACAAGGGTAGTCGGAGACGACCTGTCTGGACACTCCGGTGACTGCGTTTGCGTGTGGAGTGGCAAACTCAACGCCGCACTTTTTTTTACGAGATTGAAAAAAAAACAATAAATTTTAAATATAAACCAGTTTTCCGATCGGGCATCATACTTAAAGCTAATTAATATAAAATATATTTTATAAAACCAGACGTTTTGACTTATACTCTGAAGTAAAAGTGTTATATTCGTTAAAAAATTTTTATATGATTAAAACATATATATATATATATATATATATATATATATATATATATATAGTTTAATATGGCCTGGTATTATTAAAAATGTATACAATATTACATACATATTCATATATATATGTATTTTTACATATATTTACAGGTTAGATAGAGTGAGCGCGGCAGCAGGCTGTGTGGCGGAGGCTGCAGCACTCACGCCCTTCAGCCATCTTGTTTTTTACATGGTAATATTAATATATATTAGAATGAAGAAGAACGAGCTCAGATGGTTTGGGCACGTCAAGGGCATGAGTGATGAAAGAATGGTGAGAAAGATAGGTGAGAAGATACTGGAAGAAGGTCACGTAAAAGCATGAGGAGTTCCTCGGGAGGTTCCGAAGGACGTGGGTGAGGAGTGATGACTGTGGACGAGGCGAAAGAGGTGTGCAGGGACCTCCATTGTGGTTGATTACCCCTCGTCAGGGGTACAGCGTGCAGCTAATATATGTTTCCATTTGTTGTATATTTTTCTTACTAGTTACTTATCATTCTTCCCCTTATTATCTGGTCATCGATTATAGAAAAAGCAACGTCAAGCAAATTTTGACGTTGAAGATCGGATGGAATGCAATAATAATTAAAATGTTCATTTCCTAACAGGCATTAAGTTAATAAACATTTGTCAATTACAAATAACATTGGTATTATAATGTCAATTATTTGCAAACCCCATGTGCGTGCGCAGCGCGGGCTGGTGCACGCCGCGTCGGCGGAGTGGGAGGAGGCGCGCCAGTGCTTCCAGAACGCGCTCGCCATACACCCCACGCACCTGGACAGCATCGTGCAGCTGGGTAAGAGCTACGACTATACGAGTAGACACTAGTTTACTGTCAAACTCGGTCACGACTGGCCCTATTAGGCTTTGCTATTCGAATATTGGAGTGAGGTGGTTCAGAAATAACCTTTTAAAGAGCTTTTAACGTGGGGTTTAAACTATATTGAACAGTAATTGTTTAGACAATCTAGGATTTTACCAAGCTATGACATTGATTCGACTCCATACTTTTGAAATTTGTGTAGGAGAGATTGTTCTATTTGTTTCGTTATAAAATCGTCCAGCTCAGCTACTTTTATATAATGTAATGTTGTTTGATATTAGCTACTATTTCGTCAAACAAAACCTGGCGCTTCCATATATAATTCCCGTACATTTCCGTACCCGCCTCGTCAGGCGCGACCTACTACTCGCTGGGCTGGCTGCGCCTGGCGGAGCGCGCGCTGCGCGAGGCGGGCGCGCTGCGGCCCGCGCGCGCCGACACGTGGCGGCGCCTGGCGCTGGTGCTGGCCGCGCTGGGCGAGCCCGCCGCCGCCGCCGACGCCGCCGCCGCCGCGCTGCAGCTGCCCGCCGCCGCCGAGCACGTGCGTGCGCCGAGCATAGACTGCTTCTTATACTTACTTTAATAAACAACTTCGCGATAAAAATCTTTTCGCAGCTTTTCATCTCAAATCGGGACATTGCGTGAATAGAAGAAATAAAAATAATTTATTATAATCATTGCCTCAATTGAGAATCGAACCTACGCCCAATGGCGTTTACAGCGTCCGTCCCATTGTACTGTAATGACATATATTATATTTAAATAATATATTAAAACGCATTTGTCTCTGTTTTCAGGAACAGTTGTTCAGTATATGATCGTAGTGGGGCATGATGCGAGTACATGCAGTTATCTACGTCTAAACATAAACAGACAAACAGCTTTACTATTACATATATATGTATATTGTTGAATAACGCAATTCAAATTGAAAATATAATACAATAAACTGACCGTGTACAGACAGACACCTTTGTACAGTATCCCGTTTTTTTTTTATAATTTAAACAATGCAAAGACTTTTAAAAACCTAATTGTACATAGTATCTGTGTAAAAAGTTATTATTTATAATCTGTGATTGAAAAATGTTACATTTGAATTGCGTTGAAATTTATCAGAATTTTAAATATGAATGTTGTGAGTGTTATTCAATATCTTTATTAAGTCTTCCTAATGGCGTAATGGCCGCAGATAATTAAAATTTAAAAATAATAAATAAAAAAATACAGTTACATTAGCCTTCAGAGATGCCGAGAGCTCGGTTTAAAAAAATAACCCAATAAATATAACTTATTCTTGAATGATCAGAAAAATATTTTAAAATACGTTCATAATAATGTACTATATGCTAATAATTCAAAGCAATATTATTTAAACTTTTGCAAATAAGACAAAAATGAAGATTTTTATTCAAAACTATAATTATAAAATAAATTTTGTGAAAATCGATTATTTTTCTATCGATTAATCATCAATTATATTTTGAAGTTTCTGATAGTAAAAAAAATATATTAAATATATATAAAAAAATAACGAAATCGTATGTGTTCTTTAATAAAATAATACATAATTGATATTTAAAAATAATAATTAGATGTATTGTTATAGGAAGTTCATTTCGACTGATACTTAGGTGATGCCTTGGAATTGACGTTTTAGTTCTGGAAAATTCTATTACTTTAACAAGAGAGTTCTGGAATTATTGCTATATGCTTTGTTTTTTTTTTAATTTAAAAGAAAATATGGTATACATACATGTTTAATTATATAATTCTTTAAATAATATTTTTTAAAAACATATAAGTTATTGGTGACTTCTAAACATCTAATTATTAATTTAATTTGATAGTAATTTTGTGTTAAAAAAATAATACTCTAACCAATTGTAATTTATTTTTTATCTGTATTACTTCTATAAAATATTAATCGAATTTTACCAGATATAAGATAGGTTCAAAGGCATTTTTTTATTTTTTCTTTCTTTATAATTCCTCTCTACAAAAAAAAAATAAGTCAAAAAGAAATATTTTAATAGATTAAATGCGATATAGCGTTATTTTTTTCAAATTAATAATGAAAATCTTTTATAAATTATCCATTAATGGTTATTAATTAATACTTTTTTTATATGCCTCTTGAAGTGTGTTGAAATGATGACAATAGGCGCGACTTTAATTCCTGCTACGTTCAAATTTTTATATAAAAGTTTCATGTTTTCCTTATTGTTCGTACGTAGGTGATAAAAAAACACTTTATTTTTTTTTTATTTTGACACAAAATAGATCTTAGATTCGAATATAAGACTAAAATGTCTTACAGTTTGCTCCTGACGTTTCTGATAGTATTTTTGCGACTCGCGACTGTCGCATTTCCTAGGATTTTTTAAAGATTTTAGACACATATATCGTTTGTAGCTGTTTGTAGTTTCACTGGGGCCAACACACAGACAGACCTCTTCGAGCTTTTAATGTCGAGGTATATATATATATATGTACATATATGTATAGTATCGAAAGATTCCTTCACTTCCAATAAGTTGAACAAAATAAACCATACTTAAATAATATTGTTTTCCTAAAAACAGCTTTGTATTAATATATTCAATATTTAAATTGTATGTAATTATTTATTATTTGGTATCATGGTAACACTGTTTCTAAGTTTCTGTTAAGTTATTTCAAAATATGTTGCTTTCCTCTTCTTATAATAGAAGAGTGAAAGGGACGGCACAACTATATCTGTCATAAGTTGACAGTTACTTTACAGACGATATGTAAAATTTTTTTTTATGATTTCGGTGTTTTTTGATAATAAGTTATGTGAAAATGGTGGTGAAGAGATATTATTATAATTTAAAGAATACTTTGATATGCTAATTTCGGTCATATTTGGTGTAATAAAGGTTGTAAATTACAACGACTTGAATTAATGTAATCAGAAAAAGGTGCTTGTATTTCCTTTCTTAAAATTCATATGTGACTATTAAATAATATCTTGGTATATGTGTTTCTAAACTGGATTATCTGTGAAGCTATTTAATATGAGAAGTCCACTAACTGTAAATTACATAACATCTGTCAACCTAACTGTCAGTTTATATAACTGACAGTTAGGTTGACAGGTGTTACAAATCTCTTTTGTTAATTACATTTCTTTTATTATCTATAAAAATTACACTGACATACAGAACCTTCTTATAATAAAATTATAAAACAGTTATTAAATCCAACGACGGCTTATAGATCTATTAAGCAAAAAATGATATATATTATCTCAATAGATCTCAAAACGTATTTCCATAGTAGTTTACTTAAAAAAAAGCACAATTTTTTTTAATTTCACTTTCACTATAACCTTTATATTTTTCGTATAATTTAATTTTTTTTTGTAAGTATATAAGCCGCGGTGTTCAGACGGTAGGTATAACGGAACGCAAAGACAATGCCAATTATAATGCAATATATAGATATATCATCGAACTGTACATTCCTAGTCGTATTTATTGCGTGAGTATTGTTTGTTTGTAACGTGATTGTTATATTTAGTCGTCTTTAGGGAACTGGCAGTTGGCGTTAATAGTCTGAGAGTTAGGTTTCCAAGTTTCGTCCTATAAGCAATTGTTCTAAGTATTATAGATAATATTCCAAAGTACTGAAGAAATACTTAGGGTTAGAAGTTTTGCAGTTAGCGTCCGGAATGCTAACTGTTCGAAAATGTTAACTAAAATATATTTTTTCTTGAGGAACCCGGCGCGAGTCCCAAATGAAGCGAGATGGGTTATATGGGACTCATTAGCCAGACCATGGGAACCCGAATTTTCCGTGAGCCCGACGACGGAGGCCTTCAGGGCGCTTTGTATAGTGCCAGTTGCAATATTTTAAACAGACATTCAAATTATACAGCGTGTTCTTTATATTTCAATTAATTCAAAACACATATGACGACTAAGTAAAGCAATTGATTTGTTTGAACATCTATATTTGTATGTATCATATTAGTTGCAAGGTGATTAAAGCTTTTTATGAATACTTAAGATTATTATTTAAGATTAACATATTGTTTTGTATAGGAACGTCGTTGTTCGGTTTGGGCTAGTGTTGATGGCATAATAAATAAAATGTAAGATCAAACTGGTGTTAATTATTAACTGTCAAAATGCTGACTAGTTTTAACATACTGTAACATATACTTGGGTTGTTCTATAAAGTTGTTGAAAATACTTTTATTTTTTTTAATTATTATAGATATATATATATATATATATATATATATATATATATATATATATATATATATATATATATATATATATATATATATAATATATATAATATATATCAATATATAAATGTCTTAAGTATTGTTTAACTATTTTTAAGTGTTTTTTTTTCTTATAGCTTTTTCTATCGCAAAATAATTATTACTAAAAAATAATCTCTGTGTAACAAAAATTTGTAAAAATCCCTCTACAGAGATGCTAACAACATAAATAACGTTGTAACAAACGTATAAGAAATTCGACTCGGCTGGTAGTAGAACGCATGTCTTAGCGGTTAGAACGCTTGGACGGTTTCCAAAAGGCGCAGGTTCGAATCTCGCTGGCTGGCAAATTATCTTAAGCATTGCTATAATATCTCTAGTATATGTTTTGCGTATATAGGTGTACCGCTAAGTCTGAAAAGGCTTAGGGGTACACCTATATATGCAGTCTCTTTTTCTGTATTCTTTTTTCGCAGCACTTTGTTACTATAAATAAGCAGATTTCAGGCAATTTTGAAATTGACTGGAAAAAAAATTTAGATAATTTTAAGTTAAACAATCCATTATAATATTACGTCTATAAAAGATAGCTCTTAATTATATTATAAATATATTATAATTTATATTATTACTTTGACAAATCTCTTTTGTAGAATAACCCAAAAATTAGTGGTACACATATTTACGCAGTCCATAATTTCTGTTCATATTTAAGTTATATTTTTTACTTGTTACATAAAAATATCTAGGTTTCAGGCAATTTTGAAATAGACTGGAAAAAAAATTTTAGATAATTTTAAGTTAAACTAAAGTCATCGACTATTATATACATTGAATATAAGATTTTTTTTTCTAATTTCTGCGCGATTCCAAAATTATATTAGAAATTTTTAAATTAATATTATTCTGAATACAGATGTTAATAAAGTTTATATATTCTTGTCCATTTCCTTTACAATATAAGCTTTCTAGGTAGGTTTTTTTCTGTCATTGGAAAATATTTTTAAAACTGATATGAACGTAAATAAGTTGTAACAAAACATATATGAATTTCAACGCAGCTGGTAGTAGAACGCATGGCTTAGCGGTCAGAGCGCTTGGACGGTATCCAAGTGGCGCGGCTTCGAATCCCGCTGCGTTCAAATTTTTATACGTTTTTTAAAAATGTTTTCTAATACTAAGTGTGGAATAACACTTTAAAAATAGTATTTTTTTCTGTCATGTTAAAGTTTCATATTTCAACTACATGCTTCTTACTTTTAAATTTATTAAAAATTATAAACCATTGATATTCCCAATTATACTAACTAATTTCTGCTATAAACTGTTAGACATTTATTTAGACACAAATTATACAAAAAATGTATAATGTATAATATATGAAAAAAAAATGTAAATCTTCAAAATTAGATCAACTATCTATCACTTGTTGGCGACCTGTCTAATGTATGAAACAGGCGCACTATTATTATTGTATATACTAAAAAAAAAAACTTAAAATATATACAGGATGGTTGAGATATGATACGATTATAACATTGAATTACATAGTAGTATAATATGTTCTGTTAAATTAAACACTCTGTATAGTATTCTGTAGATGTTGTTGTCCTTTTATCGCTCACCGTCTGTTTTAAGACGATGTTCAATAAATGGCGGCTTTTGTAAAAAAAAAATTGTTTGGAAGTAGTGATGTTACTGTAATTACAATAGTGATGTAGCGAATGATTAAAATATGTTATAAATTAAAAAATAAATTCAAGCGACTTCATATTAGAAGAGTAAAGCAAACAGCACTAGTTTTCAATGTGTGCATTATTTTTCGTGTAGTGTGTTACACCGTCGTGAATCGTATCTCAACTAACCTCCAAGTTAACCGTGGTTACCCTTTGTACACTACTGTAGGTGTTTTGGCATTCGATGTTTACTGTACATAAAGTTTGCATATGAAATGTAATTATTACGTTACTTATATAATGTGTTTTATTATCATTTTTTTTTCATAGAGAATAATTTCTATTTATCCTTTTCCTTAAAAAGAGAAATTAAATTAATTTATATTATTATTAATTCTCTATTCTGGACACACAAAGTGCGGCGTTGATTACCGCAACGAATGCTCAACTTGCAATATTTTTTATTGGGGTGGTTCGTAAAGAACAGTGTCTAATGTCTTGACATTAGGTTCTCTCTGCCTATTTTGCTATGCGGGATGAAGCGTGAATCTGTGACCAGCAACAAGTTGACCCCACGTGATCATTTTGGCAAATTCTTTAAATTAAAAACATTTGCACCATCTGCTTGATACCGGTTTGGAAACGCCTATTTACCTATTAAAGTAAAGGAGTTGCATTTATCTTTCATCTATTCAAAAGAAAACTTTTTATTAAACATATAGTAAAATTTCATTGTGGCTTCATTAAATGGTTGTGACTTCGAATCCTGTTCAGGGTAAGCTAAGGATTAATATATTAGTTGTTTATTTAAAAGTGCAGCGTTGAGTTCCGCTAGATGGATAACGGAAAGATATTTTAGTAGGTTTTAATAAATTTACGCCGTTGTTGCCATAAAAATTTTAATTGAAGATATCTTTGTACAGTCACAGAGTCCTCGTAAACGACATTCCTGGTATCAAAGGCTAGACTGTATTGGGCCTTGACCTTGGCTCATTTGAATATATTATATCTATCTATATGTATATATTATTTTAAAACGGTATGGACTATAAAACGATTTTGTACTACGCAGAAGAAACTAAATAATAAATTCGAGACATTGCGTGTAGAGTGGCGGAACTCAACGCCGTAGTTCTATTTAAAATGTATAAAAATATTGAAGTCTTATTCAGAAACGTATAAAACATATTTTTTTTAATCAATTTTATAATAATATACCAAAGAGTTGGATTAAGATTGTATATTATATTATTTGTTTAAAAATACATACTACAATTTGTGCTAACGCTGTTTGCGTTTTTTTTAAATTATTACAATAATGAATAAAATTATGAAAAATGAATTAATATAAAAAAAAAAACATTTCCGATACAAGATTATGAGGTGTCGATAATTAAATTTAATTAAAATTTAATTTAATTTAACATATTAATTACTTAGTTAAAATCTTTATTGCACATTGATAAAATAGTATATAGATTAAAAAAAGAACATAAAAATGCATAAAGGCGGCCGGCCTTATCACTGAGAGTGATCTCTTCAGGCAACCAAATTATACGGATTTACCATAAAGAGCGGGCATGATGCGGTGCAAAACAATAAAATAAAAAAAATTAAGAAAAATCTATTAAAGATCTTAAACTAAATAAATTCAAATTTATATATATATATATATATATATATATATATATATATATATATTCTATTTATTACACTATCTATATTATGACAGCTACAATACTTACATATGAAAGATCGATATAGTTTAAATAATAAATATTTTAACTAAAATAAAAATATATAAATACACAGATAAGTGACCAAAGACACGTGTGATGAAGAAAAAAACAGATATAGACCTGGATAAGGTCCTCGTCCAGCTCGGGCAATACGGACGCTATCAGAAGCAGAACTATCTTCTTATTCTTCTGGTGGTAATATTCAGCGCCATATACAAGGTCCAGTATGTGTTCATGGCGGCGACAACGGCGGCCAGGTACGTTTTACATTTATATATGTACCGTGTTTCTTAGTTATTAGATTTTATTGAATTAATGGATGGCAAGAGATCATTGACATTATAAAGTTGATAAACGGAGCTAAACGCCACTAAATATCTTTACTAATATATAAATTTGTAGCGTCCGTTTGTATTATTAAAATGTATACAATTTCTGTCGGTTAGTCTATATGTTTCAGATAATCTCTGGAACGGTAGGACCGATTTTGATGGGAGTTTCGCTAGCCGATAACTAATAAAATAAGGAGTAAATCAGGCTATTTTATTGTAGAATATTAAAATAAAAAAAAAACAGAAATTTTGAATTCCACGCAGATAAAGTTGCAGGTATAGTTAGTTTTGAATATAATCATTCCTCCGAGTCAATATACTTAGGATGGAATGGTAAAGAATTTAGATTTTGATAATATTCTTCATCAACATAACTATATCATACTATTGCAAATTAAATATGGCCTATACATTTAGTATTTGCGTTATCTAAGGATTACTAACGACCTCGTACTTTGTATATGTACATACATATAGGTAATTCTCATATACTCTGATACGACCGATTGCCTAATAGAACAAATTGATATTTTTAAAATCCAAAAATTGATTGGAAGTGATGTGATGAAGACCATAAAATGGTTTTTTTATCGCGCCACAGACCTGGGGACACAATAAATAAAAAAAACACAACACTAGGCGGCTAGTGATGTGTTTTTTTTATTTATTTATTTATTGTACCGTCTGTTCTATTCTTGATTGTTTTTTTAATTATTTTATACATTAAAAAAAACATATGATGTTAGTCCACCTTCGTTTATTTCATTTCTTTAATAGAAAACAGAATAAAAATTTTAGGATGATTTGAAGTAATGGAAATTATAACGGCTTTAAAGTATATAAAATATTCTTGATAAATATTAGTGAGTCGTGGTCGCAGTGGGCCAGCGTCTGACTGTAAACGCGATCGGTTGTGAGTTCGATTCTCACTCGGGTGTCATGAATATGTTTAATGTAATGTTATTTCCTCGCTCAAGTAAGACAAAGCGCGGCGTTGAGTTTCGCCACTCAACACACAATGTTTCAAATTCGGTGGAAAGCGGAGTACGGAGGGTCTTGACACTAGGTACTGTAAACTTTGCTATGAGGGATTGAAGCGTGAAGCTGAAAAAATAAACTTCTATAGGAAATAGACGAGGTTTTCATCGGTTTACGTTTACAAAATAATATGTCAACGTTTTCCCGAAATATGAGACATTCTTGAAATAATCTTTTCAAATTGTAAAGTGCTCAAAAATCCTGTAATATTCCGTAACGTATACGATACGATTTCGGCTTCATGACGATCGATACGTAGCACATGAGATGACAGAATAGGATAAATCGATAAAAAATCGATATCAATTGTTATTTGGAGATAAGATAAAAAATTTGTTTCTCGGGCGTATTTTAAAATCTAACAATATGCCTATGCGTTGTTTTAAATATCTATATTGTGAAGAAAATGTTCATATGTTTTTTTAACTAATATGTAATTATATATTAATTTTTATGTAAAATAATGATTTTATTGTTATTTTTGGATAATTACAATTTTTTTTCGAGGTTACTCAAGTCGGAATCCGTCGTCCGACTGTAAATGCGATCGGTTGTGGGTTCGATTCCCACGTCGGAGTGATTATATTATTGAGTTCTGCCACTAAACGCGCAATGTCTCGAATTCGGTGGAAAGCGAAATACGGAGTGTCTTAATACTAGGTACTTCCTGTGTACCCTTCTATGCGAATATATATAAAAATCAGTTATTAATTCAATTATTAACATTCTCGTGTAATTTATTATTTTGTATTTGAAATTTATTTTAATATTTTTGCGATAAATTTGTTAGTGGAAAGTTTATTGGTGTACATATTACATAACTTGTCTAAATTTATTTAAACTATTTTACTGTGTATTTCCGAACCGATATATATATATATATATATATATATATATATATATATATATATACACTGTAAGGTGCTACTATTTTTTTTGAAAAATTCAAAAGTACAAATAAGCCAATATGAATATTTCTACGTGAAACAGTTAAAACACAGTAAACCCACTACTGCACGCGAAAACAACCTTAACAGCCTTATACAGAACTTTAATTATCATTAAAAATAAAGAACGGAATATCTCAACACTACGTTTCCTTAGTCTACTCTACAAACGATAAAAAATAAATAATTTAAGCATTTAGCGAAGAGCTAATACCATTATTTCATGTCTTTTATTTCGTTGCAGATAACACATTACAAAAAACAAAAAAACTTGCATATTATTAAAATTTATTTTACGTTAGTGTATAAAAAAACTTCTTTTTTTCTTAATCTAGTGTTTCTTTATATGATTTTTTTTAAATCAATCTTTAATACACATATGTATATTTGACATTATATATATTAACTAAGTAAATTGAAAATCTGTCTATCTGCGTGTTGTACAGGTGAAGGCCTCCTCCAATGATAGCCATGTCTTCTCTAGATGGGGCTACGTAAATAATATTAAAATATATACAATCTCTTTTAAAGTCACCTTTCCACTTAACTTTGACGTTTTGCATGTCCATCAATGACAGAACAAGAAACTTGGAAATGTTAATAAAAAAATAAAACAATATAAAAAATATTGCGATGCCATAAAAAATATTGAGCACATACCTCCTATTCATTTTGCACGCGATGACAGAACTAATAGTAGATAGTAAGCTTTATCTGAATAGCAAGGAAACCATAGATATTGATAGGATATTGATGGAGTTGGATCAATATGGCAGGTATCAGAAACAGAACTACCTGCTCATACTCCTCGTGATGATCTTCAGCGCTGTATACAATTCACAGTTCGTGTTCATGTCCGGTAAAGCGAATGCAAGGTAGCCTTTGATAGTAAGCATATCGTTGATATTTAAAAAAAAAACAATTTCACTCTTCATCCCCCATAGCAGGGCGGACAGGAACAACCTAGTGTCAAGACAGTCCGTTGACTGGTTTCATTGGCATTGCGTGTTGAGTGTTGAACTCAACGCCGCACTTTGTCTTGCAAGAGAAAACAAATGAAAATGATTTCTCTGAGTGATATTCGAACCCACAATCAATCGCGTTTACAGCTAGATACTGTCCCACTGCGTCACGGTGGCCTTATTTGCACACAATTTACATTTGCATTAATGTAAGAAATTCTTTTTTAATATATATATATATATATATATATATATATATATATATATATATATATATATATATATATATATATATATATATATATAATTATTAAGTAATTAAGTTTTCTGACTTCTGACCTGATTAATTAGTTTTGCTAGCTTTTTATGAATTACTACATTTTTTTTAACTTGCTCTAAGGAGAGTGAGATATATAAATTAGCATATTGTAACGTATAAAATTTAAACTAATGTAAAGGGGTCGCGAAGTTTAACACTTCGATCCTTACTATTTATTATTATATAACCAGGTTAAGGAACTGAGAACGTTATTTTACATACAAAACTTTCTTTTATGGGAAATCAAACCCACAATCGCTGAGTGTGCAGTAGATAGTAGCTATTTACCACAGTGTCAGAATAGTTTTCCATATAAATAGCAGCTCGTGTTATATCGCGTAGCAGGGTTGTCATAGAGATTTTAGTGTCAGGTCACTCCGTCCTCCCTGTTCCACATGAAAATCCTAAATATTACGTCTTGAGTAGCAGAGCTAAACGCAGCGCTTTTAACTCACCAGAATAATAAAATTAAAATATAATTTTAATATAATTATTCCCGACGAGTGGGGGTAGTCACAAATAATCGTGATTATGATCAGAGGCAAAAAGCCAACATGCATAGTTTATTTTGACTGGAACCAGGATCTTCATGTCACGGGCTGACCGCTGTCCGCTGACCGCTTATGTGACACACTCATCCGAGGCAGTCTCGGGATTCCGTGACGTAGTGGATAAGGAAGGTTATCGTCTGAGATGGTATGGCCAAGAACTGATGACCGATAGCCAATATTTACCATCGAGGATGCCAAAGACCGTGCAAAATGGAGGAAGTTAAGTGGAAAGGCTCAGGAAGACTCTGGCTAGTCTGGAATTAATGCCAAGAAGAAGAGGCGTGTATTTTGATTGCAATGTCGAATTGTAGTCGCTATATTGACGTACGTGATAAGTAAAAGTTAAAATAAAAAACCAGTCCGCCACGGACGAGGTCGACTGCGTGATGTGAAAGTGAACACGAATCGGGACCTACCTACTTTATTTAAATAAATAAATATTAAATATCAATACTGCTAGTTTGTTGATTTCTTATAAAAAATGTCACTTCCTCGCTCTGGTGAGACAAAGTGCGGCGTTCAGTTCCACCACTCACTCAATGTTTCGAATTCGGTGGAGAGCCAAGTACGTAGAGTCTTGACACTAAGCACTTTCTGTTTACCACGCTATGCGGGAAAAACGCGTGAAGCCAAAATAATAATAGAAATATTAATATTTTATACATTTAAACTGGAGGTACGTTTTTATATATTAACTATATGTGTTTAAGAAAGGGTAGGCAAGGAGAATATACGAATTTCCAGGAAACCTATCTAAAGATATTATAACGTAATAGAAATTAGTGAAAATAAATAAACAGCCAAATGTTTTAAATCTTTTTTAAATGAAAATGTTTTAAACAGATTCGCGCAGGCAGACTGAGTCTGCCTGTGACCACGGACTACTGTAAAGTGTTCGAAACATCAGGTGTCCAAAAATGTATTGTCAAATACCAAAATATACGCGATTAATCCGCTTAAAATAGTGTCATTTAAAATGTGTAATAATAGAGAAAATCAAAGACCTTTTAAAAAGTAATTTAACAAAAATATTACATTAAAGTAGATATCCCCATAACCAATATAGCTTACGAAAATCTCAATTCAAATGGCATTAACAAACGAATCAACATAAATCCCAACTCAATCTTTCAATCAAGTATCAAATCGCGAGGACACTCACATGGAAATATAGTGGGAGGGAAAAAACCCTCCAATACTCACGTTTTGTCGGTCAGCAAAAAAAAAACCACTCAGTATAAGCAAATCCGCGTGTATTAGCTAGCGATAAACGTAGAAATACATATCACTGTGACGTTATCAATATCTTATATATATTATTTTAATTCCTCTAAAATGTAAAGATTATATAATCTATCTTGTGATTACAATTACTTTGGCTTATCTTCTTGCTAAAGCTTTTAGACCAATTGTAAGGGAAAAGAAATTATTTCATGCAATCTCACTGTAAAATAATCATTATATGTAGTTCTGTAGTACATATTATATGAAGTCATGAATAAAACTTTAAGAGTCTGTTTGTAATATTAAAATAACCGTTTTTCACTAAAATGCGTACATATGTATGTATGGCAACATGGCACGTATACCAAAATGACGTTCTTTTTACATTTTTTTATCTGTTTGTTTTTGGAACGGCTAGATCGATTTTGATAGGAATTTTATTGGTAAATAGGTGATGTAATCATAAAAATGTTAAATTTCATGTGAACGTACTAATGGGTAAAGCTTGTTTTAAATATAAACGGAGAACGGAGTGTCTTGACCAAGTGCTGTATGCTATATGTATTGTATATAGAATTAATATTTAAAATTTCTTAAAATTTTACTAATAAACATCTTAATATAATGAATAAAATATTTATCAACTAAATGTTAGTTATGATATTGTTCCTATATTATATTATAGCATATCGCGTGTAGCTGTTATCTGGCTTTAATTATTGCATCGGTGGACGACAAGGCGAAGAAACTTGTGAATATTTTGCACTAGCCCACCGTACGGTCGACGGCGCACACGCGCCTCGCGACGCCTCGTGATATAAATATAAAAATATAAATTAAATCGTATAAAAAAAAAAACTGTAAATTAAGAATGTATTGCGTAATTTAATATTTTACATGAATTGTCAAAGGATATAGTGAAAATGAGTAAAGAAATTGATTTAGACGAAGTGCTCGTGGAGATCGGGATGCTGGGGCGTTATCAGATAACGACGTATTGTCTCATATTGGTCCCGATTTTGTTCAGTGCAGTGTTCAATAGCCAGTATATTTTTACAGCGAGCAGTGTCCCGTACAGGTATTTAGAACATTTTGCATACTTACACGTTGTGAAGCTGTCTGTACATATGACTGACAGTACTGACATGTTTATATTACTTGACAATTGATATTTTATTGTAAGTAAATGAAAAATATATTTATTTTAATATTCTATAAGTATTAGACCCTTATTCTTCTTTTTTCGTATTTCTTATATATATATATATTTTTCACCTCTTCAATTTTCTGAATTCATTTGAATATGACTGACAATACTTACATTTTTATGTTAATTAATGTGATGATTTGAAAGTGATTCTAATTGATAGCCTGTTTGAATAAACAAATAATGTTGAATCTTTATTTAAGGGAAGTAAGTATAAGAAAATTATTAAAATTATTCCTATTTACAATTAATTTTAAAATTGTGAGGCTGAGTATTATGTTGTTTATAATTTTTTTGTTAGTGGTACATTTCTTTACTTTAAATATGATTTCTCTTTTCGTCTATTTTATAGACATTGCGAGACCATATTTGAAGGAACAGTTAAATATATATATATAGCTGTTCAAATCCGTGTACATATATATATATATATATATATATATATATATATATATGTGTATATGTACACGGATTTGAACAGCTTACTGTCTCGTTTAGTCACCACTGTGCGACATTGGTTATTTTAAAATTAATTGAAATCCTCTCCCCTCTTAATATTAATTGAAAGTATCGAAGAAAGTCATAAAAAATATCTTGATGTTATGCATATTTATTATTACAAGATGTTCCGTTGACGCGTTGCCATAGCAACGTGTATGTCACTATATAAACTTGTATGTCAATCACTTGGTGTTGTGGGTCACATTTATTTTAATAATTTAATATATTTTTATGCGTTATGTTTAAAAAATATATAATATTTCTGCACTCCATATCTGTATAAACCATAAGTGTGCTAAATTTCATGCTCCTCCCGTCTCGTTAATTTCAAAAAACGATTATATATATATATATATATATATATATATATATATATATATATAAAAGTCGTTTGTTAGAGATGTGTCAATATATGCAAGTATTGTTATACATGTAAATATTTATACTTTAGTTTCTGTTTATCAGAAAGTTATCAAATAAAAACTAGGTCACATCACTCAGAGTCGGAAACAACCAAGTCTCAAAAACTCTTTCTCGATTCCCGTCCGACTTTGAAGTGGTGGTGATGAGTGGCGGAAAATTTAAAGATAATGAATTATATTTATTCTGCCCGATAAGCACTTGTCTTACTAGTAAGCATATGGGAATTGATCGACGATGCCATAAAAGTAATAAGAAGATAATAGAATATTTAAAAATATCTATATGTTTTGGCAACAATCATATTATTGACTAGCTATCACCCGCGACTTTGTCTGCGCAATTACGGCATTTAAAGATATTTCATACGTCTATAAATTGATTTTTTTTTATATTACAGATGCGTCTGACATAAAAATGTCGTTGTACTTTAATTCTTTTTTTATAGATTTTAATTTTTTTTCTTTTTATAAATTTTAATTTTCGTCATCCACACAAGATATGGCCCACGTGTTATTTCATCCATCCACACATGACATCATAATCCACATGTGATTTCTCCCATCCGCATATGGCATCACGGTCCACATGTGATTTCTCTCATCCGCATATGGCATCACGGTCCACATGTGATTTCTCTCATCCACATATAACCTCATGGTCCACATGTGATTTCTTCCATCCACACATGACCTCATGGTCCACATGTAATTTCATCCATCCACATGTGACGTCATGGTCCACATATAATATCACTCATCCACACATGACCTCATGGTCCACATGTGATTTCACCCATCCACATGTGGCATTATGGTCCTCATGTGGTTTCTCTCATCCATACATGACATCATGGTCCACATGTGATTTCACCGATCCACATGTGACACCATGGTCCACATGTGATTCCACATCCTGAATATAGGGCGAGCGATCTCAATAAAGAAATATTACAACCTGCAAAAAAAGATCCGTTCATAGCCACGTTCACACTACGTCCTCTACTTCGAGACATTGCACGCTGCGTAAATGAGGCGGAACTCAATTTCTTGACCATAACCATTAGAGTAGTGTTATACAACGCTCATATATTTTTGCAAGGCTTGGAAATATACGTTGGTTGGCGCGACTGGGATTCGGACCTACGACCTTTGGGTTCGAAGGATGACTTAAATTTTTACTGAGCTAACATTGTTCTCACAAGAGAACAATTTAGTTTATTTTAGTTTATTTTATCAATTTAGTTTATTATTGTATGTACTACTATATCAACATACATTTTAAGATACTTTCTACCACGAAATAGCATAACGCCTAGTCGCGCCTCTATGACACCCTGATATTAGAAGACATTAATAAAAGAACAATCTTTGCAACGAATTTTTGTACACACTATCAACCCCAACAACTACCCCTTGGGAGTCGAATTTTGCAAAATCGCGTCTTATTGAATACCCACATATAAAAAACTACCACAGAAATTTTACAGTCCTATAACTTGTGGTAAAGAAGTTTCATACCCAAATTCAAAACTTTCAACCCCAAAAATAACCCCTTAGAAGTGGGATTTCCAACTCCCATACAAAATTTAAAACTTTTAGCGCCTATAGCTTCTGAGATTTAGAGCTGACAATACTGATATTTAATATTGATTGACTTTTTTTTGATTTGAAAATGCTTGTAAACAGCCTATTAGAATAAAGAATATTTTGATTTTTTATTGTTTTGTAAAGTATATATTAAAAATAACTTGTTTTCTTATGAAAATGCCTCAATAGGTAATGGATTTTGCCGTTTTACATGCTATACCTCTTAAAAGAGAGGGACAGAATTTGTTAGCAGAGAACATGCAATTCTTTCCCAACTAAGAGGATCCTTGCAAAACAAAATAATATATATATATATAACATATATACTATAGAATACAGATAAAATTGTATATTGATACATTAAATAAAATTATATTATTTTTAAATTATAATTATTTATTATATTCGAAATATTTTAAATGATTACCAGCTAAATACATATATACATATTTCATTTGTACAGTTGTATAATGAAGGTAAATAATTTAGTTTCTATCTTTATACACCGAATACGTATTACATAGGTATATCTGCTTCATACAAAGCGCGACAGAGTGTCTTGACACTAGGTTCGCTGCGAAGCTGCTATTGGCTTGCTTGGATATTTGCTTCTTGCTTTATCTCGTATAGCGGGGTAGTCAGAGACAACCCAGTGTTGGGACACTCCGTTGACTTCTTCCCTTTTTCCAAAGCGGTGAAATAACAATACAATTTAAATAATATCAATTGCCATAGTGGGAATCGAATCCAAAACCAGTCGTATTCGCAATCAGATTAAGGTTCAAGTTTGTTTTCAATACACTGGTATAGACTTCATTGGATTTTTTTATAATACTGATTTCAAAACAATATACCTTTATAGACATTCTCATTTATTTTAGCTTCACTCTTTTATCTTATTATATTTAAATTTAAGTTATATATTAATATAATTATTAATTATAATTAATTATAATTAATAAAAAATAAATTATATATTTAGAAAGGATGTACCTACTGTTAAAACATTCCTACTCCGTTGAATGCGGAATTCAACGCCGCCTTTTGTCTTGCCAGAGCGAGGAACTGAAAATAAACTAAATGTATTCACTCCCACGAGTGGAAATCGAACCCACAACCGATTGTGTTTACAGTCAGACGCTGTCCCACTGCGCCACGACCGGCCTGCTCGTAATATATACTCCACCCATATAAAACATACATACATATATAGTAAATATAAATTAACACATTGCTTAGAATGGATTCGAAACTAAAGATTCTTCCTTAAGAACTTACTTCAATTATCCTACTTCAAATATATATATATATATATATATATATATATATTATATATATATATATATATATATATATATATATATATATATATATATATATATATTCATATGGTAATTGAAGTCGGGACTTCGGTCTTATTTGATAGTACCTAACTACGACGGATGCATTAAAATATCTATATATAAAATATCACAATCTGAATATGAATATCCGTCTGAATGTAAATGCATAATGCATTTGTATGTGGCTTCTTCAATTGGGGAAATGAAAATATTAAGATAAGAAAAGATAAGGCAGAAAGCGGCGTAGAGTTGCACCACTTAACACGCAATGACTGAATTTCAGGTGAAACCGGAATTAGGAGTGTTATGACACTAGGTTCTTTATTTTGAAAAGGCGTGAAAATTGTTAACATAGGGTTCCGCCACAGTGACATTACATTTTATTTTAAAACTGGAATTTTTTGTAAAATTTATTTAAAATTAGTTAATTAACGCTTAATATTAAAGTAATTATATAAATATAGAGATAATGTTATAATTACATAAATATATAAATATAAATATAAATTATATATATTATATAATTATATAATTAGGATAAGAAATTACAGTATTTTTGATCAAAAAACCTCTTGAGATGAATCAGTGCGAACGTGATTGGTTGAAAGTTTGGTTTCACTCGACGGAGTGATTATTTGCCAATTATTTTCATTACCTTGATCTCGAGAGACGCAATGTCTCGGATTCAGTGGAAAGCGGAATACGGAGTGTTGAAACACTAGGTACTTCCTGCCTACCCTGCTAAACGAGATAAAAACGTGAAGTCAAAAAAACACCTCGAGGTAAAAGGTGTTGGCTTTTATAATATAATGGCTTAAAATAAAAAAAAAACACGGAATACGGAGAGTTTATTGTACTCATATATGAAATGGAAAAAACCATGTTATTATTAAATTCGTTGACGGACAAAAAAGTCAATGTACATATACGGATCGCGAAAATGCTAATAAAAAAATTAAATTTGAATATTAAACAGTGTGTACCGCTAATGGCGACCGGCTTGTATGGAAACGATGAATTATGTTGATTTTATAGTTGTTGTTACAATATTATAATGTAATGGTTTTTTTAGTGTTTTCTATTTTGTGAAGTTGTTTATTTCATTCCAGTCGGAGGAATGATTATATTTATGTTAGCTAGTTATACGAGTGTGGCGTTGAGCTCCGCCACTCAACACTCAATGTCTCGAATTTGGCGGAAAGTGGAGTACGGAGTGTCTTGACACTACGTTCTTCCTATCTACTCTGCTATGCGATATATATATATATATATATATATATATATATATATATATATATATATAGGTGTAAATTTTGTTCTTATTAATTTTATTCTAAGTCTAATGATATTCTATTTGACAATTTCCGGGTGTACAGCGTAAGCAAAAATTATTTTATTAATAATTTTTAATGTATTTTTATCCGAGGAATCGAACCCGAAGCCATTCGCGTTGGAATCAGACGTCGTCGTCGTCGTTGTTATATATATATATATATATATATATATATATATACATAGATGAAGCGTCTTACTTACTAACTTGAATCCGAGATATCAGTTATCAGTAGCAACAAAGTATTATTTCGAGTGACCGACAGTTACAACTGGACGATAATCTTACGCTTTAGATTGTGTATAAAACATCTTGATAATGTCTTCTTTCCGCATGTAATAAGGAAGGTAGAGAGGAGCCAGTGTTGAGATGATTTAACCTATTTCTAGCATCACGCTTTGTCCCACTTAGAACGTTAATCCGGGTGAATCTAGTGTCAAGACACTGCATCCTCCACGATTACGGTGACGGCGGAGATTAACGCCGTGTTTCGTCGTACTCGAGCGGAAAAATTAAAATAGTTTTAATATAATCATTCCCCCCCGAGTGTCAATCGAATCTAGAACTACGGTGTTTACAGTCAGATCTGTCTCACCGTACCACAATGGGCTATTATATTCTCTATTTTAATATTGTTCAAAAACTTAACAAATATCTATAATTCTGTAGGAACAATAAGTTAGTAATTTCATGCTTTAATCATCCGTGAAGTCGTGTCCTTTTGCTACAATTGTCCTATTTCGCGCATAATAGTCAATGGCGACTGCTTCCGAATATTAATTTCCGTTTTCCCCTTTCAATACTACTAATTCCTTATTTCAGTTATTTAGAAATATTATTATCTTTTCTTAGCGTGCCGATATTGGTTTGCAAAACGTGATATTGGTTCAAACAAAAGCTGTACACGTTTAACGCTAATGAGGGGTAACGCTAATAACGTTTAATGAGGGGATGGGATAGCAAACAATTCCCCTCCGCTTTGGGTAACGTCCCGTAAGAGGCGGATATCCCAGTTAGTATTAGGATTAGTCCTCTGACTGGTTCACGACCACTATCGTGACAAAAATGATTCCTCAAATATCTGTTATATAAGCCAGCTTTCAATATTCCCACTCATCCTCTCCCTCAGAGTGTAGTGTTTCCGACAGTTGTGGCTGCCGCGCCACTCAACTATCTCCTTTCACTCCCATTCCAAGAGCAACAACGCATTCATAACTCTAATTTTGTGGATGCTCATGGGCGAGGGTCTGCTTACCTTGAGGTGGTATTATTTTGTAGAACCAACGATTCTATTAAAATAAATTATAGCCTATGTGTTGTTACGGATTCATACCTCTATAACAAATAAGTTTCATTAAAATCTGTCTCCACTGGACGGGTTTTCGAACAACTGATAGATAGACCAATTTTATCTCTTTTAGATTATATTCTTTTTTTTAGATTCACTCTTTTATCCCGCATAGCAGAAAGAAAGTACCTAGTGTCGACACACTCCGTACTTCACTTTCCACTGAATTCGAGACATTACGTGTTGAGTGGTGGAACTCAACGCCACACTTTGTCTTTTACCAGAGCGAGGAATTGAAAATAATTTAAATATAATCACTTCCCCGAGTGGGGATTGAATCCACAACTGATTGCGTTTACAGTCAGACGCTGTCTCAGTGCGCCACGACCGGCCTCATTATATTCAATGTACATAAATGAGCCCTTCAACAGTAGTACCATCGCAGTATTCAGCCGTCGATATCGCCTAAAGTCTTATATTTCAATAAATCTTTCCATGTTTTCAATATTGTTGAAGATGTACTGAACGTCACTCTCTCGGACTGTTGTAGACATCTCTCAGTGTTCTGTGTTTTTTATATTAAAATTTTAAATATATATATCTTTTATATACAAAACGTTCCTTCTCCTGACAATAATTAAATTGGTACTATTATTTGGAACTTATAGGCTTACAAAAATTGCGGTGATTTTTATTTTAATTTATATTCATATACAGGGTGAGCCATTAAGTAATTCGAATTTAGGCTTATCTATAATAAAGTGAACACATGGGAATATTGTTTTTTTTAAATAACATCACTGATGTTTTAAAATTTTGTTTTTTTAGTAGTAATTATTAACGGGATATTATTTACAATTGTCGCTTACTGCTTTGGCTATTTAATATTTTATTATTTTTATATCATGACGTAAGAGGCTATTCATAAATGACGTCACACGTTAAGGGGGGAGGGAGGGCGGTCAACAAAGTGTGACATTGATTGACAAAAGAAATCCAGCTGTGACAAGGACGAGGGGGTGGGGTCAAAAATCATGAAATTTGTGTGACGCTCTTTGTGAATGGTCCCTAAGTACCATAACTTGCAAATGTATAGCGTAGAACTGGAGAAATATTTATTAGTTTTGTATGTAAACCCGCTCTAAAGGGATTTGAAAAAATATTTATTATTGTTTGAATTTTAGATATGTTGCTTGTTAATTGGCGGTACTTAACGTCGAGTTTTGCCTTATTAGGCCTTTAGTATCAAAGAGCTTTTAACTGTAAATAAAGGGTGTTGTGCCGACGGTCACTGAACGAAGAGTGCCATCTGAAGTACGTACTCAATATTATAAGATAACAATTTAATTGTCTTGTATTACCAAGTCATTACGCTACTTATCTCTAATCTACTGCAATAGGTACGTATTACATACAATCATATCTGAAGCTAAAATCCCTTGTTATTATGGCATGCTCCTGTAGTAGTTTAGTGGCCACATGCTTCGTTGTACTTGAAGGTAATGTATTCATATAGTCGTAAGGCTTTGGTATTTATTTAAATAATTTATTTCAATAATTTATTTCAGTTTGAAATGAATATAATTGAGGCTGGTTAGACTAAGTGCGACGCAATGTCTTGACATTAGGTACATTCTGTCTACCCTGCATTAATAGAATGAAATCGTGAAGCTTTACGCTTTCATTCTATTAATGCAGGGTAGACAGAATGTACCTAGGGTCATGAACCTCCGTACTTTGCTTTCCACCGAATTCGAGACATTGCGTGTAGAGTGGTGGAACTCATCGCCGCACTTTGTCTTTTACCAGAGCGAGGAAGTGAAATTAATTTAAATATAATCACTCCCCCTAGTGGGGATCGAATCCACAACCGATCGCGTTTACAGTCAGACGCTGTCCCAATGCACCACGACCGGCGTGAAAATATATTAAATATTAATACTAAACTTAATTTTTTTTATTAAAAATAACAGTTTATTTATATAACATTTTCCAAGCAAAAACGTCGCGTAAAACCACTTATTCTCCTCACACGTGTAGTTAAAATTATATTTATGCATACTTTAAGTTACACGTTGGACATTTTCCTCAAGTTTGCTTTTAAGTAGATAATAGGAAAATATAAGTAAAATAAAACTATTTTAAACGGATCAATCGCGTATACTTTGGTATTCGAAAATATATTTTTCGAAACCTGACGTTTGGAACACTACAGTAGTCCGTGGTCAAGTACAGTACAGTAGTACAAGGTGTTAGGTACTGCACGGTGGGTGTAGGTACTGCATACCTGTGCATTTAGTAAAAACCCGTTATGTTAATATTACAAATAGACACTCAAATTTTATTTTTTTATGTATAGATTATAATATTTAATTATTAAAAATATAATATATTATATAATTAGGATTCTTGATCTGAGCGTTTACGCTTTTTTCATTGAATAGGTTAGTTGGAGAAAACCAAGACTTTCGTTTACACATAAAAGAATATTTTTCAGATATTGTATATTGAGTGGCGGAACTTAACGCCGCGTTACCATAGCGTAGAAATAAAAGGAGAATAGAAGATAGATCTATAATAAACTTTAAATAATCCAATAGCCAATTTTTATGAAGTTGTGTGTTTTATATCTACAATTATTTATTTATTAAAAATAATTATCACAATTTTGTTTTATTATGATATTAATCGTCGGTGATAATGTATCGTATGATTTTGATTTTAAAACACATATAAGGGGATGTAGTGCGTTAGATATTTTTAAATTGAAATTTTAAAGTAATTAAGATGTTAGAATTAATAAAAAGACTGTTATTTTATGTAATTTCCAGTTGAAATCTCCTAAGAATTTCTTTTCTTAATGCCTCTTTAAATTATCCCAGTATTTTCGTTGCCTTTTATCTCTATATACGCTCGTAGTAGCAATAGTTCTGGACAACCTACCATGCAGTTAATGGAAGAGAATGTATAGAAATGATACATATTGATTTTTTTGTTAGCTAGTCTAATGTAAAGATACTGCGTACTTCGCTTTCCGCCGAATAAGAGACATTGAGTATTGATTGGCGGAACCCAACGCCGCACTTTATCTTACCAGAGCGAGGAAGTGAAAATAATTTAAATATAATTACTCACCCGAGTGAGAATCGAACCCACAACCGATCGCGTTTACAGTCGGACGCTGTCCCACTGCTGGAGTGTTTTTTTTTTAATTATTAAAAAACGCTTCATTGATTTCCGAAACCGAACGAGATATTATAAAAAAAATATGTTAAACAACTTGGTTTTACAAACAAAAAAATCAAGTTCAAGGTGTGATTATAACCGAAGATATAGGTACCTAGATTTTAATAGTAGGATGGTATAGAACGTAGTGTCTTGACTCTCGGTTCTCTCTGACCATAATAAAATTTTTTTTTGATTTTCGCGATTTTTATACATTTTAAAGGAAACTATTTAACCGGATTAATCGCGTATATTTTGGTATTCGAAAATACATTTTTGGACTCTTGACGTTTCGAACACTTTACAGTAGTCCGTGGTCACAGGTAGACTGAGGTGGCATTCGTCTGTCAGTTGATACAAAAAATTAATTATATCAAACTACCGCCATCGATTTCTTAATTGCCTCGCGTACTGCCCTGGATTCTTGCAGAATGAGCTCACTGTATCTTTGTCTCTGGTGTGGTGGATTTGGGACTTTAAATTTTTAATAAGTGGGTCCCAGGTGGTAGATAGTTTCCAACCATCTTCTCTATTGAAATTTGGATGTTTTTGAATTTCAATAGCCTCGCGGATCATTCTAGGAACATATCTACTTTCCCTAGCGAGGATATGTGGCTTATCAAACCTGATGTAGTGGTTGGACTTATTCATTGTATGTTCACACACAGCTGACTGCAATACACGCCCATTCTTGACATCGGATATGTGTTCTTTCACCCTAACCCCGATGCTCCTCTTTGTTTGGTCAAGGTATGACAAGCCACAGTCACAGTCTAGTTTATACACACCCGCACACTGCAAAGGAATATTACATTTCACGGGTCTCAAGCATTGGCTCAATTTTTTATTAGGCTTGAATATGGTTTTAATAGAAGCTCTTCTTAAGATGTTGCCAATCCTGTCTGTAACTCCTTTCACAAACGGTAGAAGTGCTGGCTGTCTCTCCACTGTGGGTGGCTTGTTGGTCTTCATACAACGCTGGCGGGGAACTGGCAGCTTGTTCTGATGAAGGGCACCCTTCACCTGTCGAAGCTCGTCCCCTAGGTGTTCAGCGTCGCAAAGATGGTAAGCTCTCTGAAACAAAGATTTGCCAATGGTAGATAACTGTGTAGGGTGATGGTGGGATTCGCCATTGAGATACCTGTTGGTATGGGTAGGCTTCCTATACACTGTGTGGCCTAATGTGCCATTAGGATTCTTTATTACAAGTACATCAAGAAAAGCTAAAGAGTTATTTGCCTGTAATTCTATTGTAAATTTTATGTTGTTATTAATAGAATTCAGATGGTTTAGGAATATATAAATATTATCCGTAGGTAAAATTGTGAAAGTATCATCTACGTACCGCTTATATATTCTAGGTAGACATGGTGCAGAGCCAAGAGCCGTCTCCTCGAAATCCTCCATGTATATATCTGCTATTACAGGGGATACAGGTGAACCCATAGCAATGCCATCCACTTGCAAATAGAATACCTGATTGAACACTAGATATCCAGATGTAAGGCAGTGTTCTAAAAGTTCAAGATATTCAATAGGCATCTTGTTTTTCTCTAGCTTCCGCTTGACAATCCTGATGCAGTCCTTTATAGGTATACTGGTAAACAGCGACTGGACATCAAAACTGACCATGGTTTCATTGCTAGCTAACTTAAGATCTTTCAGTCCGCTAACAAAATGGTAAGAATCCCTGACATAAGATGTAGTGTGACCACGCAGGGGAGAAAGTACCTTCGCGACATGTTGAGCCAGTTTATACGTCGGCGTATCGATTTGGCTAACGATTGGACGAAGTGGTACATTAGTTTTATTACATTAGTTACAGCCAGCACTTCTACCGTTTGTGAAAGGAGTTACAGACAGGATTGGCAACATCTTAAGAAGAGCTTCTATTAAAACCATATTCAAGCCTAATAAAAAAGTGAGCCAATGCTTGAGACCCGTGAAATGTAATATTCCTTTGCAGTGTGCGGGTGTGTATAAACTAGACTGTGACTGTGGCTTGTCATACCTTGACCAAACAAAGAGGAGCATCGGGGTTAGGGTGAAAGAACACATATCCGATGTCAAGAATGGGCGTGTATTGCAGTCAGCTGTGTGTGAACATACAATGAATAAGTCCAACCACTACATCAGGTTTGATAAGCCACATATCCTCGCTAGGGAAAGTAGATATGTTCCTAGAATGATCCGCGAGGCTATTGAAATTCAAAAACATCCAAATTTCAATAGAGAAGATGGTTGGAAACTATCTACCACCTGGGACCCACTTATTAAAAATTTAAAGTCCCAAATCCACCACACCAGAGACAAAGATACAGTGAGCTCATTCTGCAAGAATCCAGGGCAGTACGCGAGGCAATTAAGAAATCGATGGCGGTAGTTTGATATAATTAATTTTTTGTATCAACTGACAGACGAATGCCACCTCAGTCTACCTGTGACCACGGACTACTGTAAAGTGTTCGAAACGTCAGGTGTCCAAAAATGTATTTTCGAATACCAAAATATACGCGATTAATCCGGTTAAATAGTTTCATTTAAAATACTGTAAATGAATTTCACTGTTTAAAATAACCTGCATGTACCACATGTACAAATTGAAACCTGTGTTGAAAAAATCTATTCCCAATATCTAGTCCTTTTTAGATATATTATTACCAGATTGCAGATACATATAAATAGAGTTCTCTCATGCCAAACTATTATTTCTTAGAAATAGTCTTTGGCTAGTGGAAATTTGTAAAAATCTCTCTACAGAGATGGTAACAAAATAAATAACTTGTAACAAGCGTGTAAGAATGTCGACGCAGCCGGTAGTAGTACGCATGGCTTAGCGGTTAGAACGCTCGGACGGTTTCCAAGAGGCGCGGGTTCGAATCTCGCTGCGTTTAAATTATTTAAAAACATTAAAATTTTTGTATGTTTGTATGTACATTTCTATATATATTTATATTGTAATTACAAGCATCATTAGCTACTATCTCGCCGCTACATGATCCCGGCTTATCCCAACAATGGAACTATGATAATGCTTGTGTACTTCTCCAATACACGTGTATAGTAGCTGCTTATCTTTAATTTATTGTTGTAATTATTACGTGAGTTTAGTACAGAGGACAGGTGAGGATTATGTACAACGATAGTCGATATTACGTGTGACGTATCGTTGAAAATATTATATATGGATGCGATAGTAGTAGGTTCAAATACTTTTCGGGAGTAAATTCATATCAACTTGTAGCCAAGACCGGCAGGGTAGTCAAAGACAACTTAGTGTTAAGACACTCTGTTGACTATTTTCTGCACGAAATCGAAACATTACGTGTTTAGTATTAGTTTAGTAGAAAATATTTCTCCGCTTTTCTTCTCGCAAATGTTCAATTACTGATTTAACATAATGTAATTTTAATACATTGATACGCACTAAAAGATAATAAAGAAGGATATACCTTTTTATTCCTTTCTATTAATTTTCCGCCTCCGTTTGTATAATTTGTAAAAGGAATTATTGTTTATTCTTGTCCATTGTATGTATATAAATATAGGTAACGGTTATTAGCAAAGAGGTTTCCAATGAGGCTTTTACGAAACAGATATTTATGTCTAGTCGATCCGCTATTTTATCCCTCTAGGGATTACAAAATGCAACAAAAAAATTGTTTGCAGGATGCTTAGTAGGGTACACAGAAAATACCTAGTGTCAAGACACTCTGTACTTCGCTCTCCGCCAAATTCAAGGCGTATTGAGTGGCGGAGCTCAACTCCGCACATTGTTTTAACACAGCTAAGAATGGAAAATAATTTAAAAATAATATAGTAACACGAACGGTTGTGGGCACGATTCCCACTCGGGTTAGAATCCGAGTGGGAATGGAGGAAGGAGTCGTATTTACAGTCAGACGCTATCAAACTGCGCCACCACCGGCCTCAAATGTATAAATGTATATATAAAATATACACTCCACTCTATGAGACGTGTCGTCCTACGTTACATCTACTTAAGGGGTTCAATGAAAAGAAATTACTTTAGGAAGCTGCTAGTTTGACGCCTGAATGAATCAGTGAGGACGCTAACAAAACGTACCCGTACTATAAGTTAGGATATATTCTTATATAGCACAATAGACTGGTTTTGTAAAAGAAATATTGTAGGTTTTTTTCCTTACATAATAAACAAACTTACATACAAACTTTGTTTAAAACTTAAACTTGAATTAGCATTTAGAATTATTTATTAATTGACGTCTCTGAGAGCAGCCTTTTAAGATTATATAGGAAACTAGACAGGTTTTGTATAAGAAATATTAAAGGTTTATTTTCCATAATATACAAACTTTGTTTACAACTTAATCTTGAATTAACATTTAGAAGAGAATTATTTCTTAATTGACGTCTCTGAGAGCGGCCTTTTAAGGTCGTTTTTGTTTGGAAAAACGTCTTACCGTTCTCCTTCATTTTAAAGATATTTGCGTGTTGGGTGTCGGACCGCAAACATAATGCCACTTAGTATTACTTGAAATCACATTGAGCATAATCACCGGTCGTGGCGCAGTGGGACAGCGTCTGACTGTACACGCGATCGGTTGTGGGTTCGATTCTCACTCGGGGTAGTGATTATACCTACACTTATACTTTAAATTATTTTCACTTCCTCGCTCTGGTAAAACATGTGTGGCGTAGAGTTTCGCCACCTCAACACGAAAGCGGTGTTGACACTAGGTACTTTCTTTCTACCCTGCTATGATTTATCCAGATAAAAGCGTGAAGTTAAAAAAAATATTGAGGCCAATAAGAGCTCTTTGGCTCATCTTGCGTAGTTCTTCATCTTTTTACGTCTCAGGAAGTGTCATTTTTGTTTCCTTTTACCTTGGTTTCCTTTACTCAACTTGTCTTACAACGTTGCTATAAATAAAATCAAGTTCATATGTTAATTCTTTTCGTTTGAAATAGTATTAACGTTGTATTATCCTCTTTAAGTCGTGATAGCGTAGTGGTTAGTGGTCCTTAGTTCCACTACGGTAGTCGGGGGTTTAATCATTTTTGAAAGAAGTGTATATTTCATTTTTCTCTCTTTGTTATATTTAGTAATAAATTATTAGGAAATACAAGTTCTATGACCAATCTTAATTTTTTTTATAAAACACGCTATTTATATGCAATTTTGTTGTTTTTTTTTAATTAGTAGTATAAAATTTTCAGAAAATGTATATTTTAGAAATAATTATACACATTTTAAATGAAACTAATTTAAACGGATTAATCGGATATCTTTTGGTATACTAAAATACAATTTTGAAAACAGCTACTGGAAAATATTTGAAACCAAAATATACGCGATTACTCCGTTGAAAATAGATTCTTGTAAGATGTGTAAAAATCGCAAAAATAAAAATTCTTATTAATTATACACATATCATGATATATGATGACTTAGTTAGTGTTCCATGAATTTGACGTACACGGGTCTATTGTATTGCAGAGAGAGAGCCGAGGGCCACCCCAGGGTAGGTTTGAGAGGCCCTTTCAAAACGTGGGCGTTTGTCTCCCTAGTCGGTGCTCTTCTCTTTTCTTTACTTAAACATAGTTTTGTGTAATATATTTCTTTTCAATGTCTAATCTTTAAAAGATGATACTTTAATGGTTAAATAGTTCGGCCAATAGGATTTATTTGACTATTTTAAATGTGTGTGTGTGCGTGCAATCACATGTACCTACGTGTCTGTGTGTTTATATATGTGTAGCACCTATTAAACCAATACATTATGATATTATTTCATTATTTTTGTATAGAAAATACAGAAACCAAGATTTTCTTTAAATTGTTTTTTTTTAGCTTCATGCTTTTATCCCGCATAGCAGGGTAGACAGAAAGTACCTAGTGTCAAGACACTCCGTAATTCGCTTTCCACCGAATTCGAGACATTGCGTGTTGAGTGGTGGAACTCAACTCCGCACTTTGTCTTACCAGAGCGAAGAAGTAAAAATAATTTAAATATAATCCCTCCCCCGAGCGGGGATCGAACTCACAACCGATCGCGTTACAGTCAGACGCTGTCCCACTGCGCCACGACTGGCCTCATTTAAATTGTTGCTTACATAAATATATTCTTGCAAATAGCTACCGTACTGAATGACAGGATAATGCTCTGAATGGACAAAATGTAAACCGTTTGCCATTGCGTTTACAAAGGAGTAGCGGATATGATTGTTCGTTGTGAACTTATTGCTTGAAGTGGAACATGAGGTCAATTGATTGAATATATGTGCATCCTGAATAGCAGGGTACACAGTGTCAAGACACTCTGTTGACTGCTTACGCATTGTACTGCCGGTGCGGAGATAAGATAATAAACTCTTTAAATATAATTAACTGGCGAGTGGGAATTGAACCTATATCCTATCGCATTGATGGTCATAAGTTGTCCCTCTGCGCCACTAAGACCTATAAAGGCAATATCTAGTGACACGCTCTGTTCGCCACTTGACGTTAATAACTTGATCTCTCATTGTCTAGTTTGAGTGAAGAAAACCCTGAATGCATTAGTTGTTCGTGAATTGAATGATATACGGAAATTCCATAGGATCTGTAACAATGTTTGCTTTCAGATTAAAGTCTTAACAAAAATATAGTATAAAGTTCACTAATGTAGGTAAGAAGAAATGAGTACATCGGTACTCATATGTAAATTTATATGAAAAAAAAGCAATAGAAAAGATATTGCTATGTTATTTTAAACTCATAGCCCTATAGCTTGCACAGTCTATCTGTGAACCTTTGCCTTTATACAAAGACACGATGACTGCGCCTCGCCATTCATCCGGGACCTGTCTCATTTTCCAGCATAAATTGCACAGAAAAAAGAAAGGTCCATGATGCGCGGCCCACCATATTTGATCATCTCTGCAGTAACTCCATCTGCTCCCGCTGCCTTACCACATTTCAGACTTCGTATAGCATTCTCTACTTCTTTTATACCGATTTCGCCATCTGCTACATCAAGACTCAACATATTGCTGTCGCTCGAGACTGAGGCACCCTATTCATATTCAGGCCTCGAAAGCACCCTATTCATTCTACAGGTTTACGAACAAAGCCGAGAATCACTAACTTCTCGTCAGCTTCTCTTTCATGCTCTGATTTTTACGCTCATCTTTGTCAGTGCTTTCGTTAGGTGTTTTTGCAACTTATATTCTTTCTTCTTAATCTCTCTCATACTTTTATTCTTACTCGAGGCTTTATAGTCCTGCGATGCTTTTTTCTTTCTTTCTACTGCCTCTTTTATTTCATCATCCCACTATTCATCCCGCTTTTGACTAAAGCCTACCATAAATCTTCAGTTGTAGCTTCAATCATACAATTCCTAAGATTCTGCCAGCAAACTTCAACATTCTCAATATCTATTTCACAGCTGTCTAGATTCTTGGAAACCCTTTCTTCATATTCCTCTCTAATCGGTGGTTCTTGATGCTTCTAGCTTCTTATGTGAGTATTCGCCTCGGGTTTGGACAACTCGTGCGGCTGCGCCAACTGGCAAACAGAGCCCTAATTCTAGCAATTACTAGATAGTCATCTGTTTCCAACTCGGCATCCCTAAACACATGCGTGTCCATAACATGGTTACGAATTCGCTGATATATAATTACGTGTTTCAAAATCATGATTTTATAAATCAAAAATATTATTACTCATACGAATTTTGTAAAATTAAACCCACAAACTGTAAAATTCCAGATGCCAAGTACCACAATGCGAGGCCACTCCGCCAAAGTTCGAGACAAACGGGTGGGGAAGCTGGGCGCTACCGGACGGGGCTGGGCGGTGTGAGCGCTTTCTTCCGGTCGGCACCACTTGCGCTCAGAGCTCATTCCACCCGACGAAGACAGAGCAGTGTGATAGCTGGGTGTATGAAAACGATCATAGTATTGTTACTACGGTATGTGTGATTTATTATAAATGAATTTAATTATTTATGTATAAATGAATTTAATTATAAACATTTTTCCCTGAGAGGGGATGGCGTAGAATCCAATTCCCCTCCGCTGCTGGGTTAATCTGCTGTAGGAGGAGCTGTAGGAGGTTAATCCTCTGACTGGCTCACGGCTAGTATCATGATGAAAATTATCTGCCCAATATCTGATTATTTGTTCCGTTTCGATGTCATCATATATCTATATATATCCGCATATATATATATATATATATATATATATATATATATATATATATATATATATATATATATATATATATATAGAGGTATTGTTTAACTATATATGGGATATTAAAGAGCTTTTTCACAAATTGCAGTTCGACCTCGCCTGTCAGGAGTGGAAGCGCACGCTGGTCGGCACAATCCACAGCGCGGGACTGTTCTTCGCACTGCCGCTCACCGCGTATGTCTCGGACACGTAAGGACCTGTTTTGTTGAATAATTTTTTTTTAAATAATTTCCCTATATTTTTGTACCTATCTATTGTCAAGACACTCCGTACTCGGCTTTCCGCCAATTTCGAGACACTCCGTGTTCAGTGGTGTAACTCAACGCCGCTCTTTGTCTTAGCAAAACAAATAAATGAAAAGGTTTCAATATAATCATTCCCCCGAGTAAGAATCGAACCTACAATCGATCGCGTTTACAGTCAGATGCTGTCCCACTGCACCACGACAGACCTCCAATCGGTAATATATGTTACTTAACATATATCAGTTTTTGTTTTATATTAAACTATATACACTTATATGACGATATTTTATTCTTAAGAAAATCCTTATGAACAAATGTTCTATAAGAAACCATCATAAATTTGTTTTTTTTTAAAGAAACGGCGTTGATCTCCACTATCTTAAATAAGCAAAAATGGCATCAGTATTATCCTTGTACTGTTGTACTTGTACTGTTATCCTTGTACTTGTACCTTATTGTTATTTTATTTACTTTCAGCTTTGGTCGCCGCCTAGCGTTCATAATAACGGCCGTGGCGCCCGCCTTCGTGGGCGTCGCCCGCTCCTTCACACAGAACTATATCACTTATGTGATACTAGAGTTTATAGAGGCGGTTGTCGGCGCTGGTGTTTATAGCTCGGGATTTATTCTTGGTAAATCAGATTTATTTATTACTAAACATATAGTGTAATATTATTGACGGACAGAATTTCTCCGTTTTATACGATCAAAACGTGAACTTAGTATATTTTTTTGAATATTTGAGTGTTACGATATCATAATTATACGCTTTGAAGGCGAAGATTGGATTCGCGAGATATTTAAGAGCTTATTACAGCAAGAACGCTCCTTAATATAACATGCACAAGGTCGCCATCGTCGAAAACGTCGAATAGAATATTAGTAACTTTACTTAATAATAATTAATAACTATATTTAAAGAAATCGTACAAAAAATTGCATGGAGTTATAGCAAAGCTGGCAAAATTATAGGTCATTTACGAAGACGTTTTGAGGTCTTGTTGTGTTTAAATTAAAAGGATCTTTTATGCAGTAATCTAAACTGGTTATTTTTATTTATCATTTTTAAGTAATAATAAATACGCCACCAGCGCTACTGTAACTTGTTTATTTTATATTAAACTATTTTAAACGGATTAATCGCGTATATTTTGGTATTCGAAAATACATTTTTGAAAACATGACGTTACGAACACTTTTCAGTAGTCCGTTGTTACAGGTCTACCTCTGATGTCTAATGTACTTTCGAATACCAAAATATACTCAATTAATCCGTTTAAAATAGTTTCATTTAGAATGTGTAATAATCGCAAAAATCAAGTATATTACTAAATAATAAGTTTCGATTACGTTACTTTCATGTTCTCTCTTCGTTACAGCTTTGGAAATGATGGGTCTTAACCGTAGAGTACTTGGTGGTAATTTAATTTCTTGTACGTACGCCATCGGACAGGCTACAGTAGCGCTGGTGGCGTGGGCCATACCTGAATGGAGGACACTGACCAGAGTATTGTACGCTCCTTCTGTTTTCTTCATATTCTACTTCTTCCTCATAGAAGAGAGTGTGCGATGGCTTCTTAGCAAAGGAAATAAAAAAGAAGCAGCCAGAATTTTATTTAAAGCAGCAAAGACGAATAAAAAGAAGTTATCCCCAGAAACAATAAGACAGCTGACAGAAGAAAGTAAACCGGAACCAGAGAACTCTAAAGGGTCACAAGCAGTAAACGAGCACGAGCCATCTCTTGGGCTGCAAGTCCTGAGGTCTAGGATCATTATGGCCAGACTGGTCATTTGTTCGTTCTGGTGGATCACCGTGACATTCATATACTATGGACTATCGATCAATTCCGTATCACTCGCCGGGAACAGCTATGTGAACTATATATTGACTGCGCTGGTGGAGATTCCTGGATACTGTTTAAGTGTTCTGACCCTCGACCGGTTCGGAAGAAAGAGTTCCATAATGGCGGCTTTCTTTGTGTGCGGAATCTCACTGGTGTGTTTACCGTTTATTCCACACAGTAAGTTATTCCTTTTTTACTTTGCTTTTTCTTTTTTTTTTTAATTTTAAAAAATATTTTATTTACTATAGATGATGTTCGAAACATTAAAATTCAGTTCTTTTCGCATGTCTCATTAATACTTAGTTATTCATTCATTCATTCACTCAAGTAGATTGAATAGTAGCTATATAAAAGTTATTTTATTAATTTGGTGTATTTCATAGGCATTACCATTTTATGATTCCTTAGAATAGGAAGTAGCAAGTAGTATTTGTTTCAGATCTTCTTTGGCTACAGACGTGTCTCAACTTGCTTGGCAAGTTGTGTATTAGTATGGCTTTTAGCAGTATCTACATTTATACGTCCGAGTTGTACCCCACAATGCTGCGGCACAGTTTCGTAGCTATATGCTCTATGTGCGGTAGAATAGGACAGATTGTTGCCCCACAAACACCGCTTTTGGTAAGTATTTTCAAATTTATTATATTCATTTATATTGTTTTCTCTTTTTTTTTGTTCTGGTATAGGGCCTATATAGTGTTAAGTTTTACATATTCGTTTTCATACAGAATCTAATTAGTTCTTATACAAACTGGACCAAATAATATTATATGATAACGAATTGAATTTAATCTCAACGTATACTTTCAATGTATAATATAGTATAGATACTTATGACTTCTTCTACGTTTTTTACATAAATAGTTTTAGCTAACGCCTAGTTAACATATCTGCAGAATACGAAATCATACTTACAATGTTTGGTAAGCTGACAATAAGCATGGTATTCGCCTCCATCTACATCTACACGATCGAGCTGTTCCCCACACAGGCGAGGCACTCCATGATGAGCGTCTGCTCTGTAATAGGCAGAGTGGGCTCCACTACAGCACCTATGACGCCTCTACTGGTTAGGCTTAGAAATGCATTATTTTGCAGTCTTTATCTTGTTTGTAGACTACAAATACATAGATGACGGGGCACATCCTGATTTCAGCATAAAAGTTACATATATTTACATATGTAGAAAGATGAATATAGTAGAGATGCGATTGTTGCAAATTCGAAGTCAGTTTAGCTGACCGTATATGCAGCCAGGAGGTACGAAGAATGGCAGGTGTAAGCGCGAATGTCAAAGTAAGAATGAAGAGGAACGTGCTCAGGGGGTTTGGGCACGTTGAGAGAATGAGTGATGAAAGAATGGTAAGAAAGATTAATGAAGCCAAGGTGAGTGGTACGAGAGGTCGGGGGAGACCTCGGTTGACTTTCGAAAACACAGTATCGAAGATACTGGAGGAACGTTACATGAAAAGCATGAGGTCTCGAAGTGCATGTGTGAAGAGGATAATGACAGTGGACGAGACGAAAGAGGTATGCAAGGACCCCTAGCGTTTGCACTCCGCAAGGGATAAAGTGTGATGCTAAGTATATATATATATATATATATATATATATATATATATATATATATATATATATATATATATATATATATATATATATATATATATTTATATTTCACTTTGATTCATATAATAATTTTTATTTCTAGATGGAGTATATGATAGAGCTGCCGTACTTCATCTTCGGCGTGATGGCAGTAGCGTCTGGTCTGCTAATGATGCTGACACCTGAAACCTTGCACATGCGCCTTCCGGACACCGTGAAGCAGGCGGAGAGTATCGCAGTCGCCCCCCGGACTAAACACGCCACTGACGTTATTGTGGATTAAAAGGAAACCGATATAATGTTGTAAAGCTTTGTCATGGTCTATTTATATGCTCGTATATTCAATTCGTGATGAATTCGTGATATTTACGATAAAACCTACTTATATTTTATAATTTATTTAATTTATTTAAATATATTGAAAGGGTTATTTTTTTAAGTGGAATTTAATTTATTGTTACTGTATCTGTATTATAATTACGTTATTGTATTAAATATCTGACTATAGGTCGAATAAATTGAGAAAGAAAAATGTTATACTATTTTTGTTAATATTCAATTGTGTAATAATACAGTGGATACGTCTGTCTGTGTATAATATATTTTTAATATAAATAACGGATTTTATAAGCGCTTCATAAATAAATTTCATCAGTGGATTTGCCTTCGCAAACGCAAAGTATCATTCAAATATCGTTTTCTTTGTATTGTTATAATTATGTTTTAATCTTATATTATATATATATATATATATATATATATATATATATATATATATATATATATATATATATATATATATATTTAAAATGCTATTGCAATGTTAAGTTTATTGCTTAAAGACCTTGGAGGCCGGTCGTGGTCGCGATCGATTGTGAGTTCGATTGCCTGTCGGGATGGTGATTATATTTAAATTATTTTCACTTCCTCGCTCTAGTAAGACATAGTGCGGCGTTGAGTTCCGCCATTCAACACACTATGTCTCGAATTCGGTGGAAAGCGAAGTACGGAGTGTGTTGACACTAGGTACTTTCTGTCTACCCTGCTATGCGGGATAAAAGCGTGAAGCTAATAGAAATAAAAAATAAAGTATCTAGTGTCAAGACATTGCTTGTTGAGTGGTGGAACTCAACACCTTCTTAAAAGATTCTAAATTTAATTATTCCCCTAACTGGGAATCGAACTTATAACCAATAGCGTTTTCATATATATGCTGTCCAACTGCGACAGAAAGGTCTCAATTATATTTTTTTTATATTTTCTAAAGGCAAAAAGTACATAATTATATAGAAATAATTATAATATACATATTTCATAAGGCTTACCTAATACAAGTACAAATATACATATAGATATATTAACTTACGCTTACCTTAATATAAGACCTCTTAATACAATGAGAAACAAAGATGTACTCAGATACCTTAATTACCATTTAATTGAGATTAAAATGATACAAGTGTGTTTTGTTAGAACAGGAGAAATGTAAGATTTTTTACACTTTATATACTGTCTTGGTTTTATTTAATTTTTTTTTTAATTGTTGAAAATTAACATATATTTCATCGTACCAGTGGCTTAGTGGTTGAGAACGCGCATTTAGTGAAGAAACACTGGTTTGAATTCTACTACGTTAAGCTTTGTTAAAGCTTTTCTGTGTTCGAAATACATTTTGGTCAATTACAAATCTAAAAAAACAATATTAATATTAAAAAATAATTATATTATTATATAAAATGTATTTTTCTATTTCTATTTATATAAGGAAGTGTCTTTATGTTCGATGTGTGTGTCGATTGAAATATCAATTATATTTTGACGTTATGAAATCATTTTGTTGCAACCTTTTCCATTTTTCCTACAATATGTTTTTTTGATTTTTGATTGTAAACGCTGTTTGATGTTGGTTCGATTCTCAGTCGATGGAATAGTTTTAGATATTAATATTTCCCCGTTATGGTAAAGCTGAGCACGGCGTTGAGTTACGCTTAAATTTCGGACAAATAGTGCAGAATTGTTTTTTTTACACTATTTTCTCTGACTGTACCAGGAGTCTCCTCTTGTCTTAAGTTGAAAATAATTCTATAATAATTTTAACGGATAATTTATTCTGTTTGCCGTGATTTCTCTAATCCAGTTTTAGCGTAATTTCGTTCTACTTTAATGAATGTTCAGCCGTACCTGTGGAACTTAACGCTGCAGCTTATCTTAGTAGTAACAAAAAAACTATATATGAAAATGTTAATTTGCTGGCTTAATAATAATTCGTTTAGCCAAGGACCAAAGTAAATTGAGAGGAATGTTTATTTTTTTGCTTTTTTAGTTTTAAGTTTTATCCCGCATAGCAGGTTAATGAGAGGGAGCCCAGTCATTAAGTGCCTAGAGTCCCGAGTAATTACGGCAGAAAGCGCCCCGCGTTTTGTCCGCTCACCAGAGCGAGTAAATGAAAATAATTTAAATATCATAATTTCTCCAAGTGAAGAAATCAAGAATCGAACTCACAACGGATTGTGTTTACAGTCAGACGCTGTCCCACTGCGCTCAAAAAGACAAAATTTCTTAGCGCACCGCAAGTGACAAAAAACTAACGTTTAATTCATTGATATTCAAAGATTTTCTTTAAATCAATATATTTATTAATATAGTTACATCTCATATTATTAGGAAAATAATTATTAATAAAACAGTGTTCTAAGACATGGCAGTAGCTTCCGCCACTGTATCCGGTAGCGGGCGACGGAGTGTCTCGGGAGTGACGAGCGTGAGCGCCGCCGCGGAGAGGGAAGCACACCCGAAGAGAGCGGTGGGTAGAGAGTGCCACCACTCGCTCTAAACAAAACATATAATATTGAAATATATAGTTTAACATGTTAATTCATACATTTACAATAAAAAATATATTTTAGAGAATTATATACTTGTATTTTAATATTTCTTAAATTGTTATTTATGTTTTGAAAATCACTAATTCATATGCAGTATTGGCGCAGTGGGACAACATCTAACTGTAAACGCGATCGGTTGTGGGTTTGATCCCCACCCGAGAAAGTGATTATATTTAAATTATATTCACTTCCTCGATCTGGAAAGACAAAGTGCGGCGTTGAGTTACACCCCTCAATACGCAATGTATCGAATTCGGTGGAAAGTGGAGTACGGAGTGTCTTGACACTAGGTACTTTCTGTCTACCCTGCTATGCGGGATAAGAGCTTGAAGCTGAAAAAAGGTAAAGAAATATTGATATAACAAATTATTTTTTACTTCCTCGCTCTGAGACAAGTGCGAAGACAAAGTGCGGCGTTGAGTTCCACCACTCAGCACGCAATGTCTCAAATTCGGTGGAAAGCGAAGTACGAAGTGTCTTGACTCTGTACCAAATACATATGTAAGTGAAGTAGGTATATATTTATCTGTACATTGACATTTTATAATGACAATGACTTTTTTTTGTAATGTTGATAAGATACTATAATCATGAACAATCGATCAAGGAATATCTCGTAAGTATCAGTGATGTTCACTTTCTGTTTTATTTTCTTTTTTTTAGCTTCACTCTTGTCATTCGGCACAGCAGAGAAGACAGAAAGTACCTAGTGTCAAGACAACAATGGTGGAACTCAACGCCGACTTTGTCTTTACCAGAGCGAGGAAGTGAAAATAATTGAAATATAATCACTCCGCAGAGTGGGGATTGAACCCCCAACCGATAGCGTTGTCAGTCGGACGTTGTCCCACTGCGCCACGACCGGCCTCATTTTCTCACTTTCTCATTTTATATTATTTAATACAAAATATTTACAAAAAGCGTATAAAAATAAAAAAAACGTATAAAAATGAATAAAGATTTAAATCTTCGATTTAATCTTTATACATTTTTATACGGTCGATTCCCACTCGGGTGATTATATTTAAGTTATATTCACTTTTTCCCTCTAATAAGAATCTAAATCTAATAAGAAAAAGTGCGGCGTTGAGTTGCATCTCTTAAAACGTATGTCTCAAATTCGGCGGAAAGCGGAGTACGGAGTGTGTAGTCATGTTTCGCGCTTTATCCCGTAAAGCAGGGCAGTCAGAGATACTCTAGTATCAAAACACTCCGCTGACTGCTTTACACCCGAATTCGAGATATTGCGTGCTGAGATGCGAACACGCCGCAGCGTTCTTGTCAATATTTTATTAATATAACCATTGCTCCTAATGGGAGTAGAATCCGTCTTAGAATCAGACGCAGTCACACTGCGCTGCGATTGATTTTAATATATATATATATATATATATATATATATATATATATATATATATATATATATATATATATATATATATGTATATATAATATACCAAAAGCGGTGTGAGCGGCGCCAGTACTGTTCCCACGCGAGCGACCATCGAGCACGTGCCGACTAAGGAGCCACGTGCCGAGGTAGGCACTAACTCTGACGTGTATACGTACACGGCGTTGAAACACGCTGATATCGACATTTTGCCTATCAGAAACACCGCTAAACACGCCAACTTGTAATCTGAAAGAGATAATTCATTTGATAAAATCTAACAAGGGCTTTCGGAATATGCGCCACACGTTTGAAATGACCTCCAACAATAGAGTACAAGGATTATTAACTTATTTGCATATCTTACTACTTTTAAAGTGCTTGAAAAGCAGCGGGATTTGAACCCGCGCCACTTGAAAACCGTCCAAGTGCTCTGACCTTGCTTAGCGGTCATAGCGTTCATAGTTTTATACGTTTCTTAAAAATGTTTTCTAACTGCACTGCATTTGCCGTTATTGTCGTTTGGTAAGACGTAATACGGAGTTGGGTTCCGCCGTTGACATGCAATGTTTTTAAAATGAATAAATAATTGAGACCAGAGCGGTCTTTCTAGTCTACTACTGTGATGCTTTTAAGTAAATAGAAGAGATCCACATAATAATGTTTTAGGATGTACATGTAAATTGAGCGTAGCCGGACTCGAACCCGCACCTCTAGGTAACTGTCTAAGCGCCTTAGCCATAAATCATAAAATTAACGTATGATGTATGAAAATATATGTTTTTCTAAAGTGTAACTCATTTTGAGGCTTTGCTTGAGATGTAGCACTAAAATAATATAAGGGATTATTATACCTCTTGGTATAAAACCAGTCGCCACACAACAAATCCCACAAAAAAGGAATCCTCCGAGCAAAGTCTTCTTCCTGCCAATTCTGTCGAGCGTGATCACAGCGACCACGTCGCCGGGTATTGTAGCGAACGATGATAGAGCGAAGTTGGTATATTTGTTCCCGGGAAGAGCGACGGAGTTTATCATTAGACCGTAGTACACAAACGCCGCAGTGAACCACCACCATGAGCACACTATCACCCTGTACAGTGAGATTCCTTTAATAAATTCTTGTTTCTTATAGTATAGTATGGTAGTTAGGACGAATCTAGTGACAAGACACTCAGTTCTCTGATTTCTGGCCAAATTAGAGTGACGTATAATGTGAGTGTCGGTAAAGTTACGGATATTAACACCGCGCTTTTTTCTTTGCTTTAGCAAGAAATTGAGCCCATTACAAATGGCCTAGATGAGATCAAACGCTAAGATGATCTCGATTTTATTTATTAAATAAAATAATTATGCACATCCTAATTAAGCCATCTTAGATTATAGGCAAATAGAATTGTTCCTTAATAAATTAATATAAAGATATTACAATGCATATTTTATGATCACGCATCGAAAGCGTGTATATCATATAATTTACCACGTCTTCATTAAATATTAATAAAAAAAAAATACTTCAAATAACTCATTAATCAAATTCAATCAAAACGCTAATTGAAATATAAATTAATCTCACTGAGGCCAGTATTGGAGCAGTGGTACAGTTGTGGGTTCGATCCCCACTCGGGGGAGTGATTATATTGAAATTATTGCCACTTTCTCGCTCTGGTAAGAGAAAGAGCGGCGTTGAGTTACACCACTTTCAACACACAATGTGTTGAATTCGGTGGAAAGCGAAGTACAGTCTTGACACTACTTTCCGTCTACCCTGCTATGGGGATCCTCCATAAAGATTACATACCTTTTCAACAGCGTGGGAGATGAGAACAGCAGTTTGAATGTAAACTCTTCCTTCTTCTGAATAACTGTTCCTTTTGACTCCTTCTTAACTTCATCTATAATTTTATCAGAAACAGCGAAGTGATTCCAACTGGCTATCTTCTGTAGCAAATTAAGAGCTTTCTCATCTTTTCCATTTGTGAGGAGCCAGCGGATGCTCTCGTCTAGAAGGAATATGTAGAGGAGGAAGAACGGAGCGGGGCAGTAGATGATGAGCAAGAAGTGCCGCCAGTAAGGAATGTTCCACACTATGAGGTCTAATATCAGTTCTCCGACAGCAACGGATATGCCGACTGCTGCGGCACCTAAAATTCTTTTTTCGCTTCCAATTAGCTCTACAACTGAAATGTTTTTTTCTTCAGTATTATTGTTTTGGGAAGTGCGTGATGGTTTTAATAATAATATGATCGTTTTTTACTTAGCGTTAAAGCAAGCATCTATTTTTTTTAATTAGGTTGAAGTTAGAATAAGAAGAACTGCTCAAAATGGTATACATATAACAATTTTACTTTATAGATTTAGTATTGTTTTTAACTTTACGCTTTATTCTCTCCGTACCCTGCTTTCCGCCGCATTTGATGCACTGGATGTTGAGTGGTGGAACTCAACGCCGCACTTTGTCTTACTAGAGCGAGGAAATGAAAGTTATAGTAAACAATCATTTCCCCGATTGGTAATCGAACGCACAACATTACTACAAATTTTGCGAACAAAAAAACCAGCAGAATATAATAAGAATATGTTTAAGGAAAAAATTATAAATTCTTCTGATAATAATTAATTTACATTATATTTGTATGATAAAGCCAATATTCATAATAGTGCAAAGACATTGTTACGTCTACTTTGAAAAAATTGTTTAAATCATAAACATAAATCTTAAAGTAGTCTTTGAAAATTTTGTAAGCTTTCATGAATTTCCAGAGCACTAATGCTCATTGAATAACGGAATATAATGTCGAGTAACGTAACTCAACGCCGTCTGGATCCTAAATAAAATTATTCTTAATAAATATATACTTAGAATGTATTTTTTTAGCCTCACGCGTTTATCCCGCATAGAGTAGACAGGAAATACTTAGTGTCAAGCCATTCCGTACTTCGCTTGCCGCCGAATTCGAGACATTGCGATTTGAGTGACGTAACTTAACGCCGCGTTTTGTCTGACCCGAGAGGAAACGAAAATAATTTAAATATAATCACTACTGAAATGGGAATCGAATCCATAACCGCTTTCACAGTCAGACGCTGTCCAACAGTGCCATGACCCCATAAACTGGTAACATTATATATATGTAAGTAAGAAAAAAACATACTCAACACAAAGCATGTGGTATAGGTTCCGGTGACCATGAGCGCTTCTAAAAACTCAATAGCGACGTAATACAAATAACCACTTTGACCTGTTCCGGCTAAAGTCTTTAGAGCACCTATAGTGAGACTGACGCAGCTAATGATAACTGCTGTTCGACGTCCCCATCTAAAATAAAGAAGGAATGAGATTTTTTCTTAGCTTCACGCTTTTATCCCGCATAGCAGGGTAGACAGAAAGTACCTAGTTTCAAGACATTTCGTACTTCGCTATCCACTAAATTTAAGACATTGCGTGTTGAGTAGTGGAGCTCAACGCCGCTTTGTGTTTACCAGAGCGAAGAAGTGGCAATAATTTAAATATAATTACTCCCTCGAGTGGGGATCGAACCTACAACCGATCGCGTTTACAGTAGACTCTGTCCCAATATACGATTTGAACTCGCAACTTCATTCGTGGAATTTAAGATTTAAGTGTAGTATAAGTAGTGTATGATAATACTCTTTACGTCAGGTATCTACTAGTGAAAATCGCGTCAAAATCGGTCCAGCCGTTCCAGAGGTAAGCCAGAACAATCAGATAGACAGACAGAGAAAAAAATTGTACAAAAATCTTATTATGGTACATGTAACGTGTATATATATATATATATATATATATATATATATATATATATATATATGTATTTAGTAAAGAGCGTTTATTTTAATATTACAAACAGACACTCCAATTTTATTTATTTGTAGATTAAGCAAATTGATTCTCCTGAAAGTATTATAGGAGCAATATAAAAAATATCAATAACTCGTATTTCGTGTTCAATTTATGCGCCTTAAGTAATTTTTACCATATATTTTTGAAGTAATTAAAACAAGGTCGTCATGGCGCAGTTGATACATGGTTTACTAAAAATTATGCTCGTGACTTCAAATCCCATTCGGGGTTGTATTTATAACACTGATGATATGATATGAATAATACACATATTCGAGACGTTTGACGTAAAAGATATTAATTGCGTTTTAGGCCATTGTGGCGCAGTAGTAGAGCGTCTGACCTTAAAGGCATAGTTATTGGTTTGATTCCCTTTCAGAGGAGTGATTTTATTTAAATTATTTTAGTCTAACCGCTTTGGTTAAGCTAAAGCTGCGCAAAAATTTCCAAAAAAATATATATTTTCGAATACCAAAATATACGCGATTAATCCGTTTAAAATAGTTTCATTTATGTAAAAATCAAAGATTTTATACCATGTATAACACTATAGGTTAACGGATTTCCCGTTTTACTTAAATATTTACTTAAAACAAAACCAGTCACCTGTCTGAAATAAATCCCATCAGAGGCATAGACATCAAGACGCCCAAGTTGTGTATAGTGCCGACAAGCGTTCTCTTCCACTCCTTACACGCGAGCCCGAACTGAAATTAAACTTTATTTTAATGTGGTAAAGTTAAAATTGTCATTTTGCAAAAAAAAAGTGTTAATTTATATATGTTTGAAGCCATCGTGACTCAATGGGAAAGCGTCCGACTGTAAACGCAATTGGTTGCAGGTTGAATTCTTACTCGGAGGCATAATTATTATTAAAATTTATTTTCCTTTCTTTGCTCTCTCTCTCTGATTACCCCATTTTAAGGGAAAAAGCACGTGAAATAGCATTTTTAATTCATACAATTATCAAAAAGTAAGTTTTGAATACTGATTGTCGGAAACGATCGTGACTCAGAACTATATAAGGGGTACTTCAGTGTTAAAAGTCTAAGTATTTCCATTTTGAATTTTTTACAACTTATTAATATGTTGTTAAAAATATGTATAGAAACAGCTAAAATAATTAAATAAAGCAGAATACGAATCCACACTTCTGGCAACTTATTTCATTGGATTTTCAACCACACACCACTATACTCGTCATATTTCAAGAATTTGCTATAAACTATAATTTAAAATCCAATAGATACTTTAAAATTATTTAAATATTAAATAAGAAATATCTAATATTAATTAATCAATCATTTTTATACTTCTTTTACAATAGAATGCTTGGTGTCGTAAATCCAATCTTCACATTTTACAGAGCGTTGAATGTTATCGAAATCGCAAGTAGAATTACGCCTGGGAATTGGCTTCGAACACCGATAGTCCGTCACATTCGCTGGCCACCACTCCGGTACAGACAAAGACCCAGTATACTGCTCACACTGTGGTACAGCACATCTGAGAAATACGTAAGAATAGGGTTATTTTATGTCTTTCCATTCCTCAATGGTACAGTGCCTTGTTCAAAGCGAAAAAAAATTTTTTTTATATATTTTAACCCCAAATATGCAATTTTCATATAATATTTCTATAAAAATTCTAATTATTCTTATTAGTAAGATCCGTTTATGAAATCAAATTCCTAGTTTACTAAATTTATCGTCACTTTAAAAATATATATCACATTTTTTTACGCTGTTATCCCGCATAGCAGGGTAGACTGAAAGTGCCTAGTGTCAAGACACTCTGTACTTCGCTTTCCACCGAATTCTAGACATTACGTGTTGAGTGGTGGAACTCAACGCCGCACTTTGTCTTTTACCAGAGCGAAGAAGTAAAAATAATTTAAATATAATCACTCTCCCTAGTGGGGATCGGATCCACAACCGATCGCGTTTACAGTCAGACACTGTCCCACTGCGCCACGACCGACCTCAATTTTTTAAAATTAATTTAAAATATTTTATATTTCAACAAAATAACATATAAAGTTGCCATCGTTTTGCATAGTTGCATTTCTTGTTAGCAGGGTAGCCAGAAAGTACCTAGTGTCAACACACTCCGTACTTCGCTTTCCACCGAAATACGAGACATACAGTGTTCAGTGTCGAAACTTAACGTCGCACTTTGTCTTACCAGAGCGAGGAAACGAAAGTAATCTAAATATAATCATTTCCCCGAACGAGAATCTAATTTACAACCGATCGCGTTTACAGTCAGACGCTGTCCGACCGCGCCACAAGGCATTATATTAGAAAACACATTTAACTCTTAATACTCCTGGCGAAATAATATGTCCTGGATCAAAGACGAAACTTCCTCTACATTCATTCATATCTTTTATATAAAAAAGCGGAGAATAGAGACTCTATTCTCTCATTTCTCTGCTGATATAAAAAGAATCCGTTCATACAAAGCGTCGTCAACAATGTGTTAATAATGTTATAGTATCTTTTATTATCAAACCAATATTTGCTATTATTAACGTCTGCACCAGATATTATTAATATGGATAAGATATCTCTCAGCCCTATAATACTTACAACCAAGTAGATAAAATAATAAATACGTCCAAGTGCACGTGTCAGTATAATGACAAATAAATTGCGATTTACGAGTACTGTATTTTTATATCTGCTTTCACGTTTTTTCCTTTATAGCAAAATGAGGGAGAAAATAAGCTAGTGTCAAGGCACTACGTCCTCCCAATACCTGGTCGAAGTTGAGATGTAAAATAGGTAGGTAAGAAATGCGGCGTTGATTTGGCCACTCAGCACACTCAGCACACTCAACTCACTCAACTCTAAATTACGTAAATATATTCTTACAAATGTATTTTAATATTTATAGAAATTAATTATAAAAGTACTATAAAAATAATTGTAAAGAAATAATACTTATAAATGTGTAGATTCATCTCACATCACAAATTAGTCTAAATACATATATTAAAAAAAGGATGCCGGTCGTGGCGCAGTGGGACAGCGTCTGACAGTAAACGCGATCGCTTGTGCGTTCGATCCCCATTCGGGGGAGTGATTATATTTAAATTATTTTCACTTCCTCGCTCTGGTAAAGACAAAGAGCGGCGTTGAGTTCCACCATCCAACACGCAATGTCTCGAATTCGGTGGAAAGCGAAGTACGTAGTGTGTTGACACTAGGTACTTTCTGTCTACCCTGCTATGCGGGATAAAAGCGTGAAGTTAAAAAAAACATATATTAAAAGGTCATTGTAACTACAACTATAGGTACATTAAGAAATAACAACAAAAATGAACAAGTTCCTTATTCGTACTAGTGTGTAAAGTTAATCAGGATTACTGGGTGTACTACCCAGTAATCCTGATTAACTTTAATTGGTATTAATTTAAGATTGTATCTCACGTAAATGACGGTATTGTGTCTTTAAGAAACAAATATCTATAAACCTATTTCAAAACCATTCAACGGAGTGCCTCGACACTAGGTTGTCTCTGATTACTATTTTATTTAATATACTATATAAGTAAATTAATATATAAGTATACACATTTTTGAAAAAACATATAAAAATTTGAACGCAGCAGGATACGAACCCGCGCATCTTGGCTACCGTCCAAGCGCTCTGACCGCTAAGCCATGCGTTCTACTATCAGCTGCGTCGAAATTCATATACGTTTGTAACAACTTATTTATGTTGTTAGTAAAAAATTTTTTAAAAAAAGTTAAAAACGTATGAAAAAAAATTTTGTACGTTTTATCAACAATATTTTCTAATCCTAAGTGTGGAATAACACTTTAAAAATAGTAAATAAGTATACACATACTAATTTTTTTCCAACACGTCGTACGTCACACGACGTCAAAGCAATATTACTATATAAATATACAAGTGTATTTAACAGTTGTATATTTTTAAATCACATTAAAAATATTTTAATACTCTTTAGGTTTCATCAACAAATTAATATTGAAATTTCATTTTTTTTCTAACATTAGAGAGGAAACTACTTCATTATAGAGCCATTGTAGTTGGGTGGCGGAACTTAACGCAGCAATTTGACTAACTATAAACAAAAATCTTTTTCAAAATAAAACCTTCTTCGTAAAAACAAGAATTACTGCCTGACTAATGTATTAAAAGTTTTTGCGTACTATTTTACTATTTTTAAATTGTTATTCCACACTTAGGATTACAAAACATTTTTAAAAAATGTATAAAATTTTTAACGTAGCAGCCATGCGCATGGCTTAGCGATCAGAGCGCTTGGACGGTTTCCAAGAGGCGCGGGTTGGAATCCCACTTCATTAAATTTTTTTTAAATGTTTTCTACATACTCTGTTCTATTAATATCCCAATACCTGTAATTAACAGAAGCGGCTGCAAACACAAAATTAGTGTTGCTCGTGGCAGTACAGACCACCGGCACCAGCGCCAGTATGCATTGCCATACTTGATAACGTCCAAAACCACTCACTAAATCCGAAAGGCTGTCTTCGAAGGAAACTTTTACGACATCGTCCATTGTCTTCAATTCGAATGGCATTTTTAAAATGCAAGCAGATATTTTATCTGTACACTGAAGAAGATTTTAGCAACAAATGTCTTTTCTGTATAGTTTTTATCATTTTTAAAGTACAGTGTCTGTAATGTGTTGCTAGCATTGTATTTGCTTCACAATGGTCGACGATGTAACAACCCATTATTACTTATTATTACAGGGCATAATGCTTAGGTCTATTGGTGATGGTTATATTTGATTTTCATGGTTTTTACACATTTCAAATGAAATTATTTTAAACAGATTAATAACGTTTATTTTTGTATTCTAGAGTAAGACCCCACATTCTACCTGTGACTACGAACTACTGTAAAGTGTTCGAAACGTCAGGTTTCCCAAAACGTATTTTCGAATACCAAACTATAAGCGATTAATGCGTTTATAATAGTTTCATTTGAAAACGTTATGTAATTTTTTACTTGTATTTGTGAAATTAATTCATTTGAGGCTATGAGGTCTTCGTGCCATCCACTTAGGGCGTGATCATCTAGCATAATCGAGTACTTAAATAGCTTCAAAGAGGTGCGGGTTCGAAATATTTTACATAATTTTATCGAAGGGAAACGATGTTTTTTACCAGAGAAGTAATTATGAGTATATATGAATACCATGTTTGTTATAGCGTTCAATATTTTACTGTTAACATAATCTGTTAATATTACATTCACGACTGCCATTTCGTGAAAAAATATTTATGTTTACTTAAATTAGTAACAAATGTATTAGAAATATTATTATATTCTTGTATGTTTTGAGTTACTTAAATCGGTGTCATTGATATATATGTCACAGTAAATATTGAGATGCTAAGGGGGATGAATCTCATCAGCTTTGACCTCTTGTTCAGTGCAAAATATATCGTTCTTTGTTAGAGAACTAAAGTGTTTTTTTAAAGTGAGTTAATTTTAGTTAGTAAGTCGAGATAATATATTAAGGTGAGTAATTTCTACGTTCTCTATAATAATAAATTGGGAAAATTCAATTAGGTAACTAAGAATTTTTTAATTTAATATTATTTTTATAATATTTTTACAGTCCACAGTGTATGCAAATGAACAGTATAACGAAAGCCTATCTGTCTTCTAACAAACTGTAATTGATTAAAATTGCTGCGTTTATTATGTTCGATGTTATGGAATTAGGTTCTAGATATGTAATATGATACACGCGACTAATATACATAATGTAGTATTTCTTAGAATAAAACAATTAAGGTGCGCTTAGGAAAAGAGAAAAGATATCTCTTTTTAGTTTTTGACCAAATAGTTGACCAAATAGTGATTATATTTAAATTATCCTCAGTTCTTCGCTCTGGTAAGACAAAATGCGGCGTTGAGTTCCGCCACTCTATAAGCATTGTCTCGAATTCATTGGAAAGCGTAGTACAAATTGCCTTGACATGCAGGTAGGCACTTAACAGGCAGGAAGGTACTTTCGGTATACTCAGCTATGCGGAATTAAATAAAGCTAAAAAAAAAACGTTATAAACGGAGTCCCAAAGTAACACTTTGTCATAGTGGACCAAGAAAAATGAGAGACGAACGTTTAAATAATGCTTATATTTTATAGGTTTTTAAAAATATTATCTAGTCCTAATTGTGCAGAAACACTTTTAAAATAGTTTAATATTATTATAACTAACTCCAACTGAACTCTCCAACTGAAAACTCCTAGGGTAAATACCTAAGGTTTCTTGAAAAAACGTATAAAAATTTTGAACGCAGCGGGATTCGAACCCGCGCCTCTTGGATACCGTCCATTGGCAATCTCTCTTGGACGGTATCCAAGAGGCGCGGGTTCGAATCCCGCTGCGTTCAAAATTTTTATACGTTTTTTCAAAAATGTTTTCTAATCCTAAGTGTGGAATAACACTTTAAAAATAGTAAATACCTAAGGTTTCTGTTACTTTATATTGGATTTTGCTGTATCCTTCTTTTAGAATATATATTTCAGTCACAGTTTTATATGTTATATATTTTACTTTATTTTTCAGTTTATTTTATGTTTCGCTTTATCCTTAGTATTTCTTTATCATTAAAGACAATTGTTACGTGCCATATTTACCTTAAAGCATCTTCACATTGACTGTTTTAAAGGTATTGTGAACACTTGTTTATAAACTAACTAAAAAAAAATAAAATTGGGAGCCGGTCATGGCGCAGTGGGAAAGCGTCTGACTGTGCAAATCGCAAGCGCAATCGGTTGTGGGTTCGGGAGAGTGATTATATTTAAATTAATTTCACTTCCTCGCTCTGGTAAAAAAGACAAAGTGCGTCGTTGAGTTCCACCAATCAACTCGTAATGTTTCGAATTCGGTGGAAACCCAAGTACAGAGTGTCTTGACACTACGTACTTTCTGTCTACCCTGCTATGCGGGATACAAGCGTGAAGGTAAGAAAAAAAATATAGAAGAAAGCCAATCTACTGTACCTATTATAAAATAATTTTCTGATTCTGATTCTGAGATCTGATTGCAACGCAGACTATTGGAATCGTGATTGGATTATCCGAGTTGTGACAGACATGTTATCGGTAAAAACATTGATATTAATGCTATAATTGATAGACTTGAACGATACGATAAATAAAATATTTTGGTTCTTTATAGAACTCATTCACAACGGGATTGTGGCTGAACACTGCGGTCCTGAAATATATTGAAAATTAATTAAAAAAAAATATATAAAAATGATTGAAGATCAAAACGGAAGTCGAGAGGCCACCTCGGGGAAAGAGGCCAATGAAAGGAAAGACAGCGTGATCAAGAAACCTCTCGACCTCGACGATGTGCTGGTCAACGAGCTGGGGCAGTTTGGTTGGTTTCAGCTAAGAAATATTCTCTTGGTGGCGATACCAATAGCAATGTCCGCTTTTATGAGTGAATATATTTTCTCCGCTGCCGCAATACCGCACAGGTAATATATTATGTATTATCTACCTTCATTTAACTATTTTAATGCAAAATTGGCTAGGAGAACCTAGTTTCAAAACACTTCGTTACAGACAGGTAACGTAACTCATCGCCGCACCTTGTCTCATAAAATGTAAGAAATAAAAGTAATTTAAAATAATACAATTCTCTCAAATGAAACTTACGTGTTTACATAATGCATTGACCATTATTTTGTAAAGAATTTAATTATTTGATATTTTACATAGAATTTGTCTTTTGTCGTTGTACGTTCAAATTTAGAGCAAATGCTTGTATTAGGTTAGTCTTAGTATGAAGTTGAATTCCGTCACTCATAACAATATATATATATATATATATATATATATATATATATATATATATATATATATATATATATATATATATATCTATATATATATATATATATATATATATATATATATATATCATAATTGATTATCATAATAAATTTATGTAATTAACCTTTCCATACTAATTCGGACAGTTGTATTATCAACTTCATTTACAATTGATAACACATTATCCTGGTTTGGTACGTTTGAATAATATGTGTATGGTTTTAAATACAAGGATTATAATCTCTTCTTTATATTGTTATTTATTTTCTTTGCCTTAGTAGTACTTTTAGCTTCACGCTGTTATCCCGCATAGCAGGGTAGACAGAAAGTACCTAGTGTCAACACACTCTGTACTGCGCTTTACACTGAATTTGAGACATTGCGTGTTGATTGGTGGAACTCAACGCCGCTTTGTCTTTAACAGAGCTAGGAAGTGGTAATAATTTAAATATAAACACTCTTCCTAGTAGAGATCGAACCTACAACCGATCGCGTTTACAGTCAGACGCTGTCCCACTGCGCCACGACCGGCTTTATCAGTACTTGTACGAAGTCTTTAATTTATTGTTTTCCTTTAAGCTGGCATTTTGTCATATTTTTACTGCATTATCTACAGACTTTTATTTAAATGAAGGTTTCTTTTGAATGACTACGAACGGTACGATCATACTTTAGACGTATGTAGTGTCTAATTATATGAGAATACTTCCGAAATACACTATGAAGACATCTTTTAATATGTATAGGCTTAGTGGTAAGGCGACAGATTGTAAACGTGAATGGTTGTAGATTTGATACTTCACCATGGCAAGATAAAATTGATTTCCGCTAGCTATACCACGCAATGTCAATTTGGGAAATAAGTGTAAAATCGAGTGTTTTGACCATAGTAAAAACAGTTAGAATACCGATCACTCTGCTATACAGAAGAAAATCAGAGATAGATAATAAATTAAGTATAAAAATTGTTTTATATTATATATAGATGCATGATTCCTGAATGCGGTGAAGACAGTAACCTGAACGACTACGAGCCCGACTGGTTATCAAGCGCTATACCAGAGAGCGGCTCGGGTCTCTCCAGTTGTCAGCGATACAAATCCGCCAACACCGGCGTCAATGGCACTCTGGACTACTGCCCCGCCGAATTGTTTGATCAATCTAAAACTGTGAACTGTGACGCTTTCGTCTACGCCAGAGACAACTCCGTCGTGTATGACGTGAGATATCTTAATCTACATACGCAGTACAGACAATATTTTAAGCTTTTCATATGAAACTATTTTAAACGGATTAATCGCATTTATTTTGGTATACGAAACTACATTATATGGAAACATGATAGTACAGTCCCCAGCTACAGGTAGAAAATGAATGGTAGAAAATGTATTTTCTAATACTAATATATATTAGGGCTTAATCCGCTTATAATAGTTTCGTCTTAAATGTGTAAAAATCATGAAAATCAAAGATCTATATATATATATATATATATATATATATATATATAGTGTATCAAAATGATATAAAAAATCATACAAAAATGAAAATAAATTTTACGTAAACAAAAACGATAATACCGATACGTTATCATTTGATAATATCTATTACGTCTGGTCATTTATGTGTAAACATGATAATGTATTTTTAATTGATATTTAATTATTGTAAAGGCCATCATGTATGTATGTTGTAGTAGGAGCAGCGTTTGATTGTAAACCCGATTATAGGTTCGACTACCATTCGGGGAAATAGTGGAATAACTATATGATACATGTTTAGGCTCTGGGAAGATAAAGCGCGGCGTTCAGTTCCGTTACTTAAGTAGAAACATGAATTTTATTATCTTTAAATAAAATAATGCATTAGAAATGCAATAACTAATTAGATATTTTTTTAGCTTCACGTTTTTAGCATAGCAGGGTAGACAGAAAGTACCTAGTGTCAAAACACTCCGTACTCCGCTTTCCACCGAATTCGAGACATTGCGTGTTGAGTGGTGGTATTCAAAGCCGCACTTTGTTTTACCAGAGCGAGGAAGTGAAAATAATTTAAATATAATCACTTCCCCGAGTGGGAATCGAACACACAACCGATCGCGTTTACAGTCAGACGCTGCCCCACTGCGCCGCCACCTCCACCACCGCCACAATAAAATAAATGCTGCTTGCTGAAAGTAACACGTTTATCATAGGCTTTAAGACAAAGTGACAGACACGTTGCTATGGTAACGCGTATGCAATTGGTCTACTATAAGAGTAGACCTAATAAAGTTCTTTAAAAAGACTATAAACTATACTACTGTGAATATGGGCACTTCTTTCTTCTTAACACCAAGTTCTCTCTGACTGCTGTATTTTGGGAATAAAAATTCTGACCTTCGTAATGATGTATCACAATTGATTCATCTAAAATACTATAATTTTCTTATCGCAGTTCGACTTGGGATGTCAAGAATGGCTGCGAGCATTGTCAGGAACACTCAGCAGTGTGGGAACATTACTCGTGTTGCCCATCACCGGTTTTATCTCCGATAGATTCGGCCGAAGATGGGCACTCGTGATCAGTGTATTCAATCTTGCGCTTACTGGTCTCATCCGCGCGTTCTCAGTCAACTACACCATGTACCTGATCATGCAAATTGTTCAAACCACCCTCGGCGCTGGCACCTTCAGCTCGGCTTATATTTTTGGTAATTACATTTTATAGTTTTTATTAATTTAATAATTATAAGCAAGTTGTCAAATGTCAACCAACTGGCAAATGTCTACACGTAAAAGAAATATTGTATAAAATTATAATTTTAAACTAAGAAATGTCTATATTTTAATTCGTGATAATAGAAAATAAACAATGAAGTTGTTTAATATTATTTCTATTATTCCTCAATTTACTAAATAATTTTTTTCCTGAGCTTGACGCTTTCATTCCGCATAGCAAGGTAAACAGAAAGTACCTAGTGCTAAGACACTCCGTACTTCGTTTTCCACCGAATTCGACACATTGCGGGTTGAGTGCTGAAACTCAACGCCGCACTTTGTCTTCTACCCGAGCGAGCAAGTGAAAATAATTAAATATAAACACTTCCCCGAGTGGGGATCGAACCCACAACCGATCAGGTTTACAGTCAGACGCTGTCCCACTGCGCCACGACCGGTCTCAAACGTTTCTAAAGAAAATCTAGGATCTAATTATAATAAAACTACTGTTACTACTATTATTTAATATATCAATGGCGTCCTATACAAACAAAAAAACACGCAATCTTTCGCTGTATAGACCCTTGCTTCAAAATAATTAACTAATCAATTTGCATTTTCCAGCTGCTGAACTTGTCGGTCCAAAGTACCGTGTACTCACAAGTGCCACATCATCCTCTATGTTTGCCGTGGGGCAGATTATACTTGGCGGAGTGGCGTGGGTAGTACAACCGTGGAGATACATGATCATGGCGCTGCACATCCCCTGCTTCCTCATCATTAGTTACAATTGGATCTTATCAGAGAGCGTCAGGTGGTTACTCTCAAAGAAGAAATATGAGGAAGCCAAAAACGTCCTTGAAACAGTGGCAAGGGTGAACAAAACACACATCAGTGAAAAGAGCTTAGAAGCTCTCATGAATCCCCCCGAGCAAATTATATCTGAAGATGTAAGTAGCGTTGATTTATGTAAACATTTATGTCTCGTTACAGGAAAAACATAAAGATATAATGTATGTGATTTTAAAAAAATATAAAAAATCATAGCACTACGAAGCCACTAATCGTTTTTTTTTAGCTTCACGCTTTTAACCCGCGTAGCAGGGTATACAGAAAGTACCTAGTGTCAAGACACTTCAAAACATTTGGTGTTGAGTGGTGGAACACAACGCCGCACTTTGTCTTACCAGAGTGAGGAAATGGAAATAATTTAAATATAATCACTTTCCGGAATGACGATCAAACCCACAACCACGCCACGACCGGCCATAAATTTTTCAAAATTTCTTGAAGTAATGTTCAACATGCAAACAAACTTAAAATAACCAAATAACGTAACGAAACAAAACCAGCGTTTCATATTAATGTTTATTCTCATATCCAATGAATGCTTAAAATAGTCCTAATAATTCATTTAAGTATTATTCGAATACTTTAAAAATGAAAAGCATACGGAAATACCTTTATCAGGATGATCAAGAAAATATAATATTACAACCTCGGATAAGGAGCGCGACCTTACCTTGAATTATGTTCATATAATTGAAGGTGATTTGTTAAAGTGATGTTTAACTGAAAGTTTACCAAAAATATTTGCTTTATTTAATTGGATTTGCTTATTAATTGTATTGCAAAAAAAAACAACTTAAAATCAGATATACTATCGTTGTTTTGTTTATTTTGCCAAATTAAAAATATATCTGATGATATATATTTTTTAATTTGCAAAATAAACAGAATTGAGGCCGGTGGTGCCGCAGTGGCGTAGCGTCTGACTGTAAAGGTGATCGGTTCTAGGTTCGATCCCTAATCGGGGGAGTGATTATATTTAAAAATAATTTTACTTTCTCACTCAGGCAAGATAAAGTGCAGCGTTGATTTCCACTACTCAACACGCAATATTTTGAATTTGGTGGAAGGCGAAGTACAGAGTGTGTTGACACTAGGTACTTTCTGTCTACCCTGATATGCGGGATAAAAGCGTGAAGCTAAAAAATAATAATAATATTTTTTTCTTTTTCATATATCAGATTGGAAAGCCTGGTTTAGTCCGCAGCATCATAAGCTCCCCTGTGTTACTTCGTCGAGTGTGCACCACCCCCATTTGGTGGATCACCACTACCTTCGTCTACTATGGCCTCTCTATCAACTCGACAAGTCTCTCCGATACGATGTACTTGAATTTCATTTTGATATGCGCCATCGAAATCCCCGGGTACTTCACTGCTGTGCTGATCCTTGACAGGATTGGTAGGAAAGCAACTTTGTCTTCTGGCTTCTTCTTCAGTGCACTATGTAACATTGTTTTCGTGTTCGTCCCCAATGGTAAGTACTTTATTATATTTATCCGCAAATTATTATTTTTTTTTAGCTTCACGCTTTTATCCCGTATAGCAGGGTAGACAGAAAGTACCCAGTGTCAACACACTCCGTACTTCGCTTTCCACAGAATTCGAGACATTGCGTGTTGAGTGGTGGAACTCAACGCCGCTCTTTGTCTTTACCAGGGCGAGGAAGTAAAAATAATTTGAATATAATCACTCCCCCGAGTTGGGATCGAACCCACAACCGATCGCGTTTACAGTCAGAAGCTGTCACACTGCGCCACGACCGGCCTCTGCGAATTATCAATCAGTCATTTATCAGGTTACATATGTTACTTCCTAGATGATTGTACGTTACGCATACCGCGTCGCCGCCATGGACTACGTGATTATATCTGTTTTGTTTTTACACCCGTCCGCGTTCTCCCTTATGTCAGAAACTTTGTATACATTTATAATTTTCCACATATACCTCCCTGTATCTACGTTATTACGTAGTTTAAAAGATGCTGAAAGAAATGACAACCTAACGTAATATGAAAGACACTAACAGGATAGTTAAAGAGAACTGTTACTGTATTATACATATAGTAAATTAAACTAATTTAAAATACGTACGGCCTTATGATATATAATAATATATCCATAACATACATTATCGATTGTCATAATTATAAGAACTTAACTTAAAAACAAAATTATTTGATAAAATTTTAGAGACTTGATATTTGTAAACTTCACTATTTATCCCGCATAGCAGGGTAATCAGAGACAACCTAGTACACTCCGTTGACTGCTTTTCGCCTGAAATTGACACTTTGCGTGTTGAGAGGCAAGCTCAACGCCGCGTATTTTCGTACCAGAGAAAATAGAAATGGAATTTAAAATACCGTCATTTCTCCAAGCGGAAATCGAACCCACAATCAATCGTGAAACAAACAGATATACAAAAAATCTATTGAGTAGTTTTTAGTTTCTATTACCTATATATTTATGTATACAATTATTTTTTTTGATTAATTTTAAATGTAAAAAGCGTGAAGCTAAAAAAAATTATCCTATATCCTATATAGAGAAAAAGATGTATTTTTTTAAAAATAAATCACTAGAAAGAATTAATTATGTTTAAATTAATAACATTTCCCTACTCTGTTAGAAACAAAGTGCGGCGTTGAGTTTCGTCACGCGTCACGTGTCTTGCTTCTAGGTATTCCTGGATTCCGATATACGAGAAAATTTGTCAACTATGTAGAAATGATACTAGTAACGTAAATAAACATCATAATAATTGAAGTTGATAAACTCACTGTTAAAGTGTACTTCAGAGTTTATTGATCTTGATATTGTAATTATTTTCGAGTGGTAAGCTTGGAAATCGATAAGGGACTACAATAGTATTAAAAAAAAATGATTTCGTGATGTTAAACAAATAATATATTAAGATAGATAAATAGATATTCTTTATTACACACAATATAAAGAAACAAATAATAAGTATATATTTTTTTAGCTTCACGCATTTTACCCCGCATAGCAGAGTAGACAGAAAGTACCTAGTGTCAAGACACTCCGAACTTCGCTTTCTGCTGAATTCGATACATTGCGTGTTGAGTGGTGGAACTCAATGCCGCACTGTATCTTTACCAGAGCGCGAGGAAGTGAAAATTATTTAAATATAATCACTCCCCCGAATGGGGATCGAATCCACAACTGATCGCGTTTACAGTCAGTCGCTGTCACACTGCGCCACGACCGGCATCTCATTTATAATTGTTGTATTCAATCTGTAATTGTCATTATTGCAAATGGTTGTATAAAAATTGTGTTTTTTTTCCTTTTCAGATTTAACTGTTGTCCGACTGATAATCTTTTTGTTTGGTAAATTTGGAATCTCCATCGTGATGACATCCTTGTACTTGTTCACTTCAGAGTTATATCCAACTGAATACCGTCATAGTCTACTTGCGTTCTCATCTATGGTCGGCCGAATTGGGTCCATCACTGCTCCTCTCACTCCTGTCCTTGTAAGTATTTTTGGTAAAATTACAAAACATATAATAATTTCTTCAAAATTAATTTCAAAGTCTTTGTATATATCGTATTTTTGATATAAAAAATAAATATTAACAAATTTCAGATGGATTACTGGCACGGTATCCCATCAATGATGTTCGGTGCTATGGGCATCTTGTCTGGTCTGCTGGTTCTGACACAACCTGAAACACTGGGCACTGCTATGCCTGACACTCTTGCTGAAGCTGAAGCTCTAGGGAAAAAGAGTTCTAAACTCGACCAGACTAGCTGATAATTTACCTGAATTTATTTAAGGAATTTTCTAATGACTAAGTTCATATTATAATCTCATTTGTTTTTCATATACCTATCTTAAGATTAAATGTTACATATGGCACTAAAAATAAAAAATAAAAAACACATAATAGATCAATATACTGTTATAATATTTTTATAGTACAATGTAAATGATTCTAATATACTATGTGCGTTTACAACAAATGTTTCTCTTAAAATACCTTATCAAAATATTTTTTTTAGCATCGCACTTTATCACTAGCGAGGCAGTCAGGGAGAACGAAGCGAAAACGTTACGGTCTCTTTTGCTTCTGATACATGCCTTTCAGGCGGCCCTCATACTTTTTACGTGACCTTCCTCTATTATCATTTCTTAACGTTCATATTTATTTCAGTCTTATTTTGACATACCCACACTTTGCTGCCGTATAAGAGCGTCGAAATCAATACTGCATTATGAGTGGCAACATGCGAATCTATGCTGACGTTTTTCTCTGTTGCCGGCAGCAATACGCCTCTCAACATCAATTTCGTATCTTCCATATCTACTAAACATACTTCTCAAATATACATACCTCATTCACTTGTTCTAACATCTTTCTATCTACTCTAATCTTCCATTCCTTTGTCTAATCCAAATGATGATATGACATTCGCTGTTGTACTAGACGACTGATTTAACACAATTATAGACACATTCACTAAGTGAACATATGTCAATCTGTTTTGGGTTTTAAAAATCTACGAAAATTTAAATGTAGCGGAATTCGGGCCCTTTGTGTAAATAAAGATTTGCATTCTTCGTAGTCGATTATAATTGAAATTCATTTAAATTTGATAAATAAGAATAAGGAAGTAAAGGTGCAGACCCAGATTGTAGTATAATAAATTTTATATAAAAAAAAACAATTTGAACCCTCGTCACTTCGAAACCGTCCAAGAGGCGCGGGTTCGAAACCCGTTGTGTTCTAATTTTTGTACGGTTTTTAATAGCTATTTCTCATCCTCTGGGATGCTGGGAGTAAATAAAATAAATTTATCTTTGAAAGCTTTATCAAATAAAATTTGGGTTAACAGTTTCAGGTATTCGCTTTACTACAAAATTTTAATGCGAAAAATAATCAATATGTCGAATTAAGGAAGCTTGGCAGAGATCAGTGTCAATCTATGACATTTGTATGACAATTGGAGAGCAAAATCTATTATCTCAGCTGTCGTGCGTGTGAACGTGTCCTTACCACTAGTCACTATGTTACGTAACTAGAAACTAAATATAACACTAGCAATTGTGTAAATAGTTATCTCTAATCTATATCTTTAATAATTATCTGTATGTAATTTTGACAGGGTGTTTTATACAAGTTCCTAAAGATATATTTATATCAAATTGTTTATCTGTGGGACTGCTCCGATGTTTAAGTTTTGTTGATGTGTATAATATTTCAAGCGATTTTAACGGCACTATCTATTACGGGGTTTATGCATACATCTGTATCGCATAGATATTTTAAAGTAAAACCTAAGCAATAAAAATTTAATATGGTATATCCAGACACTCATAGCTTAGATGGCATGGAATTAGAAAAGGAACTAGTTCTTCACATTTTTTTAAATACTTTTTTATATATTCACGCTTTTACGTACGCAATACGTGTCGAGTGGTCGTACCAGAGCGAAGTGAAAATAATTTAAACATAATCACTCCCCCGTGTGGGGATCGAACCCACAACCGATCGCGTTTACAGTCAGACACTGTATTTAATGCACATTTAATATGTATCACAGAGCGTTAGATTAAAAAATCTTTAAATACTATTAATGTAGAAAATTATAAAGTATCAAGTTTGCTTGCTAGAGATAATACCATACGCGATCGTACCTTAATATTGTAACTAATAAAAATTGTAACTAATCAACCCTAGGGATATATCGTAACAGACATTTATTATATTAATTGTATTATATGAGGCAATGGAATCATGATCCATAATTACTGGACAGGGTCTTTGTATTATATATATATATATATATATATATATATATATATATATATATATATATATATATATATATATATATATAAAAATAACAAATTAAATAGAAGTAGTAAATATTTTTGAAAATTACTTTGAACAGCTTAAAGTAACTTCTTCATTAAAATCATTTCCATCAATCAGCAAAATGTTAACTAACTTTTAATAGTCTTGATGTGAAAAAAACTGGTGATAAATGGGGTGTATCTCTAAAGTTGATTATATCAAATATCACACTGCAGCTAGCACTTATTTTTAATGAATATTTTGACGAAGTTATTTTCCCTGATCTTATGAAAATTAGTAAATTAGTGCCATTATGTATCCGTGGAGATAACACTGATTCCAGCATCTACAGACCTATATCTTTATTGACCTACATCATTGAGTAGTGTTCGAAAAAAATATTTTATTAATTTCAATTATCTGATTATTTTACTGATGACAATATTTTTTATAATACACAATATGGTTTTACTACAGACATGGTATGGTATGATTTAACTAGTTTGGTACAACAAATGCTGGTGTTAAATTCCTTAAACACATATAATGCTTGGGAGTAGTCACAGAATGCAATCGCCGTATTTTGTGATTTTGTGTAAAGCAATTGACTTCGTGGTTTATAATAAATTATAGCTTAATTCGGTCACTATAGAGGCTACGGCGACAAACGTAATCTCATTGTTTCGTACCCCAGTAAAAGAATTCAGCATGTTGCTGTTAATGATGTAAATCATCCGGTTGGAATTTGCTGGTTTGGTGTGCCACAGGGTTCGACTTTGGGGTCTTTCCTATTCTCATTATATATAAACAATCTTTCTTTTTATGTTAATGAATTATGCGATATTGTATTGTTTGCTGATGATACTTCTTTAATTTTTAAAGTAGATCGTAACTATGATGAAGTAAATGGTGCAATGTCGCAAATACTCCCCTGGTTTACTCCTAATAATGTTTAGTATTGAACGCATAGAAAACTAAACGTATAGAATTTAAAATGCCCAATGTGAAGATACAGAAGCTTAACTTAAGAGGTTTTATTGACTCCACGGTATTTTTAGGAATAACTGTGGAGTCGAAACTGCGTCTGTCTGACTGTGTTCTACGGCAGCTAACTAATAATAATACAGCTAGACTCGTTTATTTTAGTTATTTTCATAGCATACTGGCATATAGCTCTGAAGCAACGATGCAGAATTTGGGTCAATATTTGTTATACAAAACAGAGCGGTGCGAGATATTTACAGGATAGTAGTTCGGATAAAGAATCTGAACTCTCTCAAGACTCATAAAATCTGAACAAAAAGTCTTTATATATATATAAAGCTCATTTTTAATTTTTAAATAAACATTTATAAATATTTATATCTTAGAAACTCAAACTAACCACGCTCATTGCGATTGTTAGTTTTCTATATAAGTAAATACATATATTAAGTTTATACGATAACTAATAAACAAGTAAAAATGATATCTATCGGCAGACACATGTTACTGATTATCACTAGTTCAAAATCGTGATAAATTTAGATAAATCCTTACAAATACTGTAGAGAATCTGTATTAAATGGTACACCATCTTTCAGTAGCTACATATTTGTGTGACATGAAATATTATACATTAGTATAATGACCCAAAGCGAAGAGCAAGCCATGGGAACTGCAGCAAAGCTGGTAACACTTGACGACGTGCTGGTGAATGAAAAGGGTCCGTTTGGTGTGTATCAGTTAAGGGTTCTTGCTTTGTTAGCATTACCAATAATGGTTAGTGCCTTCAGAGTAGATTACATATTCTCAAGTGCGAAGATACCGCACAGGTAAGATTGTTCATTTATTATAATCATACTTGTGTTGTTTTGAGCGTCTTGTCCGGTATTTTTAAATTAAAAATGATACCAATTTTATTTGTATATAGAGTGGCAATTCAAGCTTAAACTAAAAGCTAAAAGCTGAAGCCAGTCGTGGCGAAGTGGGACAGCGCCTGACTGTAACTCGATCGGTTGTGGGTTCGATACCACCTCGAGGGAGTGATTATATTTAAATTATTTTCACTTTGTCGCTCTGGTAAAACAAAGTGCAGCGTTGAGTTCCACAGCTCAACACGCAATGTCTCGAATTCAGTGGAAAGTAAAATACGGAGTGTCTTAACGCTAGGTACTTTCTGTCTAACCTGCCACGCGGAATAAAAGCGTGAAGGTTAAATAAAAACAAAAAAAAAAGCTAATTGAATAAAACCAAAAACAAACTAGCTTTAATAAACCAGCGGATGAGTTATTTGCTTGAAAAAGATTGGTATCTTCCTTGACTATCTATCTGCTCTACGAGCGTGATTAAAGACGGCTTAGAAGTTATACATCCCTGTACGTTTAAAAATTATTACAAATATATTAGAGTTTATAATCATGTGACTATAAACACGTTAGTTGTGAGTTCGACTTCCTTGTGATAGAATGATCATATTTAAATGATTTTCATTTCTATAATCTGAGAAGATAAAACGTAACCTTGAGGTTTTCCGTTTAATATACTTTTTTTTTAATTCAGGCGGAATATAAAAAGTTTTGATACTAGATTCTCTCTGAATTACATTGTCATAAATAAAATATGGCCACTGGTAATCTGACTATGGAGCCCCGATGATTAAATAAAAATGTCTTAGAAAACAATGTCTTAATTAGCTACTGTTATCCCTGGTAGAATAGAATATAATAAAAAAACACGAAATTATGAGGTTTTTGTTTGTATTTATAATATTTATTAACTTGTATTATATTTTTAGATGTCAGATTCCAGAATGTGGAGAAAACAGTAGCCTATCCGAATATAATCCTGATTGGATTTTGAATGCAATACCAGAGTCTGGTTCGGGATTTTCTAGCTGCCAAAGATATTCACCACTTACTCTTGCCAGTAACGATTCTGACTACTGTTCTGCGTCTATGTTCAACCGGTCTCAGACAGATAATTGTGAAGCTTTCGTGTATGCTGCAGACAACACAATAGTGTACGACGTATGTATTGTCGATACTTATTTTGTGGGCAAACACAAAATCTCAAATCTCAAAAATATATTATTTATTTATTTTAGTGAAATGCGTTTTAAAATATAACTCTAGTATTAAAAAAATGGAAATAAAAACATTTATTGTACATATATAAAATTGAACGAATTCTTAACATTAAAATTCGTCTGGACCAACTAAAAAAAAATAGCTTGACTCACACTCACACTAGGTACAGACATAAATATTAAAAGAATTTGTTTCCGAGGCGGACCTTGTGTTATAATTTCTGTTAATACAGCGGAAAATGAAAATAATTTTAATATTATCATAACCTAGAGCGCAAATTGGACGAGTAGCCATCTCGTATCGATACGAAAATTTTGTTAATTAAATACCATATATTTTTAACTTACATTTCAGTTTAATCTCGGTTGTCAAGAATGGTTACGTGTGTTGCCAGGCACGCTAACCAACTTTGGAATGTTATTAGGTATACCCGTCACTGGCTATATTTCAGACCGTTTCGGGCGACGGTATGCACTCATTTTCAATGTATTTGGTATGGGCCTTATTGGATTTGTCAGAGCGTTTTCAACCAACTACACAATGTTTATGGCGCTACAACTTTTACAGACGTTCCTTGGTGCTAGTATTTACAGTGCAGCTTTCATTATAGGTAATACAAGTATAGTTTTTATTTTGCAACTTAACTTGTATCTAGATGTCTAATTAAAATTCATTATAATTAATTAATATATTTTTAGCTGTAGAATTTATTGAACCAAAATATCGAGGGATCACATCAGCTAGTACCATGTCAATGTATTCAATTGGACAAATGGTGTTGGGAGGTGTATCTTGGGCAGTACCGTCTTGGCGTCGGAGGTCTATGATACTTTATTTACCCTTTATTCTAATAGTCGCATATTACTGGATCTTACCTGAAAGTATTAGATGGTTGCTGTCAAAAAAGAAATATAGTAAAGCTAAAAAAGAACTGAAGACCGTAGCAAGAGTGAATAAAAAAATATTAAGTGAGAAATCATTAATAGCTTTAACGTCGCCAGCTGAAGTTATATCTACGACTCCACAGATGCAGGTAAATAAAAAAAATGCATATTACCTTTGGGCTGGTCGTGGTGAAGTAGAATAGCGCCTGACTGTAAACGCAATTGATTGTGGATTCGATCCTTCGGGATCGGGGGAGTAATTATATTTCAATTATTTTCACTTCCTCGCTCTGGTGTAGACAAAGTGCGGCGTTGAGTTCCACTACTCAAGCAATGTGTCAAATTCGGTGGAAAGCGAAGTACGGAGTGTCTTAACACAAGATAATTTCTGTCTACCCTGCTATGCGGAATAAAAGATTGTAAGATATTTCTAATAGAGAGATTATAAGATATTTATAATAATCTTTTGAACTCCATTAACATCTGATAAACCACTATCGGTTGTGGGTTTGATTCTCCAAGTGGAATCGATTATATGTATAATTTATTTGCATTTGTCCGCTCGGATTAGAATAACGTAGAGTTGTGTCGCCACTCAACGCAAAATGTTTGGATTTAGGAATATCTTTACTATGAGATATACAGAGAGTTTTAAAATGGAATCTAGACAATTTCTATAGCAGAGACTAGAAAACTTTCAATTGTTATTAACAAATATTACTTATATCATTTGTTCCCAAAACCCAGGTAGAGTCGTCCACAGTGTTTCGGACTATAATACAATCAACAGTTTTGCTAAGACGGGTATGCACTACTCCAATTTGGTGGATCAGTTCGACTCTTGTATACTACGGGCTATCTATCAACTCAACCAGTTTGTCTGACACCATTTATGTCAATTACATCCTAACCAGCGCCATTGAAATACCCGGATTCTTCACAGGTGTTATTTTTCTGGAAAAAATTGGAAGAAAACCTACTTTGTCTTTATGTTTCTTATTATGTTCTCTATGTAACATAAGCTTCGTCTTCATACCTAGTGGTAAGCAAGTTTACCTCCTAATTATTATTTTCATGAATTAGTTCATATAATTTTTGTCTTTTTTCTTTATTATTATTTTAAAATTATATAATATATATGGAATATTAATTTCGTTTGTTGTTATTTTCAGCTTATTATACAACACGACTTATAGTGTACATGCTTGGCAAATTTAGTATATCAGCAGTTATGATGATAAACTATCTGTATACATCCGAACTATATCCTACTGTATATCGACATACATTCCTGGCTTTCTCCTCTTCTGTTGGTCGTATCGGATCAATAGTGGCACCACTCACACCTGTTCTCGTTAGTATAACTTTTGAATTAATTTCTAGAAAATAAAATTTACAGGCGAGATAAAAGATATTTTAAAATATCTATTTAAAATAAAATCCGCACATTTTTCCATCTTCACAGGTTGAATAGAAATGAATGTTATGCGTCCCCAGAATAATTTTTGACTCAATAGTTTTATTTCACTATCCCCATGTTCGTCAAGTCAAGAGAACAGACTTTGTCAAAAGATAACAACAGCAAAGCCTGATATTTCTATAATTACTGTCATCCTAACCTATTGCCAAACAAAAAGGTGTCTCCTTTATCCATCATTTAAATTATTGATATTAAATCATAATTAAATTGTTTCAGGCTACATATTGGCACGGAACAACGAATTTGATTTTCGGAATTATGTGTGTCTTATCTGGTTTCCTCGCGCTGACACAACCTGAAACTTTAGGGGCCAAGCTTCCCGATACTTTTGAAGATGCAGAAGCTCTCGGAAAAACAAAATCAAAATTAAAACAACTGAATTAATTAGTTTCTAGTTGATAATTGGGAAAAAAATCTTCAGTATGATTTCATGTAATTTATTTAAATATATATTTTACTAGATTTGTGATAGTTATTTCGTATTCGTCTATATTTCTATAATCGACCAAATACTTTCTTTGCAGCAGAATATCGAAAACTTAGGTGATACGCTAATAAAGGAATTTGCTGTAGGAAAAATTATAAAATTGTCTTGAAATTTTTGCTCGATTTTAGTAATGCATTTGATACTATATATGACTTTACTTTGACATTCTACTGGCAACTATTTACTGACAATTTTATGACATACCTCCTAAGGTAATTGATTGATTTCATTTTTATGATCCTAAGCAACGTATCTGGATTCAGGATTCTTATTCTGAAGGATTTCCGGTGCTTGCAGGCGTTCCACAAGGTGGCGTGTTGTCTCATTTCTTATTTCCATTATTTATTATTTATTTCCGTCATAATCTCTCTTCTCTCTACCATTATTTTTTCAATATTTATTTATTATTTATAAATTATATTTTTTGTTTATTTCTTATTATTTATAAATAATATTTATTATTTATTTCTGTCATAATCTCTCTTCACTATATCATAATTTCTTCAATGTCCGCTACATGATTATATAAATTTTATAACATTATTATCTCAAATTCGCAAGTATTTCTACTCAAAGCAAAACTAAAGCTTTAAGATAAATAAATAAATTCAAGCAATAATCATAGGTAATCCAAGGCTTATCTGTCAATTTTTTTTAATTAAATGACCAAATTTATTACTTGATAAAAGACAATAAAAACACAAATTTCTTTTAGAGAAAGAGGTAAGAATTAAGTTATTTTATTTGAGAAACATCCATGTTGAAAACCCCAAATATGCAAAGGAAGTAAGGAAAATGAGGCCGGTTATGGCGCAGTGTGACAGCGTTTGACTGTAAACGCGACCGGTTTTGGGTTCGGTCCCCGCTCGAGGGAATGATTATATTCAAATTATTTTCACTTCCATGCTCTGGTAAAGATAAAATGCGGCGTTGAGTTCCACCACTCAACATGAAATGTCTCAACTTTGGTGGAAAGTGAGGTACGAAGTGTCTTGACATTATGTACTTTCTGCCTACCCTGCTATGCGGGATAAAAGCGTGAAGCTAAAAAAATGTCGGAAAATATGTTTACCTATGTCATCATTACGTAGATTACGTAACTATCTACTTGCGTTGCAACAATTACTCCTATTGGTATTCCTGTTGTTGTTTATACGGATTTTAGTTATCTACTTAAGCGGCTCCAAAATTTTGCTATAAGGTCTATTTTTGGACTACGCAAGTACGAATATGTTAAATGATGAGATGTTTATAAATAGAAAATTTATAAATATTGTTTAATGTAGAATATGTCATGTTTAAATGATTATACATTGAGTATCTTGTCATCTTAAATTGTTTTGTGACGTTAAAATTGAATGGTGATAAAGAGAATAGAATCGCTGTGATTACATTACATAAAGTAGGTATGAACATATTAATTTGAACATCCTCCACACGCTTGGTATTAAAATTGGTTGTCAAATATCTTGGAAGTCAAATATTAGTATACTGGGATATTGGTATGTACAATGAAACTTTCTATGTTGGTGATAAATAATTCAAAGAAATTTTGCACGAACACAATAGAAATATGTCTAGAGATGAAGAATAGTATCATGTCGCGTATTTTAAAGGATAATTAAGGGCATGTATGAAGAGGGTAATAACTGTGGACGAGGTGAAAGAGGTATGCAGGGACCGTAGCGTTTGGCGCTCCGTGTTCTCTGACTACCCCGCAAGGGATAAAGTGCGAAGCTAAAAATATAATAAGAGATTTAGCCTATAAAGTTATTTCTGATAAGGATAGATTAGAAAAGGATAGTGTGGTAAAATCAAAACAACTAGTTAAATATAAAATCAAAAAAAAGTCACAGTAAACCTAAAGTTTGCTTATAGATGAGATTTTTTTTATAATTCAGCAATATTTTAACAAATAAGTGACCGCATTTAAGATGAAAGCTCTAAAGAAGCTTCTCAAATAGTCAATACAGTTCAACGTAGACATTAAGCAACCCCAGTGATACTTTGGTGGAGTGTTAGATATGAAGGAGTCACGGAGCCATATTTTTGTGAACAAGGTATCAAAACACCGATACCACTATATCAAAATATTATTTAGGACATTGAACAAGATCGTGTTTAATAACCTAGAATGGTCTTTTCAACAAGATTAAAGCATTTTCATATTCATTGTTTAATCAAAGCTGATCTTAATTCACTGGATTATGATCTAAAACCTATTCTAAACGCCATGGTAATATGGAGTCCCCAAAACAAACCATAAAATTGACAGTGAAGAATTGGAGACCACTTCAAATAAGCCTTACCTATTTTTAATGGTTTGATTTATTAAAGTAACACATTTTAATAGCTATTAATATTTATCTTGGAAAGATTTATGAACGCAAGGTGAGTGGTACGAGAGGTCGAGGGACACCTCGGTTCGAACCTACTACTGGAGGAAGGTCACGTAAAAGGCATGACGACCCCCCGAAGGGCATGTATGAAGAGACTAATGACTGTGGACGAGGCGAAAGAAAAAAAAATAGATGAAATATTTATCTTTGTAACAATATTTTTGACAAGAGCCAGTATATGAAATGTATGAAATATGTGTGAAAAATGTATTAAAATAAGTTATTAACTATTATTATGGCGTAAGTATATTTTGTATTGATTTTTAAGTATAGAAGTTGCTATCTACCAATCTTTATAGATAATATTTGAAATATAATTCATCTCGTTACCCACTTCCTTATCATTAACAATGTATCTATCTCGATATAAGATTCTCTATAGATCTTAATGTCAAAGCCTAGAGATAAACGTGAGTGCAAAGATAAAAACAATTCTATTTTGCTTTTTAGTTAATTTTGTTATTTCTCCCAGTAAAGTATTTATTTCAAGTGTCCATAATGTCTGGTGACGCTGAAACTTCTCCGCAACCACAAAAAATAATAAATTTTGACGACGTGCTCAAGAATGAATTAGGCCAGTTTGGTTTGTACCAGCTCCGTAATGTTCTTTTGATTGCTGTACCCATGATGATGGCGGCGTTTAAGTCTGATTATATATTCACAGCGGGTTCCATACCACACAGGTAATAATTTTACTATATAATATTAATATTGTATATTATAATTTCACAACTCAACACGCAATGCTATATTTCGGACAGAAACCAGTCAATACCTGGGTATCTCTGACTGTCCTGATGTATTTCATTCATCAAAGAATTTGTGTAACCATTGTTTTGCTTTATAAAGCTTGTTATTTATGAACAAACATGTTTCTGATTCTTAATCATACTACTTTAATAAATAATCATTTATAAGTATTTTCTTAGAACATATTAATAAATGATTCTATTAAGTTTATAAAAATTATCCTTTTAATAACAAGTACTATTTTTAATTTCTCGTTCGCTGAAAAAAGTCTTCCTACGCTTGTCATCGTGTTTTTAAAAATTCTTCTTACAAATTTTTTTTTTACAAAATCATAATATTTATAACTAAAAGATTTTTTTTTATTGTTTTTGCAAATAAAGAAAATCCCTAACATACTTGCTCCAAGTGCAGAAATGTTATGTTTTACAGATAACTCAAAATCTTATCAGTCACTATATTTTAAAATTATATTTTAAAACATACCATGCTGTGTGATTAATTTAATTTAAAGCTAAAATTTTTGAAGTGACCAAAAAAAAAAATTAAATGTAGGCAACATTTAAATATTTTTTTTTATTATACTATAAAAAAATACGTATATATAAAAAAATCAATAATGAAATAAAATTTTTACTCCACATATAACGTGTGTCATGCAATAAAAACATTTTTTTTTGCAAATACGATAAACAATTTGTAAATATTTTTTAGATGTCAAATTTCAGAATGCGGTGAAGATGGGAAGTCGTACGAGTACAACCCTGAATGGATTTTGAACGTTGTACCAGAGACTGGTAATGGATTTGCTAGTTGTGAAAGATATGCATTATTATATTCTTCCACAAATGGAACACTAGATTACTGTCCAGTTGATATGTTTAACCAATCTCAGATAATTCCATGTGACGGCTACGTATACGCGAGGAACAGTACAATTGTGTACGACGTGAGTAAACACATAATCTTGTATCTTTCTAAATTATCTCTTATCTAATGTCATGTTACTTTTATGAACTGGTTACCGCCAGTTAAATTTGCTTGTATTACTATCCAATACTTTCACACTAGTTCTACTTATCATTTGATTTCATCAAGAATTCGCCACGAATTTCCGTTTATTCCCACTTTACTATGTAAATGTGTACCCTCACTTACATCATACACGCATTACGAAGTAAGACAATCTCCATTTAGCTGAACAAACTTGTTAAATACCCTGCATGTTTGTGCTTTTATTTAGTTATTTATACACTATCAAAAACGTTCGTTACACTAACTAGTTTTAACTATTTTTAAAGTGTTATTCCACACTTAGGATTACAAAATATAGAAAAATGTATGAAATTTAAGCGCTGTGATCGCTAAGCCATGCCTTCTACTAGCAGCTACGTCTAAACTTTTATACGTTTGTTACAACTTATATATGTTGTTTAAAAAATGTTTTCTAATCCCAAGTATAAAATAATACTTTAAAAATAGTAAATATTAAAATAAAATAGCAATATCTGTTATTAAACGATTATAATAGAAATTGGTAAAAATCTCTCTACAGAGATGTTAACAACATAAATAAGTTGAACAAAATGTATAAAAATTTCGACGCAGCTGGTAGTAGAACGCATGGCTTAACGGTCAAAGCGCTAGGTCGGTATCAAAGAGGCGCGGCTTTGAATCCCGCTGCGTTCAAATTTTTATACGTTATTTTTTCAAAAACTTACACTAACTAGTTCTGTACAGTTCTTTATATATCATTGGCGTTCCGAGAGAGTCAGTAGAGCACAAATCACTTCGCCAATGTCACATTGTATGGAGGACACACCAAAAATATTGATCGGTAAAAAGGAGAAAATTACACTGTTATACATTGCACAAAGAAAGAGATCTAGTAACTCCACTTACTGTACTATTCTTTCAATTTAGATTTTCATAAAAGTTAAAAGGTATACAACAAATCTTTCAACCACATTCAATTTAGTTTTCTACTCATTTTATCATACTCTGCCTCATATTAGTATGTTTTTTAATTTATTTCCTACTTTTAAATTGATTTACTTTATAATATTTTCAGTTCGACCTTGGCTGCCAGGAGTGGTTAAGGGTGTTACCTGGGACAATGAATAGCTTTGGAATATTCATTGGGATTCCCATAACAGGCTTCATTTCGGACAAGTACGGTCGCCGTTTTGCATTTATCTTCGCCGCAGTTAATTTGGGCCTCATTGGCTTAATTAGGTCATTGTCTGTTAATTATAGTATGTACACGGCATTACATTTCTTACAAACCTGTTTTGGGTCTGGAATTTACAGTTCTGCCTATATTCTGGGTAAGAATTTATAATATTACATATTAAAATAAAACATTGTTCTTTGCGCAATCAGAACGGAACAAACATGACAATTGGGTCCAAAAATTTGTTGCTCACCATTTTTTGGACCCAATTGTAATTTCATAAGTCCGACGTAAAATAGTTTTTAATTTTCAGTCGCAGAACTTGTAGGCCCTAAATACCGAGTGAAAATAAGTGCAGTACTAGGGTCTTTATATACGATGGGTCAGATAATACTTGGCGTTGTGGCGTGGCTTGTGCCTAAGTGGAGATTACTGAATTTATGTCTATATCTACCTTGCCTGTTAGTTATTACTTATTTTTGGACTTTATCAGAAAGTATCAGATGGCTACTTTCCAAAAAGGAATTTATTAAGGCCAAGAAAATTTTAGAGAAAGTTGCAAGAGTAAATAAAAAGCATTTAAGTCAAACATCTTTGGATGCGTTGACGAAAGTAACAACAACAGAAACTCGCGTACAGGTAAGAACATGTACAGTGGGATATATATATATATATATATATATATATATATATATATATATATATATAATTTGTGTTGATTTTGTATAGATTGACGGACGTGGCTTCCTGAAGACTGTTATAAAGTCTCCAATATTGCTAAAGAGACTGTGTGTGACACCAGTGTGGTGGGCAACAGGGTCGCTCGTCCTCCACGGGCTTTCAATCAACTCGACCAGCATATCTGAATCTATGTATCTCAACTATATATTGATTGCTGCAATTCAAATTCCTGGTAATATCTTCGGAGCGTACATTTTAGACAAAATTGGCAGAAAAGGCACTTTACTGTTGAGTTTCTTCTTCTGCTCGTTTTGTAATTTCGCTTTTATATTTATACCGACTGGTGAGTGAGATCTTATAATTCACTTAATTAAATATTTATACAATGTTATCGATTATGTATAGTAAAGATTTTATTTTTATATCTCTTATAGCTTACACAACACTGAGAGTCGTACTTTATATGAGTGCCAAATTTTGTATAGCAATCGTGATGACGGCTTTGTATTTGTATTCGGCCGAACTGTACCCCACTGAGTATCGTCATAGATTGTTGGCTATTTCAACAATGCTTGGTCGAATAGGCTCTTCATTAGCTCCACTTACACCAGCTCTTGTAAGTAAATATTTATGTTACTCTGAATCATTTAAGAGTAAAACTGCTGCTGCTAATATTTATAACTAAATAAATAGAAGCGTCTGACTGTGATCGCGATCAGTTGTGGGTTCGATTATCCACATGGAGTAATGATCATATTTAAATTCTTTCCATTTCTTCGCTGTGGTAAGACAAAGCGTGGCGTTAAGTTCCACCACTAAACTCAAATTTCGAAGGAAAGTGAAGTACGGACTGTTTTGATAATATGTACTTCCGGTCTATCCTGCTATGCAGGATAAAAGCATGAAAAAAAAACATTAATCATTCAATTTCTACCAGTATAACTACCTTCCGAGCCGGTAGTAGGTTCCTTTAGGGTTGACAATACTGACATTTTGTGTTCAATTACGAATTAAAAGTGCTTCTAATAATGTATATAGACGTGAAAATATATATTACAGCTATAATACTCACTATAATACGATGGATATCGTAGCATTATATTATTTTGTTGTCAATAAATAATTAATTATTTTTATTTTCAGTCCTTATACTGGCATGGCATACCTTCTATGCTGTTTGGCAGTTTAAGTGTAATATCCGGTCTGCTGGTATTCACACAACCTGAAACATTGGGTAGCAAATTGCCTGATACTGTTGCTGAGGCAGAGGCACTTGGCAAAACTGAATCAAAGACTAGAAGTGTCAAATGACGAGATTTACATATTTTTATAAACAAATGTGATATTACTATTAATATATTATTATTAATATTGTGTATAAGTTATTACTATATATATATATATATATATATATATATATATATATATATATATATATATATATATATATATATATAATCTTTAAGCTGTGAAAAACATTTTAAGATGAAGATATCTGTAACTGGACCATGGCTCGGCCAATTTGAAAAGTCAAAGAAATTTGAAATATTATTTATGTACTTTTTATAAATGGAACCTAGAAATCTAATCCACAACTGTCACACTATGAATGGATTTCTACTGCTCTTTTTGTACCATCATGGTGACGCATTTTTTAATCAATAGATTAATACATTATCACGAATAAATATAATAAATTATAAAATTCATGATCTTTTTTTATTATTATTTGAATAAATTTTAATTTACACAAACTTGTTTACATCTACTAATTCTAAAATATATTGTTAATAGCTCCCACTCCTTTGTATAGTAAATTATTCTCAATTTCTATTTTTATTTATCACCCAAAAAATGCATTGTTTGTTGAAATTATTGTTGTATTGTTGAAATTATCTAAGCGTAACAGACAGTAAAAATACATATTTTTGAAAAAACGTATAAAAATTTGAACGCAGAAGGATTCAAACCCGCGCCACTTGGATACCGTCCAAGCACTCTGACCGCTAAGCCATGCGTTCTACTTCCGGCTGCGTCGAAATTCTTATACGTTTGTTACAACTTATTTATGTTGTTAGCATCTCTGTAAAGAGATTTTTACAAATTTCTTCTTAACAATAATTAAAAAATAATCGTTTAACAAGAGAGATATTTTTAGAGAGATTTTTGAAAAAACGTATAAAAATTAATATTTATAAAAAAAGTAGAAATCCGGTTCAAATATTTATACGTTTTTTCAAAAATGTTTTATAATCCTAAGTGTGGAATAACACTTTAAAAATAATAAATAGTCCAATACATATCCAAATGATCATTTAATAATCACGTTTGTCTTTGTCTTCTATTTATAATGTGAGATTTATCATGATAAAGAAAATATCCTCTGACCACGGACTTTTGTAAAGTGTTCAATACGTACGATTTTTAAAACGTATTTTCAAAAACAAAATAATACGCAATTAATCAGTTCAAAATGTATAACTGATTTTACATTTACAATGACTCTCTCTCTGCCTCTTCATTCTTGAAATTTGGTCTCCATCTTCCTGGACGTTGGACAGTTCCAATGCTTGGCAGAATAGTTGTTCTATGATTCTTACATCGTCTCCTTTTCTTCATTCATCGCGGTCTTTGCTGTCCACATGGTACTTCACCTATCAAAATGAGCTACGGCTGACTAAATCCGTCATATATCAGAACGTGATCTAGGTGCTAGATCTATTTTGCGCGTTTTAATGGTTTAAATTGATTCGGTCAATATCGTAGTTGGACTGGTCGGCGACTATTCGTTAAAGTGTATCTTCTATCCGCCATCTTATTTGAAATGTATTTATAATAAAATTTATTTGTGTATAATTATAATTTCTTTGTGTATAATTTTTTGAGGCCGGTCGTGACGCAGTGTGACAGCGTCTGACTGTAAACGCGATCGATTATGGGTTCGATTCCCACTCGGGGGAGCGATTATATTTGAAATTATTTTCATTTCCTCGCTCTGGTAAAGACAAAGAGCGGCGTTGAGTTCCATCACTCAACACGCAATGTCTCGAATTCGGTGGAAAGCGAAGTACGGAGTGTGTTGACACTAGGTATTTTCTGTCTACCCTGCTATGCGGGATAAAAGCGTAAAGCTAAAAAAAAATATAATTTCCTAGAATTAGATAGAATTATAACAAAATATGAGAAAAACAATTGATAGAATTGATTAATAATATTTTAAATTAATAGAAAGCTTACACAATAAATTCAAAGCAGAGTTACTTCTTGTTATCTTCAATATTTTTTTTAATAAGAAGAATATATAAAATTCCCTGTTAAAGGACAGGGTATTGTAAGGACGGGACTAGGTAAATAATATAGATCTTTTAGGTTTGAAGATAAATTTATTACTGCTCCTCAATATCAAGTGTAATCTGCTTATATACTACACTACATGCCCTACCAAACAAAAAAAAATGTTGGATACAACAACATTTTTTTTATCAAAATACAATATGAAAAAGTAAGATTAAATTGAATATAATAATTAAACAAAATAAAACAAATATGTAAACAAAGGTATAATAATGCAGTGCTGAAATGTAATATCAAATATCATCATCATATGTACTTAGTACAGTCATAATAACAAGTCTTAAACAATATATTTAATGATCATTCAACATAAAGTCTTGTCCTATTTTTATGAACAGTTTTTTCTTTACCATTGACTAAAATTACAACAGTCGGTGACAAATCTTTAACAACTGTATATGGGCCTAAATATAATGGATCAAGTTTGCTCAAATTTTCATTTTTAACTAATACTACGGCTCCTTGTTTATATTCAACTGGGTTTATACTTGTATCATATTTTATTTTTCTTAAAGTTTTACAATTTATAAGGTTTGTTTTAGCATCATTTTGTGATTTTTGTAACCGGTATTTTAGTTCTATTGCATAATTATCAAAATTGTAAATTGGATCTATTGTCGATCTAAGATTACTTGGTAAGTTACATTGTTTGCCAAATACTAATTCGTATGGAGTAAATTTTGTACTCGAGAGTACAGAAGTGTTATACGAAAAACACCAGTAAGGAATCCATGAACTCCATTCCTGACTATGACTGTTAACTTACATTCTCAAATAAAATGTTAAATGTTTATGACTATTTTCAAGTGATCCTAAGGTCTGATAAGGTGGAAGGCTGTAGACTGTAATTGACTTATATTTAAAATTTTACAAACCTCTTCCATTGTAGAATTTATAAATTCAGTTCCTCTATCGGTCACGATCTGCCGAGGGATGCCATATCTAAGTATAAAATTCTTTACTAGACTTGTAGCTACTGTACGCGCATCCTTACCTGCTATCGGATATGCCTCGACATATTTGGTGAGGTCGCATTGAAGCGTTAAAATGTAATTATAATTATTATCTCTTGTCAATGGACCTACTAAATCTAAATAAATCTTATCAAAAGCTGAATTTCCACAATCCGTTATGGTCATAGGTTCTTTTATGGTATTTAATTATTTATAACGTTGACAGTTACTACATTTCTTTACAAAAAGCTTAACATCATGCTCTAATCCTGGCCAAAAATATTTTTACGAATGTTATTTAACATACGTCTTATTCCTGCGTGTCCGCTAGTAGGCAGGATATGATAATCGTTTAATATAACTCTTTTCGTATCGTCGTCTATAATTTTTGTAACTCCTTTAATTACGCATAAACGGCGTCTGGACCACTTACGCATGTTGTTTATAACCTGAGCTAGCTCTTTAATAATTTTAAAGTTATTCTCATCTTTTATTACATATAACGTATTTATTTTTAAATCGATACAAAATGATTCCATTTCCCTCACAGAGACAGCCCGTGTACACTGGGATTGGGTAAACAGTTTCACAAAAATTGTACGATTTGACGACGAGTATGCATAATCACCACGCTCTAATGATACGCATTTTTTAACCTTTTTCCATTCTTCTTCATTCACAAATACCAACTCCGTGTAATCCTTCGGTAGTTTTAACATCTCTACAACTCTTGGGTGATCAGTCCAATCGTCAGTAGAAATATTAGAAACCGAAGTAGAATTACAAGGTTTTTCATCAAACTTCTTCTTTTGTGCCCTTGTAAGTACTGACAAAATATGATCATTCATCGCCTTTAATTCTTCACTACTAATTTCTATGCGTGACAATGCATCTGCAGCTACATTATCACATCCTTTCACATAAATAACCTTAAAATCATACTCTTCAAGTATTAGCCGAAATTTTAACAATCTACTCGAAGGATCTGTCATATTGTATAAAAATATTAAGGGTCTATGATCCGTTTCTATAATGAACTTTCGTCCATAGAGATACGGTCTAAAATATTTAACTGACCAAACAATCGCTAAAAGCTCTTTCTCAATCGTTGGATACCTACGTTCAGCTTTATTTAAACTACGACTGGCGTAAGCTATTGGTCGACGATCAGCATTACATAAAATTGAACCTATTGCATACCCTGAGGCGTCTGTCTGTTATATAAATGTGTTATTATAATCGAAAATAGGATACTGTAATATTGGAGGGCTCAGTAACATTTCTTTTAAAGTACTACATGATTTCTGACAGTTTTTATCCCAATTAAATGTTACATTTTTACGACACAAATCATTTAATAGAATACATATCTGAGCGAAATTCGGAATAAACTTTCGATAATAGTTCGCAAAGGCTACAAATCGTTGGAGCTCGTTTACGTATTAGGAACCGGATAATTAATTAATGCCTTAATTTTTTCTGGATCTGGTTTAATGCCGCCCGCTGATACCACGTGTCCGAGATACAAAATTTCTTTCCGAAGAAAATCGCACTTGTCAGGATTTAATTTAGATTAACTTTCCTAAGCCTTGCCAAAATATCTAACAATTTTTTATCATGACTATCTAAATTTCTTTCGAAACATATTAAATTATCCAAATATACAAAACATTTATCGTAAGTAAGTCCCGACATTGCTATTGTCATTAAGCGTGTAAATGATCCAGGGCTAGTTTTCAAACCCATAGGCATACGGGTCATTTGATACTGGCCAGACGGTGTTGTGAATGCGGTATATTTCCTACTGTCAGCATATAACTTCGTTTGATAATAAGCTTGTGTTAAATCTAATTGAGAAAAATAAATAGCTCCTGAAAGTGAGTCTAATTTATCACTTATATTCGGAAGGGGAAATTTGTCATGCATTATACAATCATTTAATTTCCGAAAATCTATCACTAAACGCCAGCTTCTATTATTGTCTTCTGATTTTTAGGTACTAATAGTACTGGGCTAGACCATTCGCTGTTAGCGGGTTCGATAATATCATTGGCTAACATTTTATTTACTTGTTTTTCTATTTCAGCACGTTGAGAAAACGGTAATCTATATTGCTTAGTATAGCCCGAATTCGTATTATCTTTTTATTGTATATTTTGTTCGTAAAGATTACATGTACCTAACTTGTCTCCTGGCAAGAAAAATACGTCAGCATATTTCGCACAAATATTGTGTATACTAATGCTTTCTTCTTTGTTTAAATGATTCAATTTAATTAATGAAAATAATTTCCGAACTATTTTTCCGTCCAAATTTTCTTTATTAAACGAACAGATATTATAATTCGATAATAAATCGATTTCAGGCTTAAAATAACTAAGCTTAACTTCTGTTTCGCGAGTATTTAAAATTTGAATAAATATTTTTCACTCTTTCGGTTGACAGATACTTCCAGCGATAAATACACCTTCACACAATTCTCTCGGAAATATAACACACGATTCATTCAAATAACAATTAACTTGAAAAAACTTTTCACACCTCGGAGGTACCTTTATAAATGTATTTTTACCTGATGTCCCTAAACCTAAAGAGAGCGTAATTGGTTTGTCGAAGCTATTTAAAGTAAATGTATTATTTTCGTAATTTAATACACAATTATAATTAGTTAAAAATTCGTGTCCGATTAAACCGTCTTGAATACAAGGCAAATTCTGTAAGACATAAAACTTATGTTTGAATTCTATTCCATATAAGGTAAACGGTATGTAAACATAGCCCTCGGTGTACGAGGTGCCACCAATACCATTTACGGCTACGCGTTCTGGATGTATTGGAATATTCCTATCTCTTATTACATCGTATTTAATCACTGACATCGAGGCGCCCGTATCAACTAGCATTCTATATTTGGTACCTAATATTGTAAACTCTACGAAATTATTATACGTATTGCATGCTAGAATAAAGTTAGGATCGAAAAAACTTTAAGTTTTGGCTATTGTCCGAAGTACTATCCTGTCCATTGTTTTGGGCTTGATTCATAAGATAACCATGCCGTTTTATATCGTTATTATATCTACCTCGTGATACAGCACGTTCAAAATTATGTCCGCGTCCTCCAGAATTACTTGTGAATCTTCTATTGTTTCCTCGGTGGTATGAACTAGATGTTTGATTTAGCATCGGTCTAAATGAACGATTTGGCGTGTAATGTTGGCGTGTATTGTTTAATAGACGACCTCTACTATGCACCCTATCCATCTTATGATGGTTGGTACCTACCTCGACGTTGAGTTGTGAAAATTGTTTCAGCTGAAGTAAAAGAGCCTTGACGCTACAGTTCCTCGTCTTTGGCTGCTCTTATGACATCTTTCAGCTCTGAGTAGTTGCGGGCCGCTAAAATAGTACTTAATCAATCGTATCTCACACCTTCGGTGAATCGCTGTATTGCTATGTTTTCGTTTACGGGTCTCAATATTTTAAACGCGTTATGGTCACCGTTAGCTTGGGAAGTAGTCAATTCAACAAATAAATCCTCAAGTTTCTTACCAAATTCCTCAATACTCTGCGAACCTTGTTTAGACTTTAACATTTCTATTTGTAGTGCCGTGGCTGACTGCTTAGTCAACAGATTATTTTTCATGTCGGCAATAAGTTCTGTGGAAGATTCATAGTTAGATAACAAACGTAATTTGGCATTTTTAGTTAAACGAGTTTTAAGGACAAATGAAATAAGTAACTGCTCATGTTCTCTCCTAATGGTTTGGCTATAGAATTCTATACAATCTATTAATTTTTTAGTAATTTCTTCATCTCCTCTCATAATAGGTAGAAGAGAAGTAGCAGTTTTCATGTCAAAGTCAGTCATGGTGCTAAAATCTTGGTCACTAACTAAAGTAAATGTTTGGATTTTTTGATAAAACGATTCAATTTCCTCGCAAGCAACTAATAAATAATTTATCTCTTGCTTTTTTATATACCCTTTAGATGCATTAAAGTTTAATTCGTCACGATATTTTATATATTCGTCATATAAACATTTTGCCTCTAAATATTTCTGTTCTAACAACTTTTTAGTTCTTTTTCCTTTACTTAGTTTAATTAAATTTATTTTTATATTTTCAATTTGATATTTTATATCTAATATATGATCCACTTAAATCTTAAGAAACATAATATAATACTTAGTACAGAAATATAACAAAAAAAAATAGACTTAAAAATATTCACTTAAAAATAATGATAAAATATGAATATCTCTATTGTCTATAATACCACAACACCTTTGCTGATGACACACTTTTACACTCCTACTTTTCTATGAGCAGGGCGGGGCTATTTATGCGGCTCCAGGCTAAACGACACGTTCCTGATTTCTTTCTTCAGCCTTTGGTTCACGCCTGATGCTCAAACGTCTGAAAGCGCTCCTGGCCATCTCCTGACGCATCCAGTTTATGTGGCAGCGTTTATATAATTTATATACGGCGAACTTTGCCCCCAAAATTAAAAGTAAAAGAAAAATACCCAAAATTATATTCGTTACTTTCTGATTTTGGTGTATTAGCTCCACGTCGGCTGAATTCACGCCTCCGGAGGCATTTTGTGCAATCACAATTTCTTCTTTACTTTGTTCTTTGCCCATTTTGTACAACGACGCTACTAACGTTGGAACAATTAAATACACGAATGTCCAATGTTACACAGAGCGACATCATATTGTTTTACTGCACTTCGTTAGAACCCGAAACCGAACCTTAAATGGCAGGGTCGCCATGTAAGGACGGGACTAGGTAAATAATATAGATCTTTTAGGTTTGAAGATAAATTTATTACTGCTCCTCAATATCAAGTGTAATCTGCTTATATACTATAATATAATTCCCTTCCGCTGCATGATAGCGGCCCTTAAGAGGCAGGCATCTCAGTAATTTGCTGGTAAGATGTTAATTTTTCGACTGGCGCGCGACCACTAACTTGTAAGCCAGCTTTCCTTATTCCCACTCATCTTTTCCCTCAGAGTGTGGTGGTTCTGACATTTCTGGATACCGAGGCCTCTACACTATCTCTTTTTACTTACATCCCAAGACCGCAATGCATTCAGAATTCAAATGTTGTGGATGTCCATGGGTGAAGCTTGTTAGCTCTGCTGCTTCTGCTTGTTAGCTCCCTTTTTATATAAGAAAAAGAAGCTAGAATGGTCAACTTAGTTAAAACCGACCGACCGATCATAATCATTATTCATGGCTTGTTTACAACATTTATAACAATATTTGAAACGTCATAGTGAAACACAACAAAGGAAACAGAAATGCAACTAGCTATTCATTTTGCGTATTGTAAGCAATTAAATTCAAGTGATTGGTATTTAGACATCCGAAACATCAAAAGATAGAAGCGGATTAATTAGAACTTTAATAATTACCAATTGATATATGTACACAGTATATAGTATATATAAATACCCCATCAATCCTAACGAGCGATGATTGACCTAAATATATATAAGTGTACAAATTCATTCACTTGCTACTCGTGTCAAGAGACGTTGCGTTCTCAAAACAATTAATTTATAAATATATAAAATGTCTTCAAAAGAAAGAACAGAATTACAACTAGAAAGTAAACAAATTGATAAAAACATGGATGAAAAGCCGTTTGATTTAGATGACATATTAGTGAACGAGTTGGGTCAGTTTGGTCGGTTTCAGCTGAGGAACATCCTTCTGGTGACCATTCCCATTATGATGTCAGCGTTCATGAGTGAATATATATTTTCCGCAGCGGCTATACCACACAGGTACGTGATGCTTACTTTCTAGAGATATTTAGACGTACAGGTTAATTATATTAGTTGTTGGCTTATTAATTTTCTGGTATCTCATTATAGAATACTAAATTATCACTCCAATGATTGTAATAATAGACATGGTAAACCTAATATAACATCTTATTTAAATAGGAAAGAGTTTATAACTCTAACCTAACTTTCCCGAAAACCTTTTACATTGAAGTAATATAACCTCGCAATTAATATTATAAAGCAAACATAGTATAAATATAAAATCATTTGTTACAACATTCCATATAATACGCAATAATCAATTCGATTTGAAAATTAAAACCAATAATTAAAAAAGCTAACAATATTACTTTTTGTATTGTATAAATACACGAAAAGACTTGATATTTACTTCTTTATTATAAAAATATGTTATTATTCTATAAAAATTAGTATAAAAGCTCGATCTTTGTAAAATTGTAAAAGAAAGTAAGTATAATGTCATTAATATCATCTCCGCTCTGGTAATACAAAGTACGGCGTTGAGTTCCACCACTAAACAAGCAATGTCTCAAATATGGGCGGAAAGTGACGAATGAGATGTCTTGACTCTATGTTCTCTCTGACTAGGATTGTGAGTGAAGCTGTTATAATTTTAGAGGAATATATAATAATTTTAAGCATAATACGCAATATATATATATTTTATAAAATCAATCGGTACATACAATTCCTCAGTCAGTAGAACTCTTTAAATAAATTATAAAGATGTTTGAACGCGGCTTTCCTTACATTTAGTACTAAAAACAAAAAAAATATATAAATACAAAAATTTCGAAATATAATACCATTATAATAAGCAAATTTTCTTTATATAATGAACCACACTGTGTGGTACTATTGATAAGCGAAAGCGATTTTAAATCTTTAAGCGATTAATATAAATGTTACCAACACGATGACGAACACGAAAAATATTTTTTTATTTTATATTTACATAAAATTCATTTACATACAAGTACATATATGTTTAGTTTTACTGAAATCAAAGTTCGCCGATTGGCAAATACTCCTAAGCGACATCCTAACACATTTTGATACCAAAGCTGCCATGGAAGCTGATCGCGTAAGCTGGACCTCCTCTGATTAGTCAGAGTCACCCGGCTGAGTAGTCCACCCGGGTAGCACATGCTCCTCCTTCCCTCTCCCCATCCGTATCGTATCGTCAGCCAATTGCAGTCCACTGCTGGACATAGGCCTCCCCATCCACTATACCCCAAACTCTAATCGAGAACAAATCATTAGACCAAGATAACCCGTTCCAAGAACACACCAACATTATCTGGTGTAGATGAGACCCTGAAAACGTTTCTCCTCTCGTCGCAGGTGAGAGAGGAAGAAAATATCGGAATTCATAAAATTAGTTTTTTTCGAATGTTGAGGCTGATCGTGGCGCAGTGGGACAGCATCTGATTGTAAACGCGATCGGTTCTGGGTTCGATCCCCACTCGAGGGAGTGATTATATTTAAATTATTTTCACTTCCTCGCTCTGGTAAAAGACGAAGTACGGCGTTGAGTTTCACCACTCAACATGCAGTGTCTCGAATTCGGTGGAAACCGAATTACGGCGTGTCTTGACACTAGGCACTTTCTGTCTACCCTGCTTTGCGAAAAGCATGAAGCTAGAAAGAAAGAATGTTATGTAGACTTTATCTAGAAATTACTAAATATACAGCTAATTTCTAAATCTATCTAAATGATTTTCAAACAGATGACCGTTTTGTTTTGCCTATAAACGTCACTTTATATATTATACCAGGTCCAAATAGGTTTGTAGTTACTAATATGGAAAGCGAACTTGTTTTCTATCTTGTTATTCTATGTTACCTTATATATATGGTATAAATTTTTAAAAATAATTAATTTTAAGAATAGTTATTTCTGATATCACAAAATATTTATTTTATCGTAATATTTATTTATTTTTATTTATTAATACAAAATATTTATTTTTATATATTTTATCTTTCCTTTGATTTAGCTGGTTCAGCGTCGGGCAAAGTACAATTTATTTTCAAACGTGAATAAACATCTATTATACACATATAGATCAGATTTCAGTGTCATATTCTATGATATACAAAAATTGCCTTAAGCATCTGGGTATTTCTTTTCTGGTAATAGTTTTATTTTATTATATATTTTAAGGGAAACATACAGTATAAAGGAATATCAGATTTCTAAGACTTATTGTGTGAATCAAAAAAGAAATAGACCACTCAAACACCAAGAACTGTACAGAGCTGTTTATATCTATATATTATTTTTGAAAAAACGTATAAAAATTTGAACGCAGCGGGATTCGAACCCGCGCCTCTTGGAAACGGTATCCAAGAGGCGCGGGTTCGAATCCCGCTGCGTTCAAATTTTTATACGTTTTTTCAAAAATGTTTTCTAATCCTAAGTGTGGAATAACACTTTAAATATAGTAAATATCTACATATTCAATTATTCTTCAATTTATTATGTTGTAAATGAAAGCAAACGTCGATAATATATGATGACTTTTTGGTTTATGTATTCATTTTTGCTGCGAGATTGTTATTAAATAAAGTTAATTAATTTGAATCATTTGCTAGAAATATAAATAAATATTAATAAGATTTTTGATTTTTGCGATTTTTACACATTCTAAATGAAACTATTTTAAACGAAATAATTGCGTATATTTTGGTATTAGAAAATATAATTTTAGAAACCTGACGTTTAAAACACTTTGCAGTAGTCCGTGGTCCCCGTGACCATGGACTACTGCAAAGTGTTTAAAAACTTTATAGGTCTATCTGTGACCAGTTTCATTTAATACGTGAATATTCTTCGTTGCAGATGCCGTATCACGGAATGCAATGAGCATGATAAATTACAGAAATATGACCCTGATTGGATTTTAAACGTTGTACCGAAAACTGGCTCCGGCTTTGCGAGCTGTGAACGATACGTCTATCTGAGACTTAAAACTAAAGGCACTTTAGACTCGTGTCCTGCCAGCATGTTCAATCAGTCGGGGACCACGAGCTGTGACAGCTATGTATATTTGAAGGACAATTCAGTTGTGTACGACGTGAGTTTAATATGCCTCTTGTGGCAATTGAATATATTACATAAGAACAATGATTTCAGCCATATTAGCGATCTTTGACTTAGTAATCGTGTTTATCGTAGTGGAGGTATTTAATATAATATATATCCAAAAACAAGTAATTTACTAAAAATATTCTTATTTTAGCGAATATTTTTGAAAAAATGTATTAAAATTTTTGAACCTAGTGGGATTTGAATCCGCGATTCTTGGAAACCGTTCAAGCGCTCTGACCGCTAAGCCATGCGTTCTACTACCGGCTGCGTTGAAACTTATACGTTTGTAACAACTATTGTGTCGTTAGCTATTTGTGTTTTTAGCTTCTACGTCTTTTACGTGTACGCAGACAGCGGTCAGAGCGCTTGGATGGTTTCCAAGAGGCGCGGGTTCGAATTCCGCTGCGTACAAAATTTTTATACGTGTTTCCTAATCCTAAGTGTGGAATAACACTTTAATAATAGTGAAATATATAATATAAAATAGCAATCTCTCTTGTGAAACGATTATTTTTTAATAATCTTTATTTGTAAATAATAAATAATAAATGTGTGTGTGTGTGTGGTGTGTGTGTGTGTGTGTGTGTGTGTGTGTGGTGTGTGTGTGTGTGTGTGTGTGTGGTTGTTATAATGAATTTTTATTTTTTTTAATTACAGCTTTTTTAAAAGCTAGTTTTGACATGCTGAACAGAACTATTTCTGAGTATTTTGAATTATATGTGTGGACTGTGCGATTGAGGACAGAGTTGTGTGCATAATTAGTGTTTAGCTCAGGCGTGTGGAATAGTGCTGAGTGACGTGTGCGGCGATTAGGAACTCTTAAATACAAAGCGCTCAATAAATCGTTGCAATCTATATCTCCGGTTATTATTGCATGTAGCACATACATATCGTAATGTCGTCGTCTCGTTTCTAATGTTTCAATATTATATTGTTTACATATATCAACATAATCGTTAAATTCTTTAAAGTCCTTGAAGCATAGAAATCTTATGAACTTTTTTTGTATTCTCTCCAGTTTTTCTTTGTAAGTTAAATAATTCGGAGACCATATACTACAACCGTATTCTAGAATACAACGTATATAAGTAAAATATAAAATTTGTATGCATTCAATTTTATTAAGAGATTGACATATACGTTTAATATAGCCTAATTGCTTATATGCCTTATCAGTAATGAGTTCTATATGCTCTGCCATCAATAATTTAGAGTCTAATTGAATTCCAAGGTTACGCACTGATTCAACTTCCTGTGTCGGCTTGTTATTAATATTATAGTTATATTCAATATTTTTATACTTCCTAGAAAATATTGTTTTTACTGTTTTTTTAATATTAATCGTTATTTTTTTTTAGTAATGTGAAAGATTATCAGGGTCACGTTGCAATTCAATGCAGTCAGAAGTGATACTTATTACTTTATAATTTTTTTATCATCGGCGAATAGTAAAAAACGGGAGTGCTTAAAACAATTAAATATATCATACAAGTATATTTTATACAGTAACGGACCTAATAGTGATACCTGTGGGACCCCTGAAGTTGCGTATATGAAGTCACTACGAGCACTACCTATACAACTACGACTGCTTGTTGCCTTTTTGATATATAGGAACAAAACAACATATGCAAGTCACCTTTGATTCCAAGTTCTTGAAGCTTTTGCATTAGTATATCATGGTCTACTTTGTCAAACGCCTTTTGAAAGTCGGTATATATTACATCTACTTACTCTCTATTGTCCATTACCATGTAAACAAAATCAGTAAATAGTGATAATTTTGTTACCGTTGATCGTTTTTCCATTAGACCATGTTGTTGTACGGGTATTGAATTATGGATGTAGGTACGATCGCCTTATAAACAATTCTATCAAAGATTTTACTTATTGTATTTAATATGGAAATGGGTCTATAATTTTCTATTTTATTCCCTGGTCCTGATTTATGGATTGGTATGTTTAGTACTTCCTTCCATTTCGTTGGAAAAGCGCTAAATACGTTGACAGACTTATTATATATTATTGACAGTGGCTCTGCCAATGCTTTAGCATATTTACTGTAGAATATGGCTGGAATTCTGTCACTTCCTGCTCCTTTTCTTATATCCAGGTCATTAAGTATTTTATGAACTAATTCTTTGTCAATGTTGAGGTTACAAATAGTATCATTTGTATTAGGCTCTTGGATATGCGTGCTGTAGGCATTGCCATTACGCTTGGCGAAAACACTTTCGAATAAGTCACAGAATCCCGTGCATATTTCTGTAGCATTATTGAATTGACGATCTTCTAAGGAAAGAGAGCTCGGATAGCCATTCTTACAGTTTCGTAAGTATTTTTGGTACCACCATAATCGTGTTGGATCCTTTTTAATGTTCTCCTGCATTTTTGTTTGAAATTGCTTGTAATACTTATTTTGAACATTCTTTTGTCTGAATCGTAATAGCGAAAATTCATCATAATCACGTGGATTTTTAGATGATTTCCAACGTGCATGAGCTTTAAGTTTGTCTCGAATTATATGTATTAGGGATTTGCTATACCAAATGGGGTAGTGGTTAAGATATTTGCCTGCGGTATTTGGTACATGTTCGTCTATTATTTTGTTAATGATGGTATAGAAGTTGTTAACTATGTCATCAACAGAATTACCGTTTAGAACAGATTGCCAGTCTAACTTAATGAGAGTATCATTAATAGCATTAAAATCCGCTTTTTGGAAATTTAATTTACTTAAAGGAGGTACATTAAGTTCTCTTAATAGTAAATCTGAGGCATCAATTTCGAGACTGGGGTGATATTTATCTTCAGCAACTAAGTTTTGATTCGACCTTTGAACATCTAGATAAGTATTTTAAAAAACTAAGTCTAAAATGTTGTTACTACAACTTGATATTTTGTTAAATTGTGCCAAGTTAAAACCGCTGCAGGTTTCAATAAAATTAGTTGATACGGTCTGTAACAATGATGATCCACGATTAAAGTGCATTGGCCTTGTTCCCTTCCAGTCAATGTGGGGAAGATTAAAATCACCCACTATTATAAAGTCATCTTCAGGTAAGTGTATTAACATGGATGACAAAAAAGTAGTTACTGTTTCAATACGTTTAACTTGATCAATATCTGGTGGTATATAAAATACTCCGATATGTATACTTTGATTATGCTTCATGACGTTTTTAGAGATTGTTATCCAAACTGATTCAACACCGGGCGAACTCCACTCTGGTCTTCCTTGAGGCTGTAATATGGGTTTGGCGAATATCATAACTCCACCTCTAGTATTTTTGGTCGATGTGCTAATATTTCGATCCGTACGAAAAACGTCATATCTGTCACAGTTCTCTGACATAAAAGCCATCAGTAAACCAAGTATCGGTTATTAGAATTATGTCATAATCGTTGATTAACATATTTGAACGAAATTCTTCAGTTTCGGTTCGCAACCCACGGACATTCTGAAAAAATAATTGTAAAGAATTAATCATTTGTGTAGGCAATTTAAAGGAAAGCTTAAGTATATGAATAAATTATAATTGAAATTAACATTAATGGTGATGTTTAAATTTAAAATATTGTTGCATGATTCTAAAAATGTGATAAAATAGGAAATAGTATTATCAATTTGTAAATGTAAATTAAAAGTTTTCTCTTGTCAACTCTCTCTCTACTACTCGTATTTGTTGTGATTTTAATAAAAGTTGTCCAGCTATATAATTGATTTGATTAAAAGTAAATAAATATAGTATAAGTAATTGTGTAGATTGTTTTAGTGTAGTGTAGCTTAGTAGATTGTAAGTAAGTGGAAGTATGACATGTATTTTTTATATTGAATCCCACCTCGCCACATCAACTAAAATAAGTAGTCTAAGTTCATAACTTTGAAAATTTAGTATAAAGTTTACAATATCCACACAATAAGATTTCAATATTAAGTTATTATAATTAAAATCTACATAATTTTCCTTAGATCCTTTTCGGAGTTTATGTTTATTGCAGGGGCTTCTTCGTTTTTTCTTAAAAAAATATTGCAATTTCTTATCCAGACAAATTTATAAGCCTTTTCTGATGCGCGTATTTTTGTTTTTCTGAACAGCTCTTTGTTCATGGGCGTTAGGTGTTCGTTGACGAATAAGTTTCGAGGTGGGCCATTCAATCCTATGTGACTCGTATTGATACCCCTGCATTTTCTTAATCCTGATAGAATCGAATCCTTTAAGTCGTGACTTTTTAATTTGGCCACTAGTGATTTGGGTCTACCCGATTTTTGCTGCATCGGCTGCACTCGATTTGCGAATTCAATCTCTTCAGGTTTGACATTGACTCCGGCATGCTTTGCAATATTTACAATTATATTAATCGGCGATTCTCCTTTCGTTTCTGGCAAGCCCATTACTTCTATATTTGTCATTCGTGACCACTGCTGTTGTTTATTTATTTGTGCTTTTAAGTCTTAGAGTTCGCTCTCTGGTTTAAGCGCCAATGATTCTAGTTCACTATATTTTTCTCTAATATATGGTATTCCATACACAATTAATTTGGTGAATTCTAAGCTTTTAAACTCGACGGTTAATTCCTTTCGTATTTCTTCCATAAGCGATTGCTTTAGCTGATTCACAATTGATTATACCATTGGCTTCAAACGTTCCTCAATAATTGATTCGCAGTGTACCAAAAATTCAGATGGACTGTTTTTTTCTGGAGTGACTAATGGTTGACCTGCATTATCTACTGGCGAAGAGTAGGAAGGTGATCGCGACGTTGATGTAGACATAGGACGATTACTTTCATCTGTATCTAATTGTTGCTTCCTAGGTTTTTTAACTTCTAAATCTGAATTATTAGTCTTGCTTAAAGCAACACTAATAATTCAGATTTAGAAGTTAACTTTTTCTTTTTTATTTAACTTTTTTCTGCGGTTCCAGACATGATGAACACTTCCATTGCGCTCTTGTTACTGTAAGATCTTTAATCGTTTTGATACAATCGGTATGTACTGCAATACTGCGAACATACCGTACATTTAATTCTTTTTTGAGTATCTGCGATATTGATATTGCATATCTTACATAAAAGTACCATTTTGGCGGATATGTCTATTAGTATTAAGAAATTTATAATTTGTAAAAATACAAAATATGTAGTTTTGCTGAGAATCGAACTCGGTTCACCGCGAGCTACGACTTTACTTCCGCGCAGTGTCCTCGACACCAGCGAGTGTATGACGTATATGTTAAATTTCTCGTACTGTATTGGCGTGATGTATAATAATCTGTAGTAGGTAGATGGTTTAAAAAATATCACAGTACTCAGTTGTATCCAGCAAACCACTTTATATTTTTATTATTTAGCAACTTGCATATGGACAAAACGTTTTATTCTTCTTGGAAACACTGTTAAAAGTTTTATTTAATGTAAGGATTATTGATTTGAATCACTATTTCCACTTTTTTAATAGTTAAGTAATTTTAAATGAGAGAAGCTTGTAACACGTCTTTGGATTCGCGCGCGGGCGCTTGTAGATAGTGGACGCGTTATTGTCGCATTGCATCGGCCGCCGCACTCGACACTGCGTGATAACGTTGTTTATAATGTTCAGTGCCTTCGCACGGAATAAGCAGGTAATATGACGACCAGTGACTCGAACGTTCGGAATGACTTGGGATGTGAGATGCAGGAGTGTTCAGAGGAAGTTGAAGAGCTTTTGAATAATGAGATAAACGACAACAATAGAAGACCAAATAAGAGAACCAGGGTGACTAACAGAGAAGAAGTTTGGACCACGGTGCAAAGAAAAGGGAAAAGATTTGCTCGTCTTGGTGAGTTAAATGAGTTGGAGAGAATACCAGAGGACATGATTGAAGTCTGCATTGCATCCAATGAACCCTTTCCAAAGCAATTTAAATTGGCCAAAACTTTAAAATCAGAAAATATTCAAAATGTGGTTCGAGTTAAATCTATTAATTCATTTAAAGTGTTGATTCAGTTCGACAAAGAAGACAGTGCAGAAGAATTAATGAGTAATAAATTTTTTAATGAAAATGGATATAGAACCTACAAGACTATGGAAATGGGTCAGACATATGGTGTGATAAAAGATATAGATTTGGATCTCACGGATGAAGAAATTTTAGAAAGTTTATATAGTGACATAGGAGTGAAGCGGTTAAAACGTAGAAATGGTTTTAATGGAAGTTGGCAGGCAAGTGAAGCTATAAGAATCTGTTTTAAGGGCTCATCTTTACCATCACACATAAAGATATTTGATACTGCAATAACAGTAACGCCGTATGTATTTCCTGTTACGCAGTGTTCACGTTGTTGGAGATATGGACACTCAATAAAGATATGTCCATCATACAAAATTATTTGCCCAAAGTGTGGTGATAACCATCAAAATTGTGAGCGTTCTTCATTTGCTTGTAATAATTGTGGTGGCAATCACATGTCCATGGCTAGAATATGTCCTATTTACATTAAAGAAAAGCGAATACGACAGCTTATGGCGGAATTTGGTTGCACTTATAAAAAGGCATTAACAATATATGTTCCCCCGAGCCCTCCTCCAGCGCTTCAATTTTCAAAGGAAACATTCCCAACTTTATACAAAGATACTAATAAAGCCAAAGTCATTGGAAATAACTCGGAGATAACCTCTGTAAATTTAAGAAACGCCTACGCTAAGGTAACCAAGGCCAAAACTAATAATAAAAGACTGTCGAAGGAGAAAGTTAGAAACAAGAGAACCATGAATCATGAAAAAGATAATAATTTGGAGGTAAATGAAATAATTAATTTGGAGATTATGGAAGAAAGACATTCAGAATCAGAGTCATTAAGCAGTGAAGAGCAAGCGGAAGATCAGGGAAAAAACAAAAAGGAAGCAAAGACGGGATTTAATAAATGGAAGTTAGTTTTTATAAAGTTAAAGGAGAAAATATTGGAAAAAGACTTGACGTGGGAGGAAAAAATTAAAGATTGCTTAAATAACATATATAGGGAAGTTGTATTATTGATAGTGAAATTTATATCGGATTGGCCATGTGTAAAATTCTTAAGCCAATATGGATAATAGCAATAACTTACAATCAATAAATATACTCTAGTGGAACGCCCAAAGTCTATGGCCAAAACTGTCTGAATTTGAGTTACTGTTATATCAGGAGAAGATACACATTGCTATAATTAGTGAGACTTGGTTAGATCCGAACAGCAGTCTTCATATTAGTGGATATAACATTTTTAGATCTGATCGGAGAGATGTATTTGGAGGAGTTGCTATAATTACACACTGATCTATACAAGCACAACAACAATACTTAAATCCACGAAGTCTGATTCACGTGGCTCCCAGATATTTGATGCAATTTTAGAATATAATTGTATTACTCTAAATGATGGTATGATGGGTTTATTAGCATTGTAAATTTTGCCGCAGAAGAAACCATTCCTTACATTAAAATATCTGAAAACCCTTTAAAGAGTAACCAGTTTAAACCAAAACCCTATTGGTCACAAAATATATCGTGGTCGGTGGCTAAAAGACGATTAGCTCTAGCAAATTTTAGAAAAAATCCTACTCCTAATAACCTCGATAGTTTGCGAGAAGGGTCGGGATTTCACAAAAAGACATAAGACGTGGTATGTTTACAACATGGCAACATAAGACGTGGTATGTTTACAACATGAAAACCACCTATTGTGAAATGTGGTTCCGTATGAAATGGATTAAGGGATACAAATCGTCGAAATCGTGTATTGATCGCGAAATATCTGAATCTTTACTATGTAGTTTGGCACCAGATTATGTGAATCCAAACCAGCCAGTATTTAAGTCCGAGAACATAAGGCTGATATGCCCGATTACGGTACAGGAATTAAACAATTGCTTAAAAATTTCAGACACGGCACCGGGAGAAGACAGTATAATCTATTCCATGATTAGTAATCTGCCGGAATCAGAAAAAATGTACTTGTATCATTATACAATAGATTCTTGAGAGACGGTTTTGTACCGAATCAATGGAGGCAGGTTAAGATAGTTCCTATACCGAAACCGGGAATAAGTAATAGATCAATATCCAGTTTTAGACCCATTGTACTAATATCATGTGTTTGTAAAATACTACATACTATCATTAACCGTAGATTAGACTGGTACCTTGAAAAGAATAATTATTTTCCAAATGAAACTATAGGATTTAGGAGATCACGTTCCTGTTATGATAATCTAGTACGATTAATAACTCGAATTCAAATAAGTTTTTCTAAAGGGATCTCGACAGTTGGATGCTTTATTGATGTAGATAACGCCTACAATAGATTCAATATAGCAAGTTCAATAAACTCTGTCGATGATGCAGGTATAGGCGCTTTATTGTGTCGATACCTATGGGAATACCTTCATGAACGGGTTTTGACTATTGAAATTAGCAACAATCAAAAAGTATCTCGTACTTCAGGAATGGGCTTGCCCCAAGGTGACCCATTATCACCTTTGTTATTTAATGTTGCTACCAGGAAAATTTGTCGAGAGATTCAGAATGTATATATTTCCCAGTATTCAGATGATTTTGTGATATATAGTTCAAATAAGGTAATAGGCTTGGCTGTTAATGATATTCAATGTGTATTTAATATTTTTTGTAATATTATACAAGAGCTTGGGTTAAACATATCGCAAAGAAAAACCAAAATGTGTATTTTTAGTAGAGGCCAACGCAGAAGTAATACAGAATTTTCTTTAGTTAATAATAACAGTAATATACAACAAGTTGATAGTGTTAAATATTTGGGAATGTGGCTTGATAGGAGTTTAAAATGGGGAAGAAACATTAATGAGATTAAAGACAAAACCCTTAAATTTTTAAATCTTTTTAAAGTTTTGGCTGGTAGTCAGTGTGGGGTTCATCTCATTCACTTAAGGCGTCTGTATATATCGATTATTCGTAGTCAATTAGATTGTGGAAGCTTTTTATACGACAATAGCATAAAAAGTCATCTAAGCAAATTAGACAAAGTGCAAAATCAGTCACTATGAATTATTGGCGGCTTTGTTAGAACAACACCGATACATGTTATGGAGAGTGAATTGTATATTCCATCTCTTCAAATCCGAAGGCAATATCTAGCTGGTAAATTTGTATTAAAGTCAAAATCTTTCGAAGACAATTTAACTGTAATCAAGTATTAGAGTCATTAAATAATAATTGTGATAGTTCTTTTTGGAGAAACAAAAAAATACCTTTGCTTATCACAGTATACAGGTATTTAAATCAATATTCATTTAAAGTAATTAATAAATTACAAATTTATTCTCTTCAGACTTGGATCAGTAGCTTAGATATATCAAAAAATATAGTTTCTTTTGTTGAAGATATTAACATGGCTAAATCATTATGCAATAGATTAGATATGCAAAATTGTTGTCGGCTTCTACTGGATAATTAATATAATTCTTTTTATAAATTTATACACTGATGGATCTAAAGACAGAACTGGTTCAGGTGCAGCAATATTTGACCCTCAGGCAGATATAACAATCAAGTTTAAAATTGAAGCAGATGTGTCTATAATGCACAGTGAGTTGATAGCAATCTCAGAAGCACTCTCTTATTTTTTATCTTGTACCGCAAATAAGTTTGTCATATTGTCGGACTCAAAGAGTTCTATTTTACACTTGGCTCGATTGACCTCGACTATTCGAGGACATTCGAAAGCCTATGATATTTTGGAGTCAATATATAATATTGAACGCACGAATAAAATAATTGTTATCCAGTGGATGCCGTCACATATTGGAATCATGGGCAACGAGGAAGCAGATAAGGCTGCAAAACAGGCAGTATATGATGGAATTCCTTATAATTGTACACTTTTTTATACTGAAATTTTAAATAAAGTCCAACAAACATGTAAAAATAATTGGCAGGAGTACTTTGATGAAAGATCACGACAAAAAGGTATATGGTACAAAACTATAGTTTGTAAACTTCCTTCTTGTCCATGGTTCCAAAATTTTAAAATGTGTATGAAAAGTATTGTAAAATTTTTAAGACTTCGTTCCGGTCACATTCCATCAAATATGTTTAATTATATGATGGGTAAGTCAAACACAAACAAATGTTTACAGTGTAATTGTATAGATGATGTTTATCACCGGCTGATGGAATGTGTGCGGGACGAGCCGCTACGGCCGCGTTTATTAAAATCTTATAATGTGTATATGTAATAGTATACTGGATGGACCGTCGACAAATGACGCTAAGAATCTATTAAAATTGTACACATAAACATTAATTTATTAGTTGTTTAGAATTCTAAGAAATAATGTAATTTTGCATCTTTCCTGTTCCATTTGCTCTTGTACGGGGGTGACAAAGTTAAATTTATGACTAAACTCCCAGGTTAAATAAAAGGATTAAACAAAAAAATACGTCTTTCTAGTTTGTAGTACCCGCATATTTATATATATATATATATATATATATATTATTTTATATATATATATATAGAATATTTATTAATATAATAATTTATCAATTGCAGTTTGATCTGGGATGTCAAGAATGGCTGAGAGCATTTGCGGGGACTCTGAATAGTATCGGAATACTGCTAGCGATGCCTATCACTGGATACATCTCCGATCGCTTCGGACGTAGATTTGCTCTCGTCATGAACGTGTTCAATTTAAGCCTAATTGGACTTATTAGAGCCTTTTCTGTTAACTACTCCATGTATATGATACTTCAGATAGTGCAGACCACACTTGGGGCTGGCACCTTCAGTTCTGCTTATATTTTTGGTCTGTCAACGTAATTGTTGCAATTAAAAAGAAAAAAATATATTACATATAGTTTGAAATAGTAGCTTGGCAAATATGGAAAGTAAATTTAAATGTTTCAGCTGCCGAGCTAGTCGGTCCTAAGTACCGAGTTTTGACAAGCGCAACACTATCTTCTATATTTGCTATAGGCCAAGTGATCCTTGGTGCAGTAGCATGGCTCATACAACCTTGGCGATATATGATAATGGCTCTTCATATACCTGGCTTCTTAATAATAGCATACTATGGGATCCTGTACGAAAGTGTCAGATGGTTGCTAACGAAGAAGAAATATGAGGAAGCTAAGAAGGTGTTGGAAACAGTTGCGAGGATAAACAAAACACAGATAAGCAATGAGTCCTTGAACGCTCTAGTGAACTCCTCAAAAATGGCAACGTCCTTGCAAAAAGTAAAATTCGAATAATATTTGAGTCCTTATTATAATATTTGAGAGTTTGAGGCCGGTCGTGGCGCAGTGTGACAGCATCTGACTGTAATCGCGATCGGTTGTGGGTTCGATCCCCACTCGGGGGAGTGATTATATTCCAATTATTTTCACTTCCTCGCTCTGGTAAAGACAAAGTGCAGCGTTGAGTTCCACCACTCAACACACAATGTCTCGACATCGGTGGAAAGCGAAGCGTGTTTACACTAGGTACTTTCTGTCTACTCTGCTATGCGGGATAAAAGTGTGAAGCTAAAAAAAAACTTGATAACCGTACAAGTGCTTTATCTTAAATGTGGAAAAATAAATATATAATAGAAAAGTCTATGCATTCTCTTTTTATAAACAAATATTGATTTTATAATATTTTGGGTTTTAGGACAAGAGACGTGACTTAGTAAGCTCAGTAATGAAGTCACCAGTGTTACTGAGGCGAGTGAGCACCACGCCCATCTGGTGGATCACCACAATCTTTGTTTACTACGGATTATCTATCGACTCTACCAGTCTCTCCGATACCATATATTTAAATTATATTTTGACATGCGCCATAGAAATTCCCGGATTTTTCACTGCAGTTTTGGTTTTAGACAGAATTGGGAGGAGAATCACCTTGTCATCGGGATTTTTCTTTAGCGCCGCATGTAATATAGTATTTGTTTTCATACCAGGTGGTAAGTAAAAATATAATAATGCCTTTAGTAAATATAATCAATATTAGGAACGTTCAGCACCTGATGGTAAAATAATTCTAGTAAAGTAGAAAATTTTATTTTTAAGACCAACATAATTTGCTATAATATAATCAGTATATGTAACGCCTGACTAAACTATTGAATTATTATAATAGAATAAAGAAGAATATTAATGTTTGGTTATAGGGAGTAACATAAGATGGGATAAGTCTTCCTTAATCATGTTCATTAAGTCTTATCTAAGTGTGGAATAACGCTTTAAAAGAAGTAAAATATTAAAATAAAATAGCAATCTCTCTTGTTAAACAATTATTTCTTAATCATCTTTAAGTAGTAGAAATTTGTAAAAATATCTGTACATAGATGTTAACAATATGAATAAGTTGTAATATACGTATAAGAATTTCGACGCAGCTGGTAGTAGAACGCATGGCTTAGCGGTCAGAGCGATTGGTTTGAGCGGTTTCCAAGAGGCGTGGGTTCGTATCTCGCTGCATTCTAATTTTCATACGTTTTTTCAAAAATGTTTTCTAATTCTAAGTGTGGAATAACGCTTTAAAAAATATTAAATAAGTCTAATCAAGTTGACATAACTTGACTGGCCCAAAAATTGCCATTGGCATATCTACTAAAAAGCCTTTGCCTATGTAGTTTTCGGTGAACATACTTGTTGTAATAATTCGTTTTATTTTAATATTACTCAGTAACTTGGTAACACAGGGAGCCATCACTAAGGTTTGTAATGCACATACAATATTTCAAGCTAATAACAAGTTTTAAGATAATATGCCTAAGGCTAGATCTAACTTTTTAATGTCTTCTACGGCTGCTAAAATCCATTTCTATACTTTGAAATCGCAAGAATCCAACAAAGAATGACATAAAAATTAACGCGAATCGTGAGCGTTACTTGTGTTCGTGATCTTTAGCTAACTATAACATAACGAAAAGCACGTTAAAATGTTAACAGATTCGTACGATTGTATCCTTTGTGTATGGAGAATAACGTTAAGAAAGACAAAGTGCAAAGAGTGTGGTATATATAAGGTGATGTAAAACACAGTGTATAGTACTGTATGTAACTATAAGAGATTAATTAAATTTTAAAAGTGAAACATCTGACGTACAACGATAAAAGACCAGCTAGACTATGAGGAATTGAGGAGAAGTCTAAATTATAGGAATATGGCGTCATCGTATCACAGGCGCAAGGGTCATGAAGTCCACGCAGACCAATTTACGGTCATTTGCTGCTGTTGAATAAATATATATTTTTAAATTTTGTTCCAGATTTAACAATATTGCGTCTCATTATATTCTTATTGGGAAAATTTGGAATATCAATGGTAATGACATCGCTTTATCTATATACATCGGAGTTGTATCCCACCGAGTTCCGGCATAGCCTTCTTGCCTTTTCTTCAATGATTGGACGCATTGGGGCCATTACTGCGCCTCTCACGCCTGTTCTTGTAAGTTTAGTTTTTGTATACAATGTCATCGGAGGAAATTGTTAAGATTAAAATATAGAGGGTCTTAAGAATATTGGAAAAAATTGCAATGTTAACATTATAATTTTTTGTCATCATCATGAGCTCATATCTAATATCTATCGTTCAAGACTAATGGACTAATGCATATTATAATCGTAAACCAAATTTATTGAACAATTTTATATGAATTTTAAAATTTATCAGATGGAATACTGGCATGGAGTTCCATCCGTCATGTTTGGATGTATGGGTATAATCTCTGGCCTCTTGGTACTCACTCAGCCCGAGACATTGGGAACTAAGATGCCAGACACTTTGGCTGAAGCAGAAAAATTGGGCAAAACAAGATAAGCGCGAAATAGTTCTATTAATGTAATTTGCTTCAACATTTTTCTTTTATTCTGACTGTATAATTTCATTTGAATTTTATCTACTAATATTATAATATGCTTAAAGTATATTATTTATCTTATTATTATAATCCTATAGAATTATGTTATTAGAACTAATTATTTTATAAGTGAATATTCTCATGACTATATTTATTTATATTCGATTAAAAGATATGAGTGATAAGGAAGTGTAAGCTGTGGAATTACGAAACTAGTATAACGTTACAACTATTTACATACATATTGCTTATCATAAAACAAATCTGAGGCATCAAACATCATTACAAGTGGCTACGAATCGGCCTCTAATTTAAAAATACTATATCTTTTTTCCTCACAAGAAACAGTAGCAAGTATCTTACAAGTGACACTCGCATTCATAAAACCATTTAGTGTTTTACGATCATTGTAAATTATTATAATATTCCTAGATTTTATTGTGTTAATTTCTGGAATTCAATGGACAAATAGTCAATGTTAACGTCTCCAGTGAGTGAAGTTACATCCATGGAATATAGAGTATGCGGTAACATAAAGTGTTATGTGTAAGGGATTAATATCCCTCGGCTATATGATCTGCAGTGTGCAACTGCGACTGTATCTTATCAAATAGTTAATCTTTATTATATTTATAATGCAATAGATTATATAAATTGATGGCACCATCAATATTATTCTGGATTTACAAATTTAACGAGAACTTGAATAGATATTGATCGTATCAAAATGGAAGAAAACAAAAGTGAATTCAATTCAACCGACGGCAAAGAGAAAGTAAGCAACGGGGATAAAGCACAAGACAATAAACAAATAACAGATTTGGATGATGTTCTGACCAATGAATTGGGGCAGTTCGGATATTTTCAACTCAGAAATATACTTTTGGTCTCTATACCGATTATTATGTCATCTTTTATGAGTGAATATATTTTTTCTGCTGCTGCCGTTCCTCACAGGTAATTCGAAATCAATATTCTTATAATAACTAATCTATCTAAATATTTACTATTTTTAAAGTGTTATTTTACACTTAGGATTAGAAAACATTTTTGAAAAAATGTATATCAATTTGAACGCATTCTAGAGGCGCGGATTCGGCCTGCGCCGCTTGAAAACTGTCGAAGCGCTCTGACCGCTAAGCCATATTTTTTTAAAAATGTTTTCTAATCCTAAATGTGGAATATCATTTTAAAAAAAGGTAAATATTAAAATAAAATAAGAATCACTCTTGTTAAATGATTATTGCTTAATAATCTTTAAGTAGTAGAAATTTGTAAAAATCTCTCCAAAGATATGCTAACAAGATAAATAAGTTATAACAAACGCATCAGAATTTCAACGCATGGCTTAGCGGTCAGAGCGCTTGGACGGTGTCCAAGAGGCACGAGTTTGAATCCCGCTGCGTTTAAATTTTAAAACGTTTTTCTAAAAATGTAATCTATCTAAACCTTACATAAAAGCAAAATATTTAAATATAAAATATAAATAACAATAGTATATTTTTAATTTTAGATGTCGTATACCTGAATGTGGAGAAAGCAGTAAGTTTCTCAATATAGATCCCGACTGGTTGTTAAGTGCAGTGCCGGAGGGAGCTTTGGGATATTCAAGATGTCAGAGATATCATCCCCTGGATATTGACATAAATGGAACTTTAAGCTATTGTCCTTCTAGTTTATTTAATAAGTCCAATGTCGTCGATTGTGACACATTTGTCTACGCCGAGGATAACACGGTTGTGGCTGATGTAAGTTAATATCTTGTGTATAGCGTTGTTCACACTATTTATTATTCATATAATATTGTTATTTTATTTATATATTTATTATATTTTTCCAGTTCGATATGGGATGTCAAGAATGGCTGCGGGCGCTGGCCGGATTTAGTCACAGCTTGGGCACTTTATTGTCCTTACCAGTCACAGGCTATGTGTCCGATCACTACGGCCGTAGAATAGCTCTTGTTATAAATGTATTTAATTTGGGCATTATTGGAGTTCTAAGAGCTTTTTCCGTTAATTACACAATGTATGTAATACTTCAAGTCTTGCAATCGTTTTTGGGAGGAGGTACATTTAGCTCAGCTTATATATTTGGTGTGTATTTTTTTTTATTATTATGAATAATTGATATATTATACATATGAAGATATACGTTGTAAAATAAATACTTTGAGCTATTGCTTTATATATTTCAGCTGCAGAATTTGTGGGACCTAAGTACCGTGTGCTCACAACTGCCACTTGCCCCTCTTTGTTTGCAATTGGACAAATTGTAGTCGCTAGTGTCGCGTGGTTGGTACGTCCTTGGCGCTATATGCTGTTGGTGTTACATATCCCCTGCTTTTTAGTAATCAGCTATTACTGGATACTTAATGAAAGTGTCAGATGGTTATTATCTAAGGAAAGATTTGAAGAAGCTAGAACAGTGTTAGAGAAAGTAGCAAAAGTGAATAATTCACATATCAGTGAAAAGTCTATGCAAGGACTTCTAAAGCCTCCAACGATAACTTCAAAGGTAAATATAAATATAAGTATAAATATATAATAATAAGTATACATATATATATATATATATATATATATATATATATATATATATATATATATATATATATAATATAATATAAATATAATATAATATAAATATAAGTAAACATTGAATCATAGGAAAATCTGTTATACACTAAAACTTTTCTGTTTTCGAATTGTTTATTAGTAAAGCTTAAAGTTAAAATCTGACTCATTATTCTTTGTTACTTATTGCAGTCTACATATATAGGTACAAATTTAGTTTATAAATGCTATTATTTTACTTAACATTTGTATTATACTATTTAATATTTTAGACAATAACGCACCAAATATAAACATTAAAATATTGTTAGTTGACACTGTTTCTCTATTTCGTATTTTATCATATGTGGTATTTATCTATCTAATAATAATGAGGCTGGTCGTTTGATCCCCACTCGGGGGAGTGATTATATTCAAATTGATTGCACTTCCTCGTTCTGGTAAAGACAAAGAGCGGCGTTGAGTTCCACCACTCAACACGCTATGTCTCGACTAGGGTGGAAAGCGAAGTACGGAGTGTGATGACACTAGGTACTTTCTGACTACCCTGCTATGGGGAATAAGAGCGTGAAACTAAAAAATAATAATAATATTTAAATTATGAAAAACTTAATCCCTATTTTTGTTTCAGAAAGACAGTTCCAATTTAATAAAAAGTGTATTCCAATCTCCTGTCCTACTGCGGCGAGTATGTACGACACCCATCTGGTGGATCACCGCCACCTTTGTCTATTACGGCCTGTCTATAAATTCCACAAACCTAGCTGGCAATAAATACTTAAACTACATAATAATATCTACTATTGAAATTCCTGGAAATTACTCTTCACTTCTTTTACTCAACAAAATTGGAAGGAAAGCAACATTGTCTTCTGCTTTTTTCTTCAGTGCTATCTGTAATATTGCTTTTGTTTTCATACCTAAAGGTTAGTACAAAAATCATTTAGTAATCATTGGAATTAGATGTGTTTTGTATCATATTGTGTATTATAACATGGAAATTTTTAAGTAACATGACACAGGGTCTAAGTCTAAACGCGAACGGTTGTGGGTTCGATTCCCACTCGGGGGAGTGATTACTTTTTATTGGTTAAATTCCACTCAATACGCTATGTCTAGAATTCGGTGGAAAGCAAAGTACGGAGTGTCTTGACACTACGTACTTTCTATCTACCCTGCTATTTGAGATAAAAGCGTGAAGCTAAAAGAGAAAGGAAAAAAAAGTAGTTAAGACTATTAAGACGTTAAGTAAAGTATTATTTTATTAGATAAGATATCATCTCGTAGAAATAAGGCATATGTATTCTATTTATATATTACTTAGATATGTACGAGGTGCGTTTGCTCGTGTACTTGCTGGGGAAATTCGGAGCCTCCATTGTGATGACCTCCGTATATCTCTACACATCGGAACTCTATCCCACTCAATACCGGCACAGTCTGCTCGGTTTCTCGTCCATGATTGGCAGAATTGGTTCTATTACAGCTCCACTCACGCCTACGCTGGTGAGTGCATTATTATAATTTTTTATAAATTTAATTCTAATACCTTGAACCATAAAAAATCTGTCAACGAGCAATTTGCTAAATAAAAAAAACAAAATGTTTAGGAAAAAAATTATTATACCCAGTACATTTTCATCATGGTGCGGTAGAACAACGTCCGATTATAAACGCGATTAGATGTGAATTCGAATACTACTTCGGGAAATGATTATATTTAAAACATAGCATCATTACCCTACTGTGGTAACACAAATTGACATTGAGCTCGCCCAACTTACAATGTCTCGATATCCGGGAAGCAAGCAATCGTATTTTGACATTAGGCTTAAAGTTAATATACCATTAAAAGTTCACCTTTTCTGGAATTCTTATAATGTTAACGTACATATGTATTTCATTCATATCAGCTGTGTGTATGTAAATTTATTGTGTTATTTTATTTTATGTTCTCTTATTTTAGATGACGTACTGGCATGGTATTCCATCATTAATGTTTGGATGCATGGGCATCTTATCTGGTCTGTTGGTTTTGACACAGCCTGAGACCATGAACACAAAGCTGCCCAATACCTTGGCTGAAGCCGATGCACTTGGCAATGCAGAATTAAATAACAATTCATAGAAAGAACATTACCTTATTAATTAACATAAAGAGTCTCCATTATTTAATGTACTTAATATAAGATAATGATGTTAATATTAAGTTTTTAACTAGAAAGCATTTATATATTGTTTCTGTGTATATAGGTGTATAGGTCATAAAGAATGTATTTGCAAAATATATTATAATAATTTTTAATACTATTAAAAAGATTTTTCTTTATGGGGCTGTAAAATAAAAATTATTTCTTCATATCTCCAATATGAAAAAATATGAAGAGTCCACTTCTATATAAAATAGCAGGGTAAATAGAAAGTACCTAGAGTCAAGACACTCCGTACTTCGTTTTCCACCGAATTCGAGATATTAGGTGTTGAATGGTGGAACTCAACGCCGCTCTTTGTTTTTACCAGAGTAAGGAAGTGTAAATAATTTAAATATAATCACTCCTCCAAGTGGGGATCGAACCCACAACCGGTCGCAAAATTTTTGCTACATATTTCACTTTTCTAGACTAGACCCTTTGATAGCTTATACAACATGTAGCCTTACCCTTGAACTTTATCAAAAATAACTTTACAAGTCTATTATATTTTGATGAACAGCATCATTTAAATACTTTGTTATACTAGTTTATATTAAAATCAACTTCAATTTTACATTTAAAATGAATTCAAACACCACTCCTCAAGACACAATAATAAATCCACTTAGAAGGAAGAGAAGAGATTGTTTAAAATGCCTTGATTTCCATTGACTACTGCTTAAGGACAATTAAATATGTTGATAAATAAAACAAAACAAACAAACACATCCTGATTGTTGTATTCAAATAATTAATTGATTTTTAATCATATCTATTATCATTTAAGTACGTATTAATATTCACATTATCAAAGAGCACAAGACCTTAGAACTAGTAAATTAATCCATATCATACAATTTAGACTCACTATGGTTTATTTAAATAACAAAATAATACTATATTTAATATTAATAATTTACACAAATATCACTTCTAATTTATACTGTTCTTGTTTTAGTAACAATTAAAGTTAATATTAGTTCCTTGTTATCTGTAGGCGGATTAAATATATACATTTCCTCACTAACACTGCACTTTTCCTTTTCCTCATACTGTGATATTTTCATGATTTCTTGGAGCATCAATCCTCTCAGCGTCCGCCACCTGATCAGGGAGATCTGAATGACTAGTATCAGGTAGGAATAGCGCCAACAGAGCGGGACCCAAGGCAGCAAGCCCGAAAACTATGCTCGGCAACCCTTTATAAAACCTTTCCTGGAAAGAAAATTATCATATTCAAGTAATTGATTTAATCATTTTCGATTTATTTTATTTATATAATAAGATTCCATAGACTTTCGTTTTTATTCGTATCAGAGAAGAGCTAACATATAGAAATACAATTATAGGTATAATATAAATTGAATAGATTTTTTTGTTAATTATATATTAGTTTTTGTTTTGAGGCCAGTTGTGGGACAGCGTCTGACTGAAAACGCGATCGGTTGTGGGTTCGATTTAAATTATTTTCACGTCCTACTTCTGGTAAAGACAAAGTGCGGCGTTGAGTTCCCCCACTCAATACGCAATGTCTCGAATTCGGTGGGAAGCGAAGTATGGAGTGTCTTGACACTAGGCACTTTCTTTCTACCCTGCATAAAAGCGTGAACCTAAAAAATAAACAAAAAAAATATTAGTTACAATATAATATTATACACAACTAACCAGAAGTGGTGTTTGTGGAGCCAACACAGATCCTATACGTCCAAATGTATTAGCTATATTGGTGAGAGAATTTCTTGACGTAGTTGGGAACACCTCCATTGCAACCACGTGCATGGAGAAGATACCGTAACTGCTACACATCTTGGCCAACATGTAGAACACTACTGATGCCCACCAGATTGCTAAAAAACAACTTAACTTAACATACTTAGTTAAACCTCCACAAATTAAGTACTTATTATCGAATTTAAACACACAGTGTTTTTGTGAATGTGGTTAACTTATCAAAAAAATTCAGACTTACATTTAGGTACAAACGCAGACGCCATAAAAAAACACGCACACAAACAATAAGCCACACAAATAGGTGTTTTCCTTCCAAACCTTGTCAAAGTCAAAGCTGTGATTATCCTTGTAGGAACTGAGACTAGCATCAATACAGAAAAGTTAATATATTTATTGCCACAAATTGCGGTGGAATTAATAACGGAGCCAGTGAATACAAACATGCAGCACAAGAACGAGGCTGCGATAAGAGCCATCCTGACTATTATTGTTCTGGATCGCAATACAGATAGAATACTAGGGGCTTCCACTGCTGGTGACTGACCTATCTGAAATGGTACACAAATTTTAATTGATGTTATTTTTAAATTTTCAATCTATAATTCAAATTAGACATGACGAAGTATTATTTAGTTTCTAATAATATTACCTCTTCCGTCTTCACTCTCTCTTCAGTTATTTTAGTGAGCATGTTTTTAGCTTTGCTGGAGAGCGTTATATTGTTAATTTTTGCAACTTTGTTAAGAATTCGAACAGCTTCGTCTTTTCTGTTATGAGCAAAGAGCCACCGTACTCCCTCGTCCATAAGGAATATGTAAAATACCTAAAAATGTCAAAGTATTTTTACAATATTAAGCAGATGAAAATGGTTTTAGTTAAATATGATTTTTTATCTGGTTAGAGAAACCAGAGCCTTACCACAATGAGTAGTGGGGCGTAAATGGCTCGCATCATGTGTCTCCAATAAGGTATTTTCCAGGCTATCAATCCAAAAAACGCACTACCAATACAGGATAAGATGTCTGAGATGCAAGAGAACGCCACTCTGTTCTTCTGGCTGACCGATTCTAGAGCTATAAATTATTATCATGATTTTAAGTGTATTAAGCGTTTATAATTAATAACTGATAATACAGCTGGTAGTAGAACGCATGGCTTAGCGGTCAGAGCGCTTGGACGGTATCCAAGAGGCGCGGGTTCGAATCCCGCTGCGTTCAAATTTTTAAACGTTTTTTCAATAATATAACATTGTTATATTTTAAAAGATCATACAACTAACATAAAACCAGAGAAGCGTTGCCATATCCCAGTGCAGTCTCCAAGAACTCCAATATCAGTAGCGACCAATAGTCAAACACCACGGATTTCAGGAGACCAACTGTCCCCACCACTAGGGGCGTTCCCACGATTATCACCTTTCTGCCGTATCTAAAATATAAAAAAATATTAAAAAAAAAACATTTAAATAATATTTTAACCTAGTAAGTTCTTTAATATTTTTAATTTCTCGACATTTTAAATTAAAAGTGATTTTTCATTCCTACTAACATAAAGTTTTAAGTTTAGTTCATAAAATATTTACACTCCATTAAATAATACATGAAATATTTTTATCTGAATTTCTTCCTAATCAGAATTAGGTCAATGTTGACAATTCATCATAGGCAAAGCTCTTTCTTACAATATGTTGAGTCTATCTTTATCAAGTTCTATGTGATTTACTTTACCTGTCAGATATTATGCCCAAAATAATATAGGAGAAGACCAGACCAAGGTTGTGGACTGTTCCGATGAGAGTCCTCTTCCAGGGCTGACATCCCAAGTCGAACTGAGAATATTCATAGATTATGCATTTTATTTTAGCTTCACGCTTTTATCCCGCATAGCAGAAAGATAATAATAATAGAGGGAAGGCAGAAAGTACCTAGTGTCAAGACACTTCGTACTTCACTTTCCACCGAATTCGAGGCTTTACGTGTTGGGTGGTGGAACTCAACGCCGCTCTTTGTCTTTATCAGAGCGAGGAAGTGAAAATAATTTAAATATAATCACTCCCCCGAGTGGGGATCGAACCCACAACCGGTCGCGTTTACAGTCAGACTCTGTCATACTGCGCCACGACCGGCCCCTTTAATTATATTTCATATATTTCAATAAATAATTTAAATAAAAATGATTTTTTTTAAAAGAAATTTAATACGTTTTCTAAATATGTTTTGAAATTCTAAATGCTGAATAACTGTATTAAAATAACAAAATGCATAAAAATCTGAATTTCTATTTATTCCTGCTTTAATTTTCAACTAACAACAAGAATAGGGGAAGTAAAAAAAGCAATATGTATACTAAAATAATAAAAAAAAGATCGCGTGTCTTCAATCATATAGCACATATATCTAAAATTAATGAGATGACTATCGTTGCACTACAGTGTGTGGGAAATCCATATTATATAACTGTAAGTCACGGCTAGCGTTGTTTACGATTAAAACACATAAATCACACACTTTGCACGATTTTTAACCTAATGTGTAAACAAACAAGACAATCTATTAACTATTTGTTAATACTTTTAAGTTTTATTGATATACTTGTTTGTATCAAATATAACAGGTAAAATCCTGATATTCCCCGTTCCCATGGGAATTTGGGGAAATTTTCCTGTTCCCCTACAATTTCCAAGGAATGTATATGCCAAATTTTAGTCTTCTAAGTTAAAACTAAGCCAACCAATACATAACGCGTGAATTTTAACTAGCGTACTTAATATAAGAATATTGAAAAATTGGACAGTTTTTATTTTGTTTCACGCTTTTATCCCGTATAACAGGGTAGACAAAAAGTACCTAGTGTCAAGACACTCCGTACTTCCTCACTCCTCTACACTCTTACTTTCCACCGAATTTCAAACATTGCGTGTTGAGTAGTGGAGCTCAACGCCGCAGTAGAGCGAGGAAGTGAAAATAATTTGAATATAATCTCTACCCCGAGTAGGGATCACATCCACAACCGATAGCGTTTACAGTCAGACGCTGTCCCACTGCGCCACGACCGGCCTCTACAGTTTGGGTACTAATTGGCAAAAACTGATTTTTCGTTAAAGTCTTTCCACAATGAAGTAAATAAAAATATTTGCAACCAAACAAAGTACGGAGCAAAACAAACGGTCACCAAGCGTGTCACTTCCGTTATAATCTAGAAATATGTAATTGAATGTTTAATAAACACTAATAACTTATATAAGCGATGACGATGACGCTTTATTGGTTAGTATTATGTACTACGATTTAGAACGTGACCTTGGCCGTGAGTATCGTACATCTACCTCGGCGCAGACAATGGCAGATATATTCGTAGATTGTAAAGCTTAGGTTTTGTTTTGAAGTAGTCGTGGGTTTGAATCCATGTATGTATTTGGCAACTTTTTTTCTACTAATCCATAAAAAATAGAAAAAAAATTAATTAAAAATTGAAAAATATTACGGTTATGGGTTCGATTCCCACTCGGGGGAGTGATTATATTTAAATTATTTTCACTTCCTCGCTCTAGTAAAAATAATTTGCGGCGTTGAGACCCACCACTCAATACGCAATGTCTCGAATTCGAGGGAAAGCAGAGTACGAAGTGTCTTGACACTAGGCACTGTCTGTCTATCCTGCTATGCGGGATAAAAAGAGTGAAGCTAAAAAAAAGATTAAATATAGAGAAACGACTACTGTAAACTATTTTTTTTTATTATTTAAGTGCAATACAGAATCAAAAGTAAAGGATTAATATTATAATATTTTTTACCATTTATTAACTTAAGTATTAAGCATTCGTCAAAAATGGAGCATATTCAGAATACTACATAGAGCATCAGAAACACCATCTCGATTTAAATAGATTTTTTTTCAACTTTTATCATTCATAACAAGGTAGACGGTCAAGTGTCAAGATATTCTGGACTTAGCTTGCCGCCAAATTCAAGATATTGCGTGTTGAGTGGCGGAACTCAACTCCGCCCTTTGTCTTAACTCGAGCGAGGCAATGTAAAATAGTTTTAAAACATAGTCTTTCCCGCAAGTGGGACGCACAGCCGATCGCGTTTACAGTCAGATGCTGTCCCACTGCGCCACGAACGAGCTCTTTTAGAAATTATCTCAAGTATATTATTTTGTACTTTACATCGATAATAAATAAATATCTAAAATACATCTAAAAATCAATTTAAGGAGTTAACTTACTTCAGCCACAATGCTGTTGTAGTCTTCATAAATGATATCGCTACAGTAGACAGTCTTGTTGTTATCGAACATGTCGGCGTTGCAGGTGTCGGTGACGTTGACTGACGGCAGGAGGGAAGGGTGCCGGCAGGAGCTGTTGGACGTGGTGTAGGACGCCCACGACGCGTTGAAGCTGAACACAGAGTCCTCGCATTCTGGTACACGGCATCTGGTCTATTTGAGCGGTGTACAGATATTATTTGAATCGACAAAAGCAGTTTCATGATTTCATACTGTTAATTCCGAAGTGGGAATCGAGCTCACAATTGCATTTAAAGCCAGAAGCTGTTCCACTGCGCCACGATGGTCTATTACATATAAATATCATTCGAATGGGCAAGTGATTTTTATGTATAGTAAAGTTTTCTTTTTTTTAGCTTCCCCTCATGGTGCTCTCATCTCGACCGCCAATAGCATGAATGATCGGGGTGTATCAGAGTGCGCCCCGATCCTTCCGTAAGCCCCGGCGGAATTCAAAAGACCTGCCTTAATAAATTACCTTAATAATAATTTCACAATTAATGCACACTCTTGAGTGTGACTATTAGTAATTATTCAAATATTTAATAATTCATTAATATTTGAAGCAATTTTATAATCAAATCAATCAAAGATAAATGGTGTGCATGTGTGTGTCAGTTAAACACTGATTCTATTGTGAAATAATGTTATTCAGACAGTAGAAGTTACTTGAAGAATCGTTAATATGCACTTTAAAAAGGGCCCCCCCAAGAGCCCCTTGGGTCACAAGCCATTTGCACTGTGTATAACTCTTTTCGCTGCAACTCACTAGAAAGATATGATAAGAAACTTCTTCTCTATTCCTGATAACTTATAAAGTTATAAATTATTTTTTTTATCTTCACGCTTTATGCGGGATGCATAGGAGGGTAGACAGAAAGTACCTAGTGTCAAGACACTCCGTACTTCACTTTCCACCAAATTCGAGACATTACGTGTTGAGTGGTGGAACTCAACGCCGCTCTTTGTCTTTACCAGAGCGATTAAGAGAAAATAGTTTAAATATAATCACGATCCCACGGGGATCGAACCCACAACCCATCGCGTTTATAGCGAGACGCTGTGACACTGCACCACGACCGGCCTCAATTAATTTTATATTTACATAATAAAGAAGATATTGTGAGACAATTATGAAAACCGTTTCTCAACTGAGTATGAAATCTGGTGTAATGCAAATTTATATGAAGACGTGCGAAAGAACAACAACATAAACTTAGCTAGTTACACGCGTATTTTAGACACTTCCCCCCTTTATCCTCGGCAAGGAAGAAAAGCCTTGGTTCAATTCAGGATTTCAACCCACTAAAACGCTTTTAACTTACATTGTTTTTGTATTAGAATTGCGCAACGATTGTGTGGTACAATATTTTACAAATTATTTGATTTTTATATTTTAAGATTTCTAAAAGAATTCTTCTTGAGGCCGGTCGTGGTGCAATGTGACTGTAAACGCGATCGGATAAGGGTTCGATCTCTACTCGGGGGAATGATTATATTTGAATTATTTTCACTTCCTCGCTCTGGTAAAGACAAAGAGCGGCGTTGAATTTTACCATTTAACACGCAATGTCTTGAATTAGATGGAGAGCGAAGTATGGAGTGTGTTGACTCTAGGTACTTTCTGTCTAGCTTGCTATGCGGGATAAAAGCGTGAATCTAAAAAAAAAATTTAATTTTTTTTCGTAGAAACACCTAATTACCTTCTACTGAGTCTGCCTGTGACCACGGACTACTGTTAAGTATCCAAAACGTCAGATTTCCGAAAATGTATTTTCGAATACCAAAATATACGCTATGAATCCGTTGAAACATAGTTTCATTTAAAATGTGTAAAAAATCGCAAATATCTAAGAGTTTTAGAAGAAAGAATTGCGTAAAAAGAATTGACAAGTAAGTCACCTGAATGGCACCTCGCTCGCAGTAAACACGTAGTTAAAGTTACACATGCTCAAGAAGGAGTCCCGGAAGGCGAGTAAGAAAAGGAGTAGCAGCTGGTACTTCCCGAAACTTCCCAGCTCGCTCAGGATCCCGTCAAGGTTGAATTGTCCTTCAGGCTCTTCTACTGTTGATTGTGCAGACATCTGGATTGTATCAAATATAGAATAGCTTTAAGTATCTATAGTCGAGGTCTTGTTGACGCGTAAAGTATGTGTTACCCTAGCAACGTGTCTGTCCCTTTTAACGAATTGTACGTCACACGCATATCTGTGTGTATAGTATTTGCTATATGTATTAATACCGTCGTGGAACAGCGATGTAGTAGAACAGCGTCAGAATGCAAGCGCGATTGGGTGCGGGTTCAATTATCATTAACAACGGCGTTGAGTTTGCCACTCAGTTTGCAATGTCCCGATTCCGAGCAGAAAGCAGTTAATGGAGTGTCTTAACCTTAGGTTGTCTCTGACTATCCTGCTATGTGGGATATAGCGATAACCCACTTTTTAATAACAAAAAAAATATTTACTTTCCGCAGTTCTTCTCGATATAAAATTATTTTTGTAAAATAGGGGTCAACAATTATAAAATATATAAATATATAAATACCTATATAAAAGTTAATATAGTTATTAAGTAAAAAAAAATGAAATTGGATGTTCATAATTATCGACAAACCATTCGAAAATGCTCGTTTCCGGCCTTTTACGACATTATTGTCAAATTTGCAGCTAAAAGCAGAAATAATTACAATAATCAACTACACATGTCTTTAGACACATTATATATATATATATATATATATATACATATATATATATATATATATATATATATATATATATATATATATCTATGCACTTTAATTTTTTATAGGGCATTAACTTTCCTATTATGATACTGACTATGTCAGTATCATAATAGGAAAGGCGTTGCCTGAATGGCGGAACACAACGCTGCAATTAGTCTAACCATAATAAGCAATATGTAACGGAAATAAACTATTGTAGGCTATTTAGTGCTTTTCTATATATTTCTTACTTATATCACAATTTGGTGCAAACAGCTTACTGTTCTACAGTTTCTATTGTAATTTTGGTACACAATGAGAACAATTATATATCGTAACGACTTACACAACAAGTGTTATATGAGGTGTTATAAAACTGAATACAATTAACGTAATTTCGAACACCTTTCTACCAAACACTGATTCTGAGTTCAATTTCTTTTTGAGGATTTATTGTAGTGGGGCTCAACGCCGTTCTTTGTCTTGCCAGAATGGAAATATGGAAATAATATCAATATTTACATTAACATATTCATTTTCACGAGTGGAAAGTGAATCCATAATCGTTAAGTTTATACTCGTATACTTATATGTCAAATGTAGGTTATTAAAATGTACTTATATGTCAATAAACTTTGTTAAGTGGCGGAACTAAACGACGCACTTTTTGTTACCAGTGCGAAAAAATAATAATAATTGATATATATATATATATATATATATATATATATATATATATATATATATATATATAGCTTATAGATTTGAATAGTCATTTTATCGACTACCTACTTGCAAGAATGTCGATCGTTATATCGATAATGTCAGAGTAATTTTGATATTATCAACATCGCCTAGCAATTTGAGCGATCGTCGAGTTCGTGTAATACCAGTGTTTGGGTTAAAGTATCCAGCTAGCTGTTGACATGTTCGTATTATGGATACTTAAACGTTACTATATATATCTATATATAAGTACACATCTATATATGTATGTACACATCTATAGATGTATCGAATTCGAATGTACATTATATTTTCTTTGCACACATTATATATAGGTACTGTGCATAGTAAAGTAGTCAAAGGGAACCTATTGTTAAGACACTTTGTTGTCTAATTTCAGTCTATTTTATATATAAATCTCTCCCTATCTAACCTTAGTGAAGGTCGTATCCGTTATCATAGTATGTATAGAATATTTTTGTTAACTGCGCCACGAGGGTGTTTTTTATTTAATGCCCCGTCGTCATACGCCACTTAATAGCACAGTCGGAATGTGACTAAGTAGCACTTGACGAAATTTTCATGATATATCTACATGAGATGTCATATTGCTATCTGTATATAAATAGAGACTGGTCGTGGTGAAGTGTGACAGCGTCTGACTGTAAACGCAATTGGTTGTGGGCTCGATCCCCACCCGGGGAAGTGATTATACTTAAATTATTATTACTTCCTCGCTCTGGTAAGACAAGTGCGGTTTAAGACAGTGCGGCGTTCAGTTTCACCACTCAACGCGCAATGTCTCAAATTCAGTGGAAATGCGAATGTATGTCTACACTGCTAGAAAAGTGTGAAGCAAAAAAAGAATACACACATTTTATGAAAATCGCAGTTCAAAAGGTATAAAAAATACTTGGTTACTTTAAAAAAATACTTGTTTTAAAAAATGATGAAGTAAATATTATATACACCTAGAGAACCTGGACCTGGACCTACGACCTGGACTAACAGATTGCGCCTTTTTCGCCATATGAATGTACAAGACGTTTAGGTGTCACGCGGGAATTGCATATCTTTGACAAGAAATTGTTTTTAAAAAAAAATTCTAATACTAAGTATGGAGTAATACTTTAAAAATAGTTAAATATTAAAATAAATAGCATTCTCCCAAAGGGTTATTTCTTACAAATAATCTTTGGATAGCAGAAAGTTGTTACAAACGTATAAGAATAACGATGTAGCCGGGTATAGAACGCATGGCGCACGTGGTCTGAGCGCTTGCACGGTTTCCAAGAGGTACGGGTTCGAATCCCGCTGCGTTCAAATTTTTACACATTTTCCAAAATATTTTGTAATATATTTTAAATTCTCCGCACTATTAAATCACGGTGTGGCGTTGAGTACCATAAGACACATGCCATGTCTTGATTTTATGGGAGAATAAAGTATATTGACACTAATATTTACTATTTTTAAAGTGTTATTCCACACTTAGCATTAGAAAATATTTTTGAATGAAACGTATAAAAATTTGAACGCAGCGGGATTCGAACCCGCGCCTCTTGGATACCTTCCCATCGCTCTGACCGCTAAGCCATGCGTTCTACTAGCTGCGTCGATATTCTTATACGCTTGTTCCTTTTTTTTATGTTGTAATAAAAATAAAAAAAATTCTATACGTTTATTCAAAAATGTATTGTCACTAAGTTGTCTATGTTTACGTGAAACTGAATTTTTTACGTTTACGTTAAATTGCCCGTACAAATGGCGCTATAAACTAGTTGAAAACAAAAAGACAACAGCAATCTCACATGACCGTGTAATTTGTTTGTAAAACACTCATTGTTCGGTTCCACTTAACAATAATTAAGAAATCATTTCCAACTTAACATCCTGTCTTTTCGCCGAATTTAAATGTCTAATTAAAATCATACTTATTCTATAATTATATTAAAAAAGATTTTTTTTAGTTATCTATATATAACACCCTACAATGATCACGAGCAATAGTATTGATTAAATAAGTATGTAGTATGTGAGGCCGGTCGTGGCGCAGTGTGACAACGTCTGACTGTGAACGCGATAGGTTGTGGGTTCGATCCCCATTCGGGTGAGTGATTATATTTAAATTATTGTCACCTCGGTCTGGTAAGACAAAGTACAGCGTTGAGTTACGCAATATCTTGAATACGGTGGAAAGCAAAGTACGAAGTTTGTTGAGGTACTTTCTGTGTACCCTACTATGCTGGATAAAAGAGAGAAGCTAAAACTTATTTTCATCTCTTCTGAAAATCTGCCAACGGAGTGTCCTGACACTCCGTCAGGCGATGTAGTGTCAGGACACTAGATTGCCTGACCTTGAAGCTGCTTTTTTAAAATATTATTATTAATTAACCTTATATTTTTAACGTTCTCTTAGCATACATTTAGCTTTTGATCCTGATTAGCATTTTCACATGCATTGCAAATTGTTGAATATCTAATAAATGTATTACTTTTTTAATATATAATTAATATAATTAATTTTTTAAACTATGTGACCCCGAGCTAGCGAGGTTAAAATAAACAAACAGCTGATGAGCCCCGCATATCAGTGTAGACAGGAAATAATATCAAGACACTCACTACTCCGCTTTTCATTGAATTCGAGACATTGCGTGTTCAGTAGCGGAATGAAAATAATTTGAATATAATCGTTTCCCCATATGGAAATCGAACCCACAACCGTTTAAATTCAGATTCCACTGTGCCTCGACGTTCGTTCAAATGCATACATAAATTGACAATTAGATAGAAATTACTGTCACTAGCGGCAAAATGACTGTAGCCTGTAGACGGTGGATGCCGTATCAACTCAAAGACTGACAGGTATCTCAAAAGCCACCTTACTTAGTATTTGTTCATAAGTCTCCAATACGTTAGAATTTGAACCTGCGTACAGAAGAAAAAAGGCTCGCGAACATTAACCAACTGCACTATGCGTTCACATCCATAAACAATGAATAATGTATTAAGAAAATATCTATTTACGAAACAAACGACATTATAATTGATAATTATTAATGAGCGCACTATCTGACTATTCTGACCCTACAATATTTTTTTATAGTCGAATTTTAGGGTTCCGTACGTTTAACGAAAAAAAATAAAGTTTATAAGATAATCAGAGAATTTGTATGCATCTATCTGTTCATCTATCGAGAAAGAAAGTTTTCTTCATGCGTGCTTGATTAGATAAAAATTAAAATTGAGGCCGGTCGTGGCGCAGTTGTGGATATTTCAATTATTTTCACTTCCTCGCTCTGGTAAAAGACAAAGTGCGGCGTTGAGTTCCACCACTCAACACGCAATGTCTCGAATTCGGTGGAAAGCGAAGTACTGAGTGTCTTGAAACTAGGTACTTTCTGTTTGCCCTGCTATGCGGGATAAAAATATTATAAAAAAAAATTCAAGATTTGCGATACCATTTTTACATAATGATGCTCCCCTTGAAACAATTTACGGGTTCTATAGGTTTTACGTATACCAAATGGAGCTATCGTCGACATGACAAAAATGGTGAACTTGAGCTACAAAAAGAAAACCTCCTCCGTTTTATCAAATTTTATAATATTATAGTTTTGCGTTTTGGGGGCCAATGTAGGAAAAACAAATTAAGGGAACAAAATCTTTGCACGTGTCAAATCGGTACGGAACCCTCGCACGTAACTATATTTATAAATAACTGTAATGCATTCCATAAAATACATTGTAACAGTAAGATAAGTGTATTTTAGTATCATTAAGCTTTACAGCTATTGACCAAGAAAGTAAGGAAATTATATTTAAACTACCGTTGGGAGTTAACGGCCAATAATGTTCGAGCCTGAGGTAGACGCTAGAAAAGAATCACCAATACTCATGTACCTAATATTTGGCCATTTGATATTGTAATATGTTTATTTACTGAATTTATCTTAATATTGCATACTGTTGAAGTTACAACATAAATAAGTTGTAATAAATGTATAACAATTTCAACGCAATTGGTAGTAGAACGCATGTCTTAGTGGTCAGAGCGCTTGGACAGTATCCAAAAGGCGCGGGTTCGAATTCTGCTGCGTTCAAATTTTTATACGTTTTTTTAAAAATGTTTTCTAATCCTAAGTGTGGAATAACACTTTAAAAATAGTAAATATTAAGTTTTCTCTAATTTTAGCTTCACGCTTTTATCCGCATGGCAGGGTAGACAGAAAGTATCTTGTGTCAAAACACTCAGTATTTCGCTTTCCACCGAATTCGAGATATGTCGTGTTTAGTGGTGGAACTCAATGGGTAATTTAATTTAACTATAAAATTTATTTTCATTTCTCCGCTCTGGTAAAAGACAAAGCACGACGTTGAGTTCAACACTCAACCCGGTCTCTCTCGTTCGTCTCGTTAGTGTATCTGTCTATTTATGTTCGATAGCAGTCAATAGAGTGTTTTGACACTAAGTTGTCTCCGACTATCCTGTTATGCGCCAATTTTTAAATATTTTATAAAATTAGGTGGATTTTATTAATAAAAACCAATCATTGTGCCATACAATAATGTAAATGAAATTATAATTCCGTTTTCCATGAAAATCTTACAAATTGTCCTCTTTAAAAATATTTTTACCATTTTTAAAGTGTTATTCCACACTTAGGATTAGAAAACATTTTTAAAAAACCTATAAAAATTGGAATACAGCAGGATTCAAACCCCCGCCTCTTGGATACCGTCCAAGCACTCTGAAAGCTAAGCCATGCGTTCTACTACCGGCTGCATTGAAATTCTTATGCTTTTTAAAAGTAAGAAAAAGTCATTTCTTTTGTATTTTGAGACTGCAACAGACAGACGACACTAACTTTCGCCTTCACTCTCATATATAGGAAGTCATCGTATTACAGTTGACATAAGAGTGTCGGTTGCAGGAGCTCTGACCCCAGTCAAAGTATTTATAGAATACCAGCATACACATACCAGCCGTCGCCTAATGACGGCAAGTCTCTCCTAGATTATGTTGTTACTATAATCTCTACTACACTTTCTAGTTGAAACTTTTCTTTTAATAGCTTGTAAATATTTTAAACATTTTTTTTGCGTTGATAACAATTTTGTGTGGCGGCCAAGGGAATTTCTATAATCTGTCTATCCAGCAGGATAGCAATCCCGCATTGCTATCCTGCTGGATAGACAGATAGTACCTAGTGTCAAGACACTCCGTGCTCTACTTTCACTGTGATATTATGTGTTGAGTGGCGGAACTCAACGCCACGCTTTGTCTTACTAGAGCGAGGAAATTAATATATTGAAATTAGTACTATAAACAATCTCATAGATTTCTTTTATTATTACCGAAATAAAAACTGCATATAAATTTTAATATTGTCTAAAGTCATTTTTCATTAAAAATTATTTTAAAAAATCTTTAATTTTCTCAGTTTTTATTCATGTTAAATAAAACTGTTTTAAATGGATTAATCACGTATGTTTTGGTATTTGAAAATACATTTGAAGTCGTAGAGACCTACCTGTCACTATGGACTACTGTAAAGTGTTCGACATATTTTTAGAAATATATATTATTTTTTGAACGCAGTAGTATTGGAACCTCCGCCTCTCGGCAACCGTCAAAAGGCACTTCCAAGAGGCACGGGTTCGAATTCCATTGAGTTCAAATTTTTATACGTTTTTAAAAATGTTTTCTATTCTAATACTAAGTAGATTAACACTTTGAAAATAGTAAAATGATCGAGACATTTATTTTCCAATACCAAAATACACTCGCTTAATCCGTTTAAAATGTTTTCTAATTCTAAGTGTGGAATAACACTTTAAAAATAGTAAATAATAGTTTCATTTTTTTATTTTTTGATAATTAGATAGCATTTCTGTTCTATATATATATATATATATATATATATATATATATATATATATATATATATATATATATATATATTTCATTTCTTCATTTATTTCAAGTCTTTTTAATACTTTAGCAGGTAGAATTTTTAATGACCGACAGTAATTACTAACAAGCGAAAGTATACAATTGTGATAATCATTATTGGACTCAATAATAAAATGTTAATACATTTACTCACATACAACAGCACAGTACAGTACACGTGTCCACATTAAATGAGTTCGTGTAATGAAAATGCACAATTAATTAGAAATGTAATTTCAAAGACCATTTGCATAAATATAGGCGAATATAATTAGCGTCGTTTGAAATATATTTAATAAAAGAATTTCTACTAATTTTACGTCTAAAATTAGTCGTCAATTTGAGTGTTATTCAGAGAAATATTTCATGTATTAATATCTTTTTTTTAGCTTCACGCTTTATCCCTTGCGGGGTAGTTAGAGAGTACGGAGCGCCAAACGCTACGGTCTTCTGCGTACCTCTTTCGCCTCGTCCACACTCATTAACCTCTTCATATATGCTCTTCGGGTTTTACATGACCTTTCTTCAGTATCATTGATACTGTGTCCTCAAAAAAACCCCAGCCATCGCTCACCTTTGCTACTAAGCCTTTCTTACCATTCATTCATCCACTCACCCATTCAACCTGCCCTAACTACCTAAACATGTTCTTTTTAATTCTCACTATAAATAATGTATTATATGGATTTTTAATGTATTATTAAGTGGTTGAAAATTGATAATAGAGTAAATCTACATTATATACGTTTACCATTTTAAAATAGATCGTATATAAAATGATAAGCAGTGTCTGACTGTAAACGCGATCGGTTGTGAGTTGGATTCCTGTTTGGGGGAATGATTATATTTAAATTATTTAAATTATTTAAATTCCCTCACTCTGGTAAGACTAAGTGAGGCGTTGAGTTAAGTTACTCAATACACAATGTCTCGAATTGGGCGGAAAGCGGAGTACGGAGTGTCTTGACACTAGGTTCTTTCTATCTACCTTGTTATGTGAGATTTAATATCTTGCATTATTATTATTAATATTTTAATATTATTTGAGAGTTTATTAATTGAACTGTTCGAAATAACCGTATGTAACGACCGCATACGTAAACTACTTGTTGCCAGCTTTTTGTATCAAAGTCAAGGCCATTTCCAAACTAAATATCGATGTATTATAGTATGTTCAACGAAGCTTAAATTTTACAATGGAAATGTGATTAATTAAGGTTTAGTTTGAAAGGCGAAGATAAATTTTTTATTATTTTTTTTATTTTCTAGACGCAGTGTCATAGTTCTTGTAATTTATGTATGAATTTCATTAGATTACATTTATATAGATAGAAACACTACTTTAATCTTAACAATAATGTATGTAAGTAAATATATCCAATTCATCAACAAAGAAAGTATTTGGAAATTTTTATACATTTTAATATTTAAATTTTCTTTGCAGGTATATATATGTAAATATATATTTAACTATTTTAAACTATATATAAACACTAAAAGCTGAAAATTCACTTATTTTTTACTTAATAAAATTTGTACCTACGACCTTCTGGCCCAACCGCTCTTTTATAACAATTTCCATGCAAAAAGACCTTTTTCTATTAAAAAAAAAATAAGTAAACTCACCTTCAAAAACAATAAATATATCAATTAATTCAACAAACGAAAATATCCAGATCACTTCTCCACTTTATTTAAAAATTTTCATTATTTGATTTCCAATTCCATACTATTTTTTTTTAAATTATTTCTTTCTACTTTCTTCCTAGACTGGCGCAATAGTAAATACGCGTGCGCATGTGCGGCGGCGCGCGGCGTACGGACAACTCGGCCGAGTGATACTAGGCGATCATGTTTTGTGATTTATTAATTGCATTTCGTATTACCTTACTAACAAAACCGTATGATAATCATACATATATTTATATATAAAAATAAATAAAATTGGTGTGTCTGTTTGTAATATTATAATAATCGCTCTTTCTGTTTGTTTGTCTGTTTATTTGTTCTCGCTAATCTCCATAACGACTAGACCAATTTTGACGGTTCTTACACGGGCAGATAGCTGATGTAATAATTAGGCTACTATTGTTTTAAAATTATGAAATGATTCAAAGATGGAGAGATGTTAAATTCCAAGCGTGTAAAGTCGCGGGTGCAGCTAGTTATATAATGTTGGTTAGCTAGTTATATATTATAGATAAAGCCATTCTGGTAAGACACAGAGAGGTGTTGAGTTACGACTCTGTTAAAGCAATCTCTCAAATTCGGACAGTGGAGAACGGAGAGCTTTTCCACTAGGTTTTGTCTGGCTACTAGTGACATACGGAAAATACCGTACAAACAAATATATTCTGTTTTACAAACAAATATATTTTGTTGTAATTTTGGACTTAACCATTAATTTAGAAAAAAAAATAAAAGATGTCTATAATTTTTCGAAACATTTCATATTACTTTTATAATTCAAAAGACATTTATATTGATAACGAGGATAGAAAAAAACGCTCGATTACCAGTGCCAGTACCTAATGTAATTCAAATGTAGTTTTAAGGGGCCCTTTAAAATGCACATTACCTTGTTTTGCTTATTTTAAAAAGAAAAAAAAACATAAACCTTAGCTTATAATACTCACATGAAACGATATTTACAAAAACTTTGGTTTTCACAGTACAATCCATACACGTTTTACATATTGATCACAAAACACTAACTCTGGTAAAGAAAACAAATTCGTACTGGCTGATACGTGTCTTAGAGCGTTCTGATTAGATTCACTAAAAATGCCAACTCGCTTTTTTTACGCTTAAAATTGAATGGAAGAGGCTACCGATACTACCGGTACGTTTTTTATTTTCACACTTTTTTCATGAACAAGCAATCTGTATCGAGTACAAGAAACACAACGTTAATGTATTTTTTCAAGAAGCGCTTAATTTTATTAGAGTGAAACTTGAGAAAAAGGTCTTTTTTTAATAAGAATTGAATATTTAAAGAGTTTAATTTTTAAATATTTCATAATAAATAAAAAATTCAATTGAATTATTTTATATTATATTCAATTAAAATTTTCTAGTAAAAAATTTAATTACTTGTAAGAATTTCTTACAAATTGGCGTTGAGTTTCACCACTCAACACGCAATCCCTTGAATTCGGTGGAAAGCGAAGTACGGAGTGTCTTGACACTAGGTACTTTCTATCTACCCTGCTACGTGGGATAAAAACGTGAAACTGAAAAAACAAAGAGAATTTCTAAAATTTACTTGTATAAAAAATTAACTTAGATTTACTTGTCCAAAATTTTTTAAGACATGGCTATTTAAGATATTATTCATTAAAGAATTGTCTCAACTGGACATTTTGAAGCTGTTATACGGTTTATAAGTAAAGTAAAAAACCTTTATTTAATGCAATGGTTCCAGAATAATTTCCATAGAATAAACAAAGATGGACAACATAGAGTTAGGAGAGAGAGATATAGCTATATTTTATCAAAATCTAAACCTATTTTGAGGGCGATATTAGCAGAAATTTGGTAGAGCGAAGAGCTCGCAAAGTGAAAGCATTGATGGATACTAGAATTAAAGGGAGCCCTTAGGCCTACACTTGGGTCTTAGATCCCAGGCTCTGCTTCAAGATCCTCTTTCTATATGGTGATGAAACTGACTCCTCCACGTTTAATTAGTTCATAGAGGGACATAAAATATAGCCATAGCTTGTACTCCATGCTTATGAAGCTCCACAGTGCAGCGTTATGTTCCGGACATAAACACGCTGTACCGCGTGAAAGTTAATAGGAAAACGTGAATCAGATTTCACTCTTTCCGTTTAATGGGTGAAAATTATATTTTTTTTAAAAAAAACGTAGCACTCTGTAGTTCATTGTAAACTAAACTAATCAATGAGTACAATATAATTAAAAGGGAGTTTATTAACTCGTTATATGACAACACCCGTGATTATCTTAATTTGCGGTCCACAAACTAATGTAAAACAATTTTATTTTTGTTTTATAAACAATTTAGTAAATTGTTTAAATAATTAATACGTCTTGTACAACATTTTATATGACAGATTTCTAATGTCTTACAAAAAATATATATTATAAAAACGTAGAAGAATTTAAATGAAACAGGATTCGAAGCTACGCCTCTTGGAAACCGTCCAAGTATTCTTCCGTTGCGCTATACGTTCTTATTCTGCTTTTTATATATATTTTTTGTTGTTAGCATTTTTTTGTATGTGTAATATGGAGTTCTATACAAAATCGTAGTTTCATTTTTAGTATATCATTCATATCAATCATAATTAAGTCTTTTTTAATTAGATTTCGATTTAACTAGAAAAACTTAATTATTAATTAATTAATTGATTATGAAATCGTTATAATATAACGCTAAGTATCAAATCTGAATATCGCTCTGCAGAATGTTTATATTTTAGACATTCCTTGCCACTGTCATTGGACGGAAATGCAAAAATGCAACATTGAGTTCTGTCATTGGCGATGTCATTCAAGTAACCACAATAACCAACCAACCAAGTTAAAAATTGACGACTGATTGAACAGATAAAGGTAATATAACCTCAAATTAAAATAAAACGGGTCATGAAATAAGTTTTGCATATAAAAACTGCAACCATGGCGCACTGGGACAGCGTCTGACTGTAATCACGATCGGTTGTGGATTCGATCTGCACTTGGGGGAGTAATTATATTAAAATTAGATTTGCTCTGGTAAGACAAAGTGCGGCGTTGAGTTCTACCACTCAACATGCAATGTCTCCAATTCAGTGAAAAGGGAAGTACGGAGTGTCTTGACACTAAGTACTTTCTGTCTACCCTGATTAAAAAAAATAAAAAAATATACAAATAACAAGTAAAAACATACGTTGGCTGAAAATATAATTATGTTCAACAATTCTTATCTCTAATTTGTTATTCTTAATAAAGTCGGTGTAGCGCTACTTCCATACACATGTACGTATATAAGCGTAATTATAGAAAAATATTTAAACATATTTCTTTCAGCTATACGCTTTTTCCTTCTATCAGTGTAGTTTGAGAGATTATTGTGTTTCCTACTTCTTTACTTTATTTTAGCTTCACGCTTTTTATCCCACATGGTAGGGTAGACAGGACCTACTGTCAAGGCACTCCGCACTCCATTTTCCGCCAAATTTGGGACATAGCGTGTTGAGTGGCGGAGCTCAACGCCACGTTTTGTCTTACCAGAGCGAAAGAATGGAAATAATTTCATTATAATCATTCCCCCGAGTGAGGATCGAACCCACAAACGATCGCGTTTACTGTCAGACGCTGTCCCAACAGACCACGACTAGCCTCGTTTTTTACTTTTCACCTGAATATTCCAAACAATCTGTCGAGTCGCGGAACTCAACGCCGCGCTTTTTCTAACACAAGCCGGAAATAATTTAAATATAATCATTCTTCTGAATGGGGATCAAACCTAAAACCGATAGTATTTATAGTAAGACACAATGGTCTCCAAGTACGTCTTGGAGACGTTTAACATAATTTGTATGAAACGCTCTCAATGAATCACCTCGATTATATTTCTTAAACAAACTATTTAATGATTAGCGATAACGGAGACTCGGTCACGTGTTCACTCTCATGAAGGCAATCCTTTGGAATGTTCTAAATAATTTTATTTTCTTTAGCTTCACGTTCTTATCCCGCATAGCATACAGAAAGCACACAGCACACAGGTATACAGAAAGTACCCAGCGTTAAGACACTCCGTACTTCTCTGTCCACCGAATTCGAGACATTTCGTGTTGAGTAGTGGAACTCAACGCCGCACTTTGTCTGACCAGAGCGAGGATGTGAGAAATAATTTAATATAATCACTCTTCCGCGTTGGGATCGAACCCACGACCGATTACAGTCAGACACTGTCCCACTTCGCCACGACCAGAATTTCTTGTAACCTTAAATAATATAAGACACTTTGGATTATAGTTTTCTTTTGTATTATATAAGACACTTTGGATTATAGTTTTCTTCCTTTTATTTTAAAATATACTTTAATACACTACAGACTGTCGGTCCATTTTTTTTGCTCATTATTATTTATTTCTCATTTTCATATAATTATTGCGTCTATCAGCTACTTAGAATTAAGATCTATATTTAAATTTAAGTAAATTTGTAACAAAATTTAATTATCATAATTCTAAGTTGATTTAGATATTAGTTATTAATTTTTTTAATTATTTATTATTATTATCGATCTGCAAGTACCCTTCTGCTGGTGAAGACCGCCTCCAAAGTAACATCCATCTCTAGAATGGGCATTTCGAATAAAATTTACTCCAGCTATTTCTACTATATCATATTCCCATCTAGCGTAAGTACTGCCCTTCTTGTTCATGTAGAAGTATTATAAATTTGTTATATTTAATATATTATTTAAGTTTTTGGAGACTATAAAGGTCAGAACGCACTGAATTAGCAATACTCAGTCTCTTGTACTGTACTTTGGTATCATAATATAAATAAGTAAAGAAAAATTTTTCTAGGACCTCACAGAGGGCTAACTGTCTCCGCTCTGGGCAATGCATGCCTATCCACTGCCTGCCATATTCTTTAAATCGTTTCTCCATCGAGCTACAGGCGTCCCACATAATACTTTAGATATATACTAAGTCATAAATAATAAGATTCACGTTGCCAAGGTAACACGTATTTTACGCGTCAAGCATAAACTTAAAGAAAGTGATACCTATATAATAGGTTTTTTTAGACTCACACTTTTATCGTGCATACTAAGGTAGACAGGAGGTACTAAGTGTCAAGACACTTCGTACTGTGCTTTTCGCCGAATTCGAGACATTGTGTGTTGGGTGGCGGAATTCTACGCCGCGCTTCTAGAAAAGAGAAATAAAAATAATTTATATATACAATCATTTAATATATTATATAATATAAATGTGAACTCTGAACCATATAACAATGACATCACTACACCACACTAGTTTTATAAAATACATAAAAATATAAAAAAAAAATCTTTTACTCAGTGACTGACAGACAACTACTATCTTAGAAAGCTTTAGTATGAAAGGTCCTTAGAGAGTGTAGAGGACTAAGAGAGGATTTTTCGAAATAACGTACTAACCGGTTGTTTTTACCAAATAAAAACAACCGGTTAGTACGTTTTATATAAATACTCATGTAGTTATATATTTCCCTGTGAAGAGTAGGATATAATTCCCCCAATGTTTGGTAGCGTCCCAAAAGAGGCGGGTATCACACTAATTTGGTGGTAGAAGGTAAACTTCCGACTGGCACGCGTCCACTATCATGCCAAATATCTGATGATGGGTTCCAGTTCAATGTCGTTTAAGCCAGCTCTCCCCATTCCCACCCATCCTTTCCCCATCTCCTTTCACTTCCATCCCAAGGCCGTAAACGCATCTACAACTCTCATATTGTGGATGTCCATGGGCGAAGGTGACCACGTACCATCAAATGGCCCTTCCAATTATTTGTTCCCATTTTCCATAAACAAAAGTTATGGCCCCAACTCATAGGTATATGAAATAAGCAATTCGTTCCGCTATTCTTCACGAAACGCAATTACAAGTGTAATGTAAACAGACTGACCACGTGACCGCGTAGCTGGCCAGTGTGAGCGCTTCCGCACACGCTCGGTTACAATGAAGTCACTGTATACGACGTAACTACACATTTTCAAAATAGATATTAATTCAGTCGTGCAAGAAAATTACATAGTAACAGTAAATAATTAAAGAACACGTAGGAAAAGTCACCGTGAGCTCAACAACATACGTTCGTGGCGCAGTAAGACAGCGTCTGACTGTAAGCGTGATCACTTGTGGGAATAATTATCGCTTTGATTTGACAAAACGCGGCGTTGAGTTCTGTCACTCTATGAAATTCTAATACTGAAAATGTATCTAATATATTTAATCCATGTTAGTCCCATTCTGGAATAAATTAGAATTACACCTGGAAAGGAAGAATTTAAACAGTTAGGACAAGCAAAATATGTATAAAAAACTATACTTAACAGGTCCCAGGTCTGGTGGAAACCGCCCAAGCGCTCCTTTCAGTTAAACAGTAACTTCATATCGGTTAAAAATCTGTTCTATTCATTTATTAAAAAATCTAGAAGCATTTTACTTCTAAAACATCTTCAGCCCATCTTTTGTTGTGTTCAATGACAGACATTTATCAGACGCGGGCGAACATTAGTGACTTTGTAATTATTTATTTCTGATTATACAATAATAGAACTCACGCTTTTACGCTTAAATACTTGTATTAAATATAACTAAGCAACAACTTAGTCATGACGTTGAGGCTCATCACGACTAGTCTGACCATGTCTGATGGTTTTGAGTTCAAATTATAAACTTCGAATAGAAATAAAATAATAAAATGTTCTAAATAACAGAAAAAAGTCAAAATCAAAAACGTGGGAGGTTGTATTTAATATATCTTTGCGCTTTATCTTACATAGGAGCATTGAAACACTTATACGATCGTTACAACTTATTTTTGGCTGATAACAGAAATCGTCACGTAACGATGTATGCTGTATGTGTGTGTGTGTGTGTGTGTGTGTGTGTGTGTGTGTGTGTGCGTGTGAGTGTTTATGTGTGTGCACATGTGCATGTAAACATACTACAAACAAAGATATAAAATCTTTTGTTACGTATTATTCGACAGTAAGCACATCAGCGTCGCAGGTACTTATATAGACCATGATCAGTAATAACATAATAATTCAGAATGCAAAAGAGTATACAAACTAATGCAATTTCGGCACAACGTTTTTATTTGTTTCTTTTTTTAACATAACGTATAAAATACTATTTGGTATATATTTCTTGTAAATAAAATATTTTCCTAAAATTTAGAAGAAAGAAGAAAATTTCTCATGTAATTCTTCTATTCTTTATTTACTTTAAAAAATAATGAATAAAAACAACAAATATTCAGATATCACTCCGAATTATATTCATAGTTGAAGAGAAAACGTAAGGAACTGCGTCCTTGACGGGGTTCCCCTGCATGTATAATTTTGTTTTTTCTTTTTGTATTATAAATTAAATTAATTTTAGGATAAATTTTTACTTTACTGACTAATAAATATTTATAAATTGCAATACACAAGCTTCACGCTTTTATCCCACATAGGGTAGACAGGAAGTATCTCGTATCAAAACACTCTGAACTTCGCTTTCCATAGAATTCGAGACATTACGTGTAAAGTGGTGGAACTCAACGCCGCACTTTGTTTTTACCAGAGCGAAGAAGGGAAAATAAATTAAATATAATCACTCTCCCGAGTGGGGATCGAACCCACAACCGATCGCGTATTCATTTAGACTCCGTCGCACTGCGCCACGACCGGCCTCAATACACAAATGTAAGCAGACGGAAAGTACAAGTTGTATAAAAAAAACCACTTAACCAGTAATTACTGCATTGAAAGAATTATCTTCCTCATTCACTTTATCATAGAGAAAAAAGTGCCATCTCGAATCAGCCAAGCGTCGGTGTCTCGCCTTTTTATTTTTCTCTAAAATGTTGTCCCAGTGACTGTTCTCTGTAAATGTTTATTCTTTTCTTCCATTGCCATATTAAACAGGGTTTTTTTTTATTTTTTAGCTCCACGTTTTTATCGCATATCAGAATAGACAGGAAGTACCCAGTGTCAAGACACTACGTTCTCCTCTTTCCGCTGACTATAAGACATTGTGTGTTACAGCGGCGTGTGTGTGTGACAAACAAAGCCGCGCTTTATTTTACCAGAACGAGGAAATTAAAATTATTTAAATACAATCATTTCCCCGAGTGGAAATCGAATCCACAACCGATCCGTTTAAAGTCAGACGCTGTTCCACTGCGTTACGCAGAGAATTCAACTGCAAACTTTAATAACTTCTATTTTTTATAAATGAAAACATATTTAGAAATTTTTATACATATTTAAAAAAAATATTGATTATGTATAGTATGGTTTTATATTAATCAGATTGGTGAAGCGTGGCGTTTATTCACGAGGGTTTGCGATACAAATCCAAAGAAGGAGAAAGAGATAGCGTCTTAGATGTAATAACCCGTAATAAATACTAAAAATCGATAAGTTACAATATATCGGTATAAAAACATAGTTTCATATAAACAACGGTTTGAGACTGGTCGTGGCGCAGCGTGACGCGATCGGTTGTGGGTTCCATCTCCACTCGGGGGAGTGATTATATTTAAATTATTTTCACTTCCTCGCTCTGGTAAAGACAAAGAGCGGCGTTGAGTTCCACCACTCAACATGCAATATCTCGAATTCGGTGGAAAGCGAAGTACGGTGTGTTGACACTGGGTACTTTCTGTCTACCCTGCTACGCGGGATAAAAGCGTGAAGCTAAATATATATATATATATATATATATATATATATATATATATATATATATATATATATATATAATGATGTCATTTTTAGAACGTGTATTTCATTATTTTATATTAATATCCATTATATTGATTTAAGACGAATCTTACAATAATAACGTTTGCTTATATAAAGAGAATATAATTTAAAAACACCGTGAAAAACACATAAAATAATTCCTATAGATCATTTATTCGTAATAAATATTTACAGTGAGTTAAATCTTAAAGTAAAATAACGATTTTATGGCTCCCGTATGTGCGTGTGGATTGCCTTATTCTACGAGTCGGTGGTCACCAGTTCAATTTACAAATGCAAGAATATCTCTTTCTACTGTGTTTTTAGATTCATTGTCAATTATAAATTATAATAAAATTCGTTATAATGGTCAATTATCAAGAATCTTCTTTCTTTTTCTTCACGCCGATCATGGATGCTTCCTCCATGGTATCTGACAGCTTATGGCCGAGCGTTTCCGGTGTCACTAACACTAAAAGACCGGAAAGAAGCGCGAAACCGCCGAAAAGAGCAAACGGTAGATCATCCCATACTGCTGCGCCCTGCAACATAATAACAAAAATAATGAACAGTTATAAAAAAATAAATTGGGAACCGACTCTAACTAAATATATCCAAAAATCTGTCTGTTTTTTCTTTAGTTTCACGCTTTTATCCCCCATAGCAGGATATTCGGTTACTTCCTGACCAGTGTCGAAGACACACCGTACTCCGCTTTCGTGTTGACTGGCGGAACTCAACGCCGCTCTTTGTCTTTAAAAAAAATTAAATGTAAAAAAAGGTTTGGTTTACATATACATACAAACACATTTTATATAGTTCGTTTAACTCGACATTATGATTTATTTCTTTTGCGTCAATTACTATTGTATACAATAAAGTACGATATAATAATAAATATAAAATATAAAAATAGCAATAAACATAATAAAATATTTGCCTTTTCAAAATGCAACCATTTACACGCGGTTACAAGAATAAATCATTTTTTACAATACATTATTTCATACATAATAGACAATGAACTCTGACGCCAGGCGCAGTGGCACTCCCTAGCTTTGCTTGGACGTACTTTTAAGAGTCATAGGTTCGTATTCGACTCAGTTAAATATTAACATATGAAATGTATGTATGTGTCAATATGACAAACCCGGACGTAATATTAACTTCTCATAATAAATAAGATCTAAAAATCAATTGGGAAAATAGAAGCCTGATTTTAACACTAAATATTTTACTGTACTTTTACTGTACTTCTTTATCTCATATACCGTCAAAGGCAACCAAGTCAATACTGTGTTAAACGCCATTAATAGCTTTCCGCCCATATTCGAGATATTGCTTTTCATATAACAAACTCAACAACGCGCTATCTTACCAGAGCGGAGATGGGTGAATATATTTTAATATATATTATCATGTCCTATATTTTTACGTTAATTTTAAATCTTTCACCTAATTACAATTTGTTGTCGTAGGTACGTTATATTTTTTGTTGTAATTTACATAAAAATATGCTAATCTTTTATGTGCCTGCTATTGATACTATATAGTTCTAGAACCAAAAAGAATGTAACTGTTTTTTTTTATTTTTTAGCTTCACGCTTTATCCCTTTCGGGGTAGTCAGAGAGGACGCTGTGGTCTCTGCATACCTCTTTCACCTCGTCCATAGTCATCAACCTCTTCATACATGCCCTTTGGGGGGTCCTCATATTTTATACGTGACCTTCATCCTGTAACATAGATACTGTCTTTTCGAAGGTCAACCGAGGTCTTCTTTGACCTCTCGTACCCCTCCTATGTATAACTATGTATTGTTGGTATATATTACCAATATATAAATAAACAAATGAATGATTAATGACCGAATTAATGAATTAAAAAATAATGAAATAAAATTAATTAAATGAATTAATGAATGCATAACAACTGCGTTTATAATTACAGACGCTGTCCCACTGCGCTATACCATGATCTATATCTTCATAGGTGTCATTCAAAATAAGTAAACACTCACAAAAGCTGGTGTAAGGGGTGCGACGATGGAGCCAATCCGTCCCATCATGGAAGAAAACGCGAACAGGCTGTGCCTGTACTTGGTGGGGTAGAGTTCCGTAGTGTACACGTACACCGATGTCATTACCATCGCTATACTAAATTTGCCGATGAGATAAACTGATAAGGAAGCGCCATACAGTCCTGGAAACACACCTACAGTCATTATTATGTTCTATAAATCTATAAACAAAAATAGAAGATATATACGTTTATTGTATTTGGTCGTATGGAGTTTAAATGTTGAAATAAAAAAAAGTTTTTTTTTAGCTTCACGCTTTTATCCCGCATAGCAGGGTAGGCAGAAAGTACCTAGTGTCAACACACTCCGTACTTCGCTTTCCATCGAATTCGATACATTTCGTGTTGAGTGGTGGAACTCAACGCCGCACTTTGTCTTTACCAGAGCGAAGAAGTGAAAATAATTTAAATATAATCACTCCCCGAGTGGGGATCGAACCCACAACCGATCACATTTACAATCAGACGCTGTCGAAGTGCGCCATGACCGGCCTCAACACTAAAGATGGTATATAAATTAATTCAATAGAAATAGTAAATAAATTCAGTTTTCGATTAGGTTTTATGTACTATCAATAGAAACTCGGTGTTCTATGTACATAATATATATATTTTTATAACAGTTAAAAGCGATTTTATTATTTCTGCTTGAGTATTCTTTCACCGATTAAATCAACATCTCTGGATCTTTATTTTATAGTTCTAAGTAAAATTACTCTATCCAATTTGTTATTTAAGACTACCTTCCAGTGAAAGTTCTAGCCATTCTAGAGATTAAGGCGAACAAGCAGACAAACAAACAAAAATTGTAAAACGATATTTTGGCATACTACGTAACATATATACATACATATACATTGCATTTCACGTCTTTGAAAGTAAAAATGTATATAAAAGAATATTTACTATTTTTAAAGTGTTATTCCACACTTAGGATTAGAAAACATTTTTGAAAAGACGTATAAAAATGTTATGTAAAAGAACTTTATCTATAATAATTAGATCCTGCTTGATAAAGGAATAGCAAATGAATTATTATTAATATAAAAATTTGAAAAGTGGTAATTTTGATATTGCAAACAGACACTCCAATTTTATTTATATGTATATATTGCTTCCTTTTGACTTTTTTTAATATATGTATGTAAAAATATATGTAATATGTTTATTTACATTTGCGTGTGCTTTGATAAAGATTATGTTAGGGAAAATAATTGATTCCGGTTCGTACAGATAATTGATAGCCGAGCAAGCGATAACGGTATTAGTTTTATTACATCAATATATGTATATTGATAATTTTTATATTTGCATAATCAATTAAAAATTGAAGTAAATAATTTTTTCACATATTTATTTTGACTGGAAATTATTTGAAAATGTAAAATATGGTGTAAGTATAAAGATTCATGAATGGCTAGAATATTTAAGAGTCTATGCAGTTAGATACAACTTTATCAAACACATAGGATAGTCAGAGACATAGTGTCAAGGCAAGGGCGGAAGGCTTCATTGAATGCCTTCCGCCTGAAATCGAGGCATTACGTTTTGTGTGGCAGAATTCGGAGCAGAGAAATAAATTTTAAAATTAAATATTCATCCGAGTGGGAATTGAACCCATGACCAATCAAAAAAATAAACAGTAAAACGCCGTTCCACTGTGCCACAATAGCCTCTAAACCAAATATTATTTTTTTTTTGGATAATAACTTATAAGAACACAGAAATAAATATTGTACGAAGTACCTGCTGGCATGAATATATAGGCGATCTGGCACGCGGCACAAATCCAGAAGGCACCAGCCAGCACTGGCTTTCTTCCTATTTTTCCCATCAAGAACACAGCAGTCCAGTAACCGGGGATTTCAGACGCTGATACCGCTATGTAGTTCAAATACCGATTTCCAGACATATTTACTGAGTTAATTGACATTCCGTAGTAGATAAACGTCGTGGTGATCCACCACACTGGCGACACGAGCACTCGAGTCAGAATCGCTTTATGTCTAAATATTAAAACTATCAGCCAGGGCTCGGTCGCCTTTTGTGCATCTTCAGTCACCTTTCTCCTCTCCTCTTCAAGTATATTTTCCCTTAGGAGTTCTAGAGATTTTTGTGATAATTGAGTTTTATTAACACGTGCGACCTCTTTCAAAACGTTATCCGCTTCTTCGAATCTGCCCTTAGTCATATACCATCGGACTGATTCGGACATTATCCAAAAATACGAGATTGTAAGGAGTTGTGGTATATATAGTGTGAGAGTAAGCATCTGCCAGTTAGGAACCGCCCACGCCAGTAAACCCATTGTGATTTGGCCAATTGAAAAAAATGTGTTCATGGTAGCGCCGGCCGCGACTCGGTATTTGGGGCCGATGAGTTCCATCACTAAAAGTAGGAAAGTTACTTTAATGTTAAACATATTATTTATTGAAGCTTTCTAGTCGAATTTTTATTAAAATTAATAATTTTAATTGGAAAAGATATTTAATAAAAACAGAAAAACGCACGGTTTAGCGGTCACAGCGCTTGGACGGTATCCAAGAGGTGCGGGTTCCAATCCCGCTGAACAGTCATCGTAATTAAAAACAAAGCATTACGTCAATAATATACATCTTTCTTTATTTTATAATACAATATATATGATTAGAAAGCCATGTTCTAAGCGCATGTCTCAGATCGCGTTTCAAATCATAAAATTGATTATCATTCAACTGTTTATCAATTAAATTATTTTGTTTATTACATTTTTGTCTGATATTTGAAGAAAATTATATCTAAATAGTTTCCTTTCCTTGTATGTTTTCAAAATTTACGCAGTGGTAAAGCGTTTGACTGTAAACGCGAACGGTTGTGGGTTCGATCCCCACTTGTTGGAATAATTATATTTAAAATTATTTAACTTCCTCGCTCTAGTAAAGACAAAATGCGACGTTGAGTTCCACCACTCAACACACAATGTCTCGATTTCGGCAGAAAGCGAAGTACGGAGTGTCTTGACACAAGGTACTTTCTATCTACCCTGCTATGCGGGATAAAAGCGTGAAACTAAAAAAAAATATTCCAAGCGTTACTCAAAATACAATCTTAAATTATTTCTTACATAAAATATAACAGCATGAGAATCCAGCAGATCCAAAAGTAGCTTCTGCCACCTCCGAAATGAGGAAGCCGACGTAAGTGCCAGCGAAGTAACGCAGAGCACCCATCCATGCGGTGTTAAAAGCATTGATGCTGAGAGCAGTTCTCCTTCCCCAGCGATCTGAGACGTATCCCGTAATAGGCAGTGCTGTCAACGTCCCAAATGTTCTCACTGAACCTATTAGAGTCCGCCGCCATTCGTCACATGCTAAATCATACTGTGAACAAAATATTAGAATATATCTTATATTTAAATATTATTTCCAATATCTTCTTGTAGAAGTTTTTGAGCAATTGGGGACCATATAACGAAATCTAACTCGGTTGTCAATTCTGGTCATGGACAATGAATTACAAGGAATCCATAGCGATTTAATGTCCTTCGTGCACAGTGTAAAAAAATAATTATAATTATAAAAATATTGAAATATTCCCAGAATATTATGGGTATGAAATATTTTTATTGAAAATACAATTAATTGATTAAATTCTGCTACATCATGTAGATAGAGAGCACGCGCGCCCCATTCATATATTTTGTTTAAATAGTACGTAATTAGACTCTTAGTAACTTAATATCTGTATATATTCCCTGAAATAATCATTATATTAGGGATTATATACAGACATTAAGTTATATATATATATATGTATATATATATATATATATATATATATATATATATATATATATATATATATATATAAACAATAATAATGCCTTTTAAAGAAATTTCCATATATCAAAAAAATGAAAAACATGTGCGGTGATTTTGATTTTGTTGATGTATGGAATTAACACTTGGTTGTCTCCGACCCTGCTGTGCCGGATAAAGCATGAAGCTGGAAAAAAAAATTTTTGCGTATATCATCGTTATGAAACATTCATTTATTTTTTAGACACTCTATTTTCTCTTTTTAATCGGAATCCTGTACATTGTGTTAACTTTTTAAATGCCAGAATCCATTGATAAGTTTTTTTGTATCACATCGGGGAATTCCCTGAGTAGCATTTCGGAATATAATCATCTTATTTATAGATAAAAATTATTACAAAGCGCAATTTCTACAAATTCAAAAAACATTGAGTATAAAGGTATGATAAATATTACAAAAAAAGGAGTTTTTTCCAAAACCGTTACTCACATCGTATACTACTGTGTCCGTATTCTCATACACATACTGTTCGCAATCCACCACGTTGTCTGAATTGAACCACTCTGCAGGACATACATCTCGTATCGCTGTTACATTTGCAGATTCGAATCTTCTACAGCTGTCAAAGGAGTTTCCACTAGCAGGAACAGCATTCAATATCCAAGGTGGATTGAACTCGGATGTATCTCGTGTCTCACATTCTTGAATTAAACATCTGTAATGGTAACCTTATATTAAAACCTTCACGGCATTTCCGATGCTGTTGTTTTTTGAGAAAACTGGGCAGTCTGAGAGAACGTAGCCTCAAAGTATTCCACTTACCGTCTAAACCAAGACACTGCTTATTGCGTTGTGGTATTTAACACCACACTTTGTCATAGCAGAATGGAGAAAAAAAAACTAAATATTCATATCAATTAAAATTAAACTAATCTCATTTACAGTCAGAGGCTGTCACCCAAAACCATATAAGAAACGCATTATACTTATGGAAGATTATTATAAAAATAAAGGCTTAGTACCTGGTATTAATACGAGCAGTGGTAAATACATATTCACTTGCAGCCCACGCTGCGAAAATCACCACAATAACAGACAATCCCAGAGTTTTTAGCTGATACGGACCGATCTGACCAATTTCCTCAACTAATATTTTATCTAAATTAACAATCTTTTCTTTGTTAGTTTCGTCAGGAGCGCCATTTTGTGTGTTCTTATCTGCGGCGCCCATGTTTGGATGTCCGTCTTGGTGGAAGTATTGCAACCCTCTACCTCGCCTTTAGACGCCTATTTGGTGGGCATTGTAGGAAATACAGCTTGTCATTGCTAGATAACAAATAATAATACAATAATGATATGAGCCCATAAAGTTGATAAAAAAATATAATTTACCTTCAAAATATGATAGTTTAATATAATAGTTTACTCATACAGGAAATCCTAAACTTTTTTATTTAAAAGTTTCATTGAAAACAAGTACATTTATGCAATTTATATGTAGCAGGATTTGAATCCTTTGTCTCTTCGTAACCCTCGAAGCCATCTAGCCAGTTGGCTATACTATAAGGTGTTGTCGATATATGCTTCTAAAAACTTTTTCATGTTCATCTCAGTAGTAGAGATTTTTACAAAATTCTACTACCTAAGAACCTTTTTTAAGATGGATTATTTCAGAACTATTCATGCATTTATAAGAAAATTATTTGAGAAACGTTTTTTTTTATTATTTTGTTTTATAGAGGCCATATGGAATTTCAATTTCTCTGTACATAATAAAAATATTTGTAATTGATAAAGCTTATCTGTATAGTTGGCTATATCTAGTTTAATTGAAAAACGAGGACGATTAAATCAATCGAAATAACATCATTATACAGGCTGTTGTTTTTTACACAGTTAATTTTTTCTCCATCTTGTCATTATTATAAAAATTAATATTAATTTTTTTTATATCCATCATTAAGGTAGATTTTGTACTAACTTTCTCTTCGGGTATTTTTTCGTATTATAGAGGTAGTATATAGTGTATATTTTTAAAATAATTTCTGTTCTCCTCTCTGATAAGATAATACACTGCGTTAGGTTCCGCCAGCGTGTCTAAGGATGAGGTGAAAAGTGAAAAACAGTTTTTTTGACACTAGATTCTCTCTATCCTTCTCTCTGTAATAAAACCTATCTAGTCTTCCATACTCTATTTTCTCTAATATTTATCTCGCATACAAAGGCAAATAGGAAACACCTAGTGTAAAGACATTCAATGCTACATTTCTGCCAAATTTGAGACATTACGCTTTTAATGGCAGAACTTAACGCTGCGTATTTGTTTTACTATGGTAAATAAAAAATAATTGCATACATATGTAGAGAGTTTTGGATAACTCAGCTACGCTTGTTTGGTTTTTTTCACACCATCTTTAGTTTTTTTTTTATGACAGAAAAACCTACAATGCATTAATTTAATATTCTAGAATGTTACACTGAACACATCCAATGATAAAGTACTTTTAAATTGTCGCCATCACTATTGAAATATTTTATGTATCAATAAACATATTCTAAGAAATGCTTTAAAAACAATAACAATGTACTAGTAAAGTTAATGTAATGTGACGTTAATTGTTATTACCTAATTATTAATAAATTTATGGCTATTGTGGCGCAGTGGCACATATAATTGTAAATACAATTGGTTCTGGATTCGATTTTCAGTAGGGGAAATAATTACATATATTGAACATCTTTTTAGTATATATGACAGGCATAGGGTTGGCCACATCGAACCAAATAATAACTTATTTGGCTCGATGTGGCCAACCTTAAGCCTATAATTTATAATAATTTTGATTCCTTTCATTTCACCGTTCTGTTAATACAAAGCGCAACGCTGAGTATGGCAACGGAGTATATTGACACTCGGTGGATTCTGACTACCGATAATTAAGTAAATAAATTTAATCGCGTATATTTTGGTATTCGAAAATACATTTTTGCAAACCCGACGCTTTGAACACTTCAGTAGTCTACCTATAAAGTGCAGTATACACTTACAGTACAGTATAGTACTTCTTACAGTAGTCCGTGGTCACAGGTAATCTAAAGTGTTCGAAACGTCAGGTGTCCAAAAATGTATTTTCGAATACCAAAATATACGCGATTGATCCGTTTAAAATAGTTTCTTTTAAAATGTGTGAAAATTGTGAACATCAAAGATTTTTATTAAGTAAATAAGTTGTTTAAAAGTCACTGACATGATTTGGGGAATTATTAAAATGATTTGTTCATTGAGCCAATCATTTTCACTTCCTTAAGCCTTGTTATGTTTTTTCAAACTTATTTGTTACAGTTATTAGTTCTACAGAGTGATAAGTCACTAACTACCGTCGAGAAATAGCTAAATCACAAGTGAATTAAAGTAATCTTAGATAATAATGTAGTCATGTTTCTTTTACTTTTGGTATTTTTGGTTGGTAAATTAGTGACCTTGAATTCTTTAATACAGAATTGATTTATTATCTTCTTAACTTGACCTCAGTTGATATAGATTTAGTTAACGGGATATACTATAGTTACCTGGAGGAAATAATTGTATATAAAATGTTCATTTCCCTGCTTAGAACAAAATGCGGTGTTGAGCTCTGCCCTACGACTGACTTTAATTAATTTATTAAAACCTTACTTATAGGGGTTCTAGTCTTATTGGACGTGAAACTGCTTTTTTTAATAATTTTTAGGACTATCTACAGAATTTAGTATGATCCTCAAAATCTTCCAAGTACCTACATTTTTTTTATCCTCACGCTTTATCCCTTGCGGGGTAGCTAACTACCCCTAAGCACGGAGCGCCAAACGCTACGGTTCCTGCATACCTCTTTCGCTTCGTCCACAGTTATTATCCTCTTCATACATGCTCTTCGGAAGGTCTTCATGCTTTTTACGTGACCTTCCTCCAATACCTTCGATACTGCGTTTTCGAAGGTCAACCAAGGTCAGCTCCGACATCTCATACCACTCACCTTAGCTTTATAAATCTTTCATTTCTACCTACATGCTTTTTTAAAAAATATGTGACATAGCACAGACACTATGTTCGTGTCTATGTTTCACCTAAGGTCTTTATTTTTTGTTCTAATTTGTCTGGTATTAATGAAGTTAATCAGAAATATATCAAAATAACGTCTAAACGAATTCTTTCCCTTAATAATTTTGTAACTATATAAATTATTTTCATTATATCTATTATTATATTATTGTACATATATCTGTTTTTTTTATTTTTTTTTAATTATTATATACAACAACAATTGGAGCCCGAGTACACATAACAACCATTAATATATTAAACATTAAATTCAAAACATTGCGTGTTGATCGGCAAAACACAACACCGTTCTAATAAATCTCTATAACTATTATTAGGGGTAAGTTAAACGTAGAATATAATTCGTACCCACAAATTAAAAATTACGTTTTAAATAAAAAATAATATTTGTATAATAATTTATTATAATTATAAATATAAAAGTAACTTAATCACTATTATTATTGGTCCTTTTAGTGAGTGTTTCCGCCTCCTCCATAGTGTTGGGTAGCTTAGTGCCAAGCGTCTCCGGTGTCGTGAAAACCAACAGACAAGAGAGCAGCGCGAACGATCCGAATAGAACTGAGGGAAGGTTCTCCCATACTTCCAGAGCCTGAAAAACAATTGCCACGACCGGCCTCTTATATATACTTATTTACTTATATATTTATATATACTTACATACTTATTTTATTAAATATTTAAAATATATATGTATGTAATATATTATATATTGTATATGTGTTTGTTCTAAATTACGTCATTGGCCTACGTATAAAATGATATATTTCTAAATAGACGGAAATCATCGTATAAGTAACTACACTAGGCTATTGGCCAAAATGCAAAAAGGTCACTTAGTCACGTTTCAAATTTTGTTTGGGGGTTGTCTTTAGAACGTATGTTCGATAAAACAGGATTTTGAAATTCCACCTCTAAGGGGCTTTTGAGGTTGAAAATTGGTGTGAAACTTATTTATTACCATGGCAAAAAATTACCTTTAAAGGGTTGTATTTGGGGTTGATTTTATATGAAACTTCTATCTATTATTCTATATTCTCTCTGCAAGTTCCAGGAGTGTAAAATTTTGAGTGGTAGTTCTTTTTAAGACATGATATTGTAAAATTTGACTCCTAAATTGGAGTTGTTGGGGTTCATAGTTTGTATGAAAATTCAATATAAATATTGTTATTTTTTTTCAATGTTTATCATCACGCAGTACACCAAGTGCTCCAATCTGGTTCCACCAAGGAAGTTGTCAATCATAGAGATACTATGCTTTATGCTATTTTGCGACCGAAAGTATCTTCGAATCGAATATTGGACATTAATGTGCCAAATTGATGCAATTCTATGTGAGACTTTTTGTGAGAACAATATTAGCCTAGCGAAAACTTAAGGAATCCGCCAAGTCGTGCCTCAATGTATTTTTAGAACCAAAAGTGTATTTGCAATATCTATAACATATTGTGATGGTCAAGAAATCTTAAGGTAATCGATGCCATTGAGTTCTGCCTTACGGACTTTATATGGAGCATAAATTGACTCAGAGTAGAAAACTTAAAAAAAATATCAAGATACTCCGTACTTAGCATTCCACCGACTTCGAGACATTGCATGTTGAGTTTTGGAAATCAACGCCGCAATTTGTCTTATCAGAACGAGGAAGTGAAAGTAATTACTCCTCCGAGTGAGAATCGAACCCACAACCGATCGTGTCTATAGTCAGACGCTGTCCCACTGTGTCACGACCAGCCTCTACGTCTTCACAACTTATTTAAATTGTGATATAAAACAATTGTTACAGTCAAAGTGTGAACACGAGTATGAACAGACCCTTTTTGCAGGCTGAAAAACTCTTTATCGAGATCACTAGCCGTGTGTTCAGTAAGAAGTAGAAACTGGCATGTTGCCTCGTTATGATATTCAATGGGGTTTCAATTAGGGTTGAGCCGTGTTTGCTAGGCTATTTAATTTGTATGTGGATGGTTGTCTCTTAGATGTAAAAGAAAATGACATAGAAGTGATACTAGGTGATCTGCCGGTTACTTGGCTGATGTAAGCAGATAATTCTGTGCTTATTGGTTCATCAGAATGTGAGACATTGGTCACCATTCTGAAAGACGGGTATGAATGTTATAATCTATTTATTTATTTAATTTATATATTCTTTATTGCACAATTTCATATATATGCACAAAAGGCGAGCTTACCGCTAAAAAGCATTTTCTACCAGCCATGTGGGATAATAGTATAGGTGCAAAATAAAAATCATAATAATTTTTCTATTAATAATAATACATACACATATATACATACATACATATATATATATATATATATATTAATAATAATACATACACATATACATACATACATATACATATATGTATACGCATACATATATATACATATACATACACTTATATAAATATATACATACTTACTCATAAGCGAAAGTCTAAAAAAATCGTATAAGATACATTAACAAAAAAAAGGTGGTATTTTGGATGCTAAATAACTATTTAAATTTTAGATTCTTGGATTAGTAGTGACACTATGTATCTGTTTGGTAGTAAAAAAGAAGTAAAAAAAAAGAAATTTTTTGATGTAAGTTAAAACGCCAAAAAAGAAAGCTATAAAACAACCATTTCCCTGAATTAATGGAAAACACAACCAATCGTGTTTGCAGTTCTGTACTATGCTCAGTTCTATGCTACTGTGGCGTGTTGCCAGGGTGGCTCATATGTAAACTCTTGAATTTGCATGTGTACATATAAAGTCGCATTTGGACCATGGTGTCATGTGTGGATGAGGAAAATCAGATGTAGACCGTGATGTTATATGTGGATGAGTAAAATTATACGTGGATCAAAATGTCATATATAGACGACTTAAGTCACATGTGCACTATTTTGTCATATATGGATGGATGAAATCACATGTGAACCATGATGTCATATGTGGACAAGTAATATCACATGTGGACCATGACGTCATATGTAGATAAGTAAAATCACACGTGGACTAAGATATCACATATGGATGAGTAAAATCACATGTGGACCAAGATGTCATATATAGATGACTAAAATCACATGTGCACTCTGATGTTATGTGTGGATGAATGAAATCATATGATGTCATATGTGGACAAATAATATCCCATGTGAACCATGACGTCATATGTGGATAAGTAAATTCACATGTGGACCAATGTATCATATATGGACGAGTTAATCACATGTGGATTTTGATGTCATGTGTGGATGGCTGAAATCACGTGTTGACCGTGATGTCATATATGGACGAGTGAAATCACACGTGGACCGTGATGTCATATATGGCTGTATAAAATGACATGAAATTCGGGAGTAGAAAAATAAGTTGGTAAAAACAGTATTTTTTTGTTAAGCCTTCACGATCTCACCCTCAGGACTCTCGCAAATTTATAAGAAGTCAGAAGTTATAAAATGTGAAATATCTTTGAATGCCATGATATTTTATGTCTGCACTATTGGGCAGACGATGTCGCGTGCAATAGCTGGTATAATATAAATAAATAACGTACCATATTAGAAAACATTTTTGGAAAAAAACGTATAAAAATTTGAACGCAGCGGGATTTGAAACCGCGCCTCTTTTTTCCAAAAATTTTTTCTAATCCTAAGTGTGGAATAACACTACAAAATAGTAAATAACGTAACATATTATTGAAAATTGTCAAAAATTTTTACCAGCATTATTTGAAAAATATTTTTTTTAGGTAGAAAGAGGAGCTCCGATAATAGAAGCGAGAGAGTTAATGCATTGTAATGGGACCACTTAAGCCTACACATCAGTTGCAAGCCTCGGGTACCTCTTTAAACTCTTTTCTCTCTCTTTTTGCAAGGCGATGATCACTTACACTGTTAGTACATAGAATAAAAATTTAGGCAATTCTTTCACTTACCAAGGCAGGTGTAAGTGGCGCAGTAATCCCTCCCAAGCGACCAATCATTGAACAAAACGCGAACAAGCTATGCCTATGTCTGGTCGGAAACAGTTCCGCGGTGTACAAGTACACTGATGTTATTATTAAAGCTATCGAGTACTTGCCGATGAGATATATAGCCAAGGCCAGGTTGTCTAAACCTAAAACATATGTTTAAAAAATATTTTATAAAAAACAATATAATAAGAATTATTATATATTATTTTAAAAATTTAAAAACTGAATACTTTAAATATTAATTTAAAAATTCAGTCAAACACTAGTAGAGTTAATGAGACTCAAATAATGTCATGATTATCGCGAATCAGAAATAGCTAATCGTTCAAAACAATTTTATTTTTGTCTACAAAGAAAGTTAAGCGAAGAGAGTGTAGTCTCTCTTATATTGTACTCTTTGGTCTCACAATAGAGAGATTTTTTGTTGAGAGACAACACATCATGTAATTCTTCAATAAAATGTGGATGATAAAATTAATGTCCATATTAAGAAAACAACTGGAGGCCTGTTTATAAAAACAGCAAGCTTCATTAAGTTCATGCTAGCAAATTACAGATAACAAATAGTTTATATATAATAAGAAATAATAATAAATTATGCAATTATCAAATATTTGATCTCACCTTCTGGCATGAACGCAAAAGTGAACTGACAAATAGCACACAGTAAATATCCACATATCAGCACTGGCTTTCTGCCGACTCTATCCAACAGCAATATAGCTGTCCAGTAACCAGGAATTTCTACTGCAGCCACATATATGAAGTTCAAATAACTGTTTCCCGATAAGTTCACCGCATTGATGGTCATCCCGAAGTATATAAAAGTGTTCGTGATCCACCAGACGGGCGCCACGCAGCATCTCAACAGAATTGTCTTAGACTTTAACACTCGTACAATCAACCAATAATCATCAGCTTTTTGTGCTAACTTCTCAGCCTCCGCTGAGTCTCTCAATAGTTTCAAAGATTTATCTGAAAGTTGTTTCCTATTCATTCTGGCTGCTTTCTTTAAAATTGCTTCAGATTCTTCGTACCGACTTTTGCTCATGAGCCACCGCACAGATTCCGATAGAATCCATAAATAAGATATCACAATTAGTTGCGGCGCGTAGAGGACCCGTGTTAGAGTCCGCCACGGTTGCACCCCCCAGGCGATCAGTCCAAGGAAAACTTGTCCAACAGCAAACAATGATGATACAGTAGTGCCGGCTATCACCCTGTACTTTGGACCAACCATCTCAGTTACTGAAATAACAATTGAAAATTCAAATATAACATTGTGTTTTATAAATAAATGCAATATGCCTGCACTGATATACATGAAGTATTTTTTATAATAATGTAAGAAAATTTGCTTAAAACATATATAAAATTGATTGATTGAACATATAGTAAGTCATAAAAATAGCATTTAGCTGTAATGAGAAAGTGTGTTCTTAAGGGATGTTCCCTTTTTTCTTTTTTTCTTAATAACCTAAATTCTCATAATGTGTAAATATGGAAGATGCTTAACAATAAATTTTACTTCACCTAAAATATAAGCAGACGCATAAGCCCCCGCTCCTATAGTGGCCTCTATTACTTCAAGTGCTAGAAACCATTCGTATGAATATACAAACGACCTAACAAGTCCCACCCATCCCGTGTTAAGGGCGTTGATGGTGAGCGCGACGCGCCGTCCCCAGCGGTCCGATATATAGCCAGTTATAGGTTGCACAAAGAATGTACCGATTGTCAAAATGGATCCAATCTGCGAACGTTTCCATTCGTCACACGCCAAGTCGAACTGAAATAGAAATAACAATTACAAAGATTAGAAAACATCTTTGAAAAAACGTATAAAAATTTGAACGCAGCGGGATTCGAACCCGCGCCTCTTGGATCCCGTCCAAGCGCTCTGACCACTAAGCCATGCGTTCTACTACCAGCTGCGTCGAAATTCTTATACGTTTTGTTACAACCTATTTATGTCGTTAGCATCTCTGTAGAGAGATTTTTACAAATTTCTACTACTTAAAGATTATTAAGAAATAATCGTTTAACAAGAGATATTGCTATTTTATTTTAATATTTACTATTTTTAAATAAAATTTTTTCAAACATGTTTTCTAATCTTAAGTGTGGAATAACACTTTAAAAATAGTAATTATTAAATTACAAAGATACTTTAGGTAAACTAAGCTACATCTATTTAAAATTTTCTTCTCTATTTTTAAACGTTACTTGAATTATAAGCAGTTTGACGCTTTATCCCGCATATGAGTGTGGTTAGAGACAACCTAGTGGCAAAACACTACGTTGACTGCCTTTCGCCAGAAATTGGGACATTGTATATTTAGGAGAAGTACTTTTAAATATAAATTTTCATCTCAGTGAGAACAAAACTCACATCCAATTGGGAATACAGACACTCATTGAAAGTACTGGAGTTTCATACAAAATGTATTGTAACTGTTAGAACTTGATATGTTGTTCTTATTTAATTCGATGTACTTCTTATGTCCCTTCAACTTGGAGTTAACATCATATTGAAAGGATATTCTTCTAAATATATAATTTGATAACATTATTAACACGAAAAGAGAAACCCCAGCGAGTTCACTACATTATTAAAGGTGTGATTAAAATATCGAGGAATTTTTAGTAATTAAATATACTCGTAAAATATGTATATTAAGTCCTAACTGGTAATGGGTCGTATTGTCAATCAATCATTTGCCAAACCTCATCAAAAATGAGTGATTATTGTTAGTTATCTAAGTATTTATTATAATGGCACTCTTGATAAAATACTAAATTTAAAAACGTTTGTATGATATATACTATATATATAACTATATATAACTAATATATATAACTGTATTTCTTCTTTAAAAATATAAAATTCAATAATAACTTGATATAATATTACTTTGAAAATAGTTTTATTTTTCCTTTCTCGCTTGATATATTAAATTATTTCGCGTTTTCTGGGTCACTACTAAAATCTCTTAGATAGCTTTTATCTAGCTTATAGCTTTTTTAGCTTTGCGGTATCAGACATCTATCTTGAGTATCACTGCATAGCTTAAAACATGTGTGGACACATGCAATCACACGTGACCTCATGAATTGGATAAAAATTATTTAACCTTTGAAGATTATTTATCAAGGAAGGTTATAAAGGTCACTCTACGTCTTACAAGAGCAGAGCATTTAAAGAAATAACTAATAATTATAGTTAGTTATAAATAACTCATTACGTGAGTACGTTGTTTAAGTAACATTCAAGTAAGTATTGTAAAAAAATAATAACAGAAAAAGCAAATCTTTAAAATAGGCTGAAATGGATAAATACTCTCTCAACCGATCACCTTAGAAGTTTTATATAAAAAAAGCAAAATATTTACATCATACACAACACTTAGGGTATTCTTGTACACATATTCTTCACAAGGAATAATCTGCGACCGGTCGAACCACTGTACTGGACAGACATCGGTTGCATTGACAACCAAGGAACTGTTCTGATACCGTTCACACGCCTCAAAGTCATCAGCACTCCTACCGGGTATCGCATTTAGTACCCAATCTGGAGAGAATTCAGGATTTTGGCTGTCACACTGCGGAATCAAACATCTGAAATATATTATATACAGGTATTTTATTAGTTATACATTTATTTGAGCTATTGTTTACATATATTTATATATATATATATATATATATACATACATATATATAACCAAATTTGTAACGCATTTTCCCTCATAACGAACCTAGTGCTAGGCTCGTTCGTAGTGTTATGTCCAAATTCTAGATTTTGTCTTACCTGATTAAATATATATAAATAAATATATGTAAATATAATTAATGTAAATTTGACTTTCACACTGTCCCACAGCACCGTGGTCTGTTTTTTTATTCCTTAGTCGATTACATACAAGCTTTATGTTAGACATAACAATATTATAAGATCTTTGATTTTTGCGATTTTAACACATTTTAAATGAAACTATTTTACACATTTTAAATGAAACTATTTTAACGGATTAATCGTTTATACTTTGAAATTCGAAAATACATTTTTAAAAACCTACCTACTGTCTACCTGTGACCACAGAAAAGTGTTCAAAACACAAGGTTTCCTAAAAATATATTTTCGAATACCAAAATATACGCAATTAATCTATTTAAAATGGTTTCATTTAAAATAACAATATTATTTTTCCCTTGACCAATAGTCACCTGGTCGGTATCCTGGCCGTCGTGAAGATGTACTCGCCAGCAGCAAACGCCGAAAATATGACTGGTATAGCCGCTAGCACCATAGTAAACAACTGATACCAACCAAATTGTCCTATTTCTTCTATTAATATATCATCCAAGTCTATACTGGTTCGTTCACTGTTACCTTCCTCGATTTCTTCTTCATTGCCCATTTTGAAATACTTTTTTTAATGTATTAAGTTAAGTTGAAAAGGAAATTTCGAACTAAACTAGGTTTATACTAATTTGAATATCGGAGGTGGACAAGTACTCACAACAGTATTATATGATTATTTATAATTCGCAAATTATCTTATCGCTATTAAATTTGTTTCAATAAATTATCGTTAATCTTTATTACCTGACGTTTGTCCAAATTTAAAATCTTATCTACTCCAGAAATAATATAATATACTTTAATGTACCATGCTGCTTACATCAGTCTGTTTTGAATAATGCCTTGAGTTGGAAACGGGACTATACTAAGCTCTTATATAGATTTAATCTTAGAGCGAGTTGCTAAAGCAACCATTTTGGCCAAGCTAGCGCGGTTATTTTTACATCAGCGATGAGGGGTGAAAACAATAACACGAGACAAGTGAGGGATGATTTTGATGGCATTGTCTTGCAAATTTCTCAGATTGTGTTGATTTTAGTAGTAAAACTTTTTTTTTTAAATTACATTTTGCAAGTGGACGCAAATTAGAGTAACAAATATCAGAGTCCGCGGTCGCTGCCCCTGGCAGTGCCGCTCGCAATCTAAAGTCTCCTTGGCACTCCTCACTCACGTTAACGTTTATTTAAACAGCCAGAATTCCGAAATCATTGACATTTTTGAGCTTCCTCATTGTGTGTAATACAAAAGTTAAAGTATTGCAGGATTCGAACCCGCGTCTTTTCGAAGCCATTCAAGCGCTCTACCCAATTATATTTGTTGTTACCATCCCTGTGGAGGATATTTCGATTTCTAAGAAACTCTGATTTTAATCCTGCGACGTTCATTTATTTGTATTTATAAAAATATTTTTCTTATCCTAAATTATTTTCTTTAGGTCTACGCAAGTGTTGTCACATTGCAGTTTCGTGTCATCTAAAAATCTACATAAAACATCCAATTTCAGTCAATTAAAATATTAATTAATTAATTATACTTGCCCACTAAAAATAATTTTAAATAAAATACAAGCATTTTAGTATAATTATAGATATTTAATAAATATTTTTTTAATAATAAGGTACAATGTATAATAATATAATTGAGTTATGTTTCTTATGAATCATTCTTTTTCCTAGAACCGAGTTGTTCCGCCTCCTCCATGGTGTTAGGTAGCTTAGTGCCGAGAGTCTCCGGCGTCAGGAATATGAGCAGACCGGAGAGCAAAGCGAACGAGCCAAACAGAACTGACGGGAAACTCTCCCATACTTCAAGAGCCTGGAAGGAAGGAAGGAAGAAAATGTATTAAAGGTTTTCTTATACAAGATAGATACATGATTAATATAGGAAACGTGAATTTGAAAGATAACTTTTTAAAGTTCAAAGTGTCAAATTTTTTTTAGCTTAACGCTTCATCCCTGGCGGGGTAGTCAGAGAGTACGGAGCGCCAAATGCTACGGTCCCTGCATACCCTTTTCGCCTCGTCCACAGTCATTATCCTAGGATAAATTTTTATTTAGGCTACTTATATAAATATATTCATAGCTTCTTTCAACATAACATATGTATATAACATTTATTAAATTCATTTACTGCATTTTCTAATTCATTTTTAACCTTGAAAAATTTTGTATTAATTCTTTCTATCTATACATTTTCCATAAAAATAGATAATAAACTCTTATACGCTTTGCATTATATCAACTAAAACTAAAACAGTATTGCATGACTCACCAGAGCAGGCGTGAGAGGCGCAGTGATGGAGCCGATGCGTCCCAACATGGACGCGAACGCGAACAAACTGTGCCGGTACTTAGTCGGAAACAACTCAGCCGTGTACACGTACACTGACGTCATCACCATGGCGATGGCGTATTTACCCACCAGGTAGAAAGCTAGCGAAAGCCCGTCGTTACCTATAGACAGAGAATGGAGTGTATGATACAAACGATTATATAACAGAAAAAGAACCAAAACTGCGTTGAGGTAACATTAATTAGGTAGATATGATATAAATCAAACGAAAAACAAAGTACAGTTACCTTCAGGTAGAAATGCGAAAGCAAACTGGCACGCCGCGCACAGCCAGTAGCCAACTATCAGCACGGGCTTTCTACCAACTCTATCTAAAAGTAAAATGGCAGTCCAAAATCCGGGGATTTCCACAGCAGCCACATACACATAGTTCAAATATCTATTTCCTGACAGATTGACTGCGTTTATTGACATTCCATAGTACACTAAAGTGTTGGTGATCCACCAAATAGGCGCAATGCAGCATCTCATTAAGATATATTTCGATCGCAACACTAAAATAAATAGCCAAGGCTCTTTGGGCTTCTCAATTAACTTTTCGGCTTCAGCAGAGTCTCTAAGAAGTTGCAATGATTTTTCTGACAATTCCTTCTTATTAATTTTGGCAACTTTCTTTAGGATTGCCTCAGATTCCTCGTAACGACCTTTGCTCATCAGCCAGCGGACTGATTCAGATAGAATCCAGAAATATGAAACGACAAGTAGTTGTGGTGCGTAGAGCACTTGCGTGAGGGTCCTCCAGGGCTGCACGCCCCACGCTATCAGTCCCAAGAACACCTGTCCAAGCGCAAACATTGTGGATATAGTGGCTCCTACCGTTACACGGAATTTAGGGTCCACCAGCTCGGTTACTGAAACAGATAATAAGTAAGTGAATTATTAAATAAAAAAGAAACAAAATATAAATAAAGATTACAAATAGATACACATATTGTTTTACGTACTTTATCAGCCGTGTGTCGTAAAAAGAGTTATAACTAAGTATCGTCACATGAAATAAACATCACATTTCACAGATAATTTTAATAATCATATGCGTATGCATGTTGTTTGTATTTGTTAGAGCGTTCATTATCAATATAATAATTAATATATATCTTAGGGAGATATCAAACTCTGAGGCAAGCATTTAATTAAACCACTTTACGTTATTAGCTCTAGATAACATTTCCTTACCCAAAATATAACAAGAAGAGAATGCACCAGCTCCGATAGTGGACTCGATGACTTCAAGCGCCAAAAACCATTCATAGGAATTGACAAACGACCTAACAAGACCGAGCCATCCTGTGTTGAAAGCGTTCAAGGTGAGAGCGACGCGCCGACCCCAGCGATCCGATATGTATCCTGTGATGGGGAGCACGAGCAGCGTGCCGATGGTACGGATTGAGCCGATTTGGGATCGTTTCCATTCATCACAGGCCATGTCGAACTGAAATGTTATGTTTTGAGTGTTTACTCTCTTGATAATTTCTTGGTAAGCATAGAGATTAGTAATGGAATAGGTTTACCAGATTTTTTTTGTGTTGAAAGGTATAACGTGTCTAACACACTTAGTCTTAATATTATTTAAACTTTTGTATAATGAATATAATTATTTTCTTAGTAGAAGATTCGAAGTCTTTATTACGTGGATGTGTTTTTGGAGAGTTGTTTGATTATTATTTTATTTAAGATGAAAATGTATACAAATAAATGAAGATATATTTTCTCATATCCATATCTGATTTATTATTGTAGTTGAAGCAAAAAGAAAGTGTACACCTTGGGGACTTTCCTTTATCATATTCTCTGCAGAAGATTTTATGGAATCTTTGCTACTTGCTCATCTCGAAAAAGCTGTCTTCCGAGACGGTGCTAACTTTATCGAAGATTCAGAAGCGTTAGGCAACGTATATCTAAGTATATAATGATATGAGTTTGAAATTTACTTACATCGTACACAACGCTGTTAGTATTTTCATATACATAGCTTTGGCAGGGCACCGTCTGGGAGCGATCGAACCAAGACGCAGGACACACATCAGGCGGGTTGGGAATTGTTTGAGTACTATTCTGATATTTCTCACACGCGTCGAAGCTGCTGACACTTGTTCCCGGAATAGCATTCAACACCCAACTCGGAGCAAATTCAGGATTTGAACCATCACATTGTGGTATTAAACATCTGAAATATATACAAATTACTTTTTAATATAATTTAAACTTAATATTATTAATATGTAACATTGATTGACTTTTGAGAACACAGTATCAACGGGAAAAAAGTAACGTAAAAAACATTAGAACCCTCCCGGAGCGTGAATTTAATTGGAAATCCAGAGGACACTCCGTCCTCTCTGACTACTCTGGTAGAGTTAAAGCGTGTAATGTTCATAACTTTATAACTTAAGTTATATCCTCATTTACACCTTTATATAAAAATATCAAATAATAATAAATTCTTATATGATAAAGATACCGTTATCTAAAGCCAAATCGGCAATTACTGTCCAGACGATAGTGTTTACAAAAAATTATTAATACTAATGAGATATTGATAATCCAAATGTGGTCTTGAAAATTATCCTATTTATTTTTTAAACAAAAAATATGAATTTGTAAATTTTAAATTAAATTACTTAGAAAATTAAAACTCTGGAGTTTAAAAAAAGTCATGTAGGATTCTCACTCTTAATACACCTCATATTTATAACCATATTAAGTTCAAATATTTTACATAGTTTTGATTATAATAAATTATTTGTTTTTTCATTAAATATTATTTACATAACATATGAATAACTTAGGATCTAGTATCCAGCTAAATAGAGAGAAAGAGAGACAGAAAGACAAGAAAGGGCTTAAGATCAGTGGCGTGCCACTGAGCAACTGGTTTCCAGCAGTGGGAACAATAGTTTCTGGGCTATTTTCTCATTCAAAACCGATAAAATTCTTTTTTTACTATGTGAATAACAAAGTAAAGCAAAAACCGTTGTTCCTAAAAGGCGAACTTAGTAATGTACTCATAGGTTCTTTGGGGAGTGTAAGGGAACAAAAACAAGTCTGAAAATGGGAAAACCTTGGAATTTTCATGTCACAACCCAATCAAAGGAAAACCAAAAATAGAAATATAGTAGTTTAGCTTCGATACATATAGCAATTGTAAATATATACGTATTCATATAATTACAAAAAAAACAACTCCTTTAGAAAGAGGATATTGATCATTTTAGTGATCGGTTTAGTGAGGAATAATTATTTTTAGTGGTGATGTCTAGTAACGTAAATACTATATTTTAGACGCAGTTCCTGGCGGAAGAGCCTTCACATGTTTGGTTTATCAAGTCATCAAAAATTAACTTGATATAGGTTATTTCAATAAATTGCACGGATATTTGCTACATTTTAATAAAAAATGAATTAGCTCACCTCGTGGGTATCCTGGCAGTGGTAAAGATATATTCACCGGCGGCGAACGCTGAGAATATAACTGGAAAAGCAGCCAAGAGGACTGTAATTATTTGATATCGCCCCAAAGACCCCACTTCATTCACTAAGATTTCATCTAAATCTATTTGCGGATGTTCATTTTTGCCAGACTCTAACTTCTCATCGGTGGACATCTTAAGATTTTACACCTCGGTCTGGTCTGGTCTCGTCTGGTCTGGTCTGAGCTAGTGGTTCGAGGCAATTAACACAAGGCCTGGCCACGCGCCAAATAAGTTCCGTATCTACAATCTTTTAATCAACCTTTATGATTGAATAGACGAATGTATTACAAAAATTAATGTAAGATAATTTGTGAATTATCTTATCGATGTTTGTGTGTATATACTTATAATGTCGCAGATCCTTTATCGACTTTTGGTTATTCTTGACTGTACGTTTTCTATAAAAATAATATTTAAGATGATTATTTTATGTAATAAATAACACTTTGTGTTGTTTAAGCCGGCTTCCTGTACAGGTGCGTCTGGACCAGCTATTAAGTTGTAATGAACAAGTAAATGAGAAGCACCATTAATTGTTGATCAGTTATATCTAGTTTTAAGATATTAATGTTAAATATAATTAAGGCAGTTTGTGACTAGTGACATAATTATTTTATACAATATTAAAAAGTATTCAATTATTAATAATATAAAAAATTACTGTTTAGAAATTAAACTGTTTTTTTTTTCACATTTTTAGTATTTTTAAAGTGTTATTCCACACTTAGAAAACCTTTTTAAAAAAATCGTAAAATTTTGAACGTAGCAGGATTTAAACCCGTGCCTCTTTAAAATCGTCCAAGCGCTCTGACTGCTAAGCCATGCGATCTTCTACCAGCTGCGTCGAAATTCTTATAAGTTTTGTTACAACTTATTAACGTTTTTTTCATTTTTTTAGTTTTTTTTAATTTAAACGTATAGATTTTTAAGTTATATACATTTCTTTACTGACTATTGCATACACACGACTTTGCTTGTGTGAACTTGACTATAACCATAGTTATATTAAAAAAATACTTTAAATTCATACAACTGTCTTATTGTATTTTTTTAGCTTTACGCTTTTATCCAACATAGAAGATATCTAGTGTCAAGACACTCCGTACTTTGCTTTCCGCCGAATTCAAAACATTGCTTGTTTATTGATGCAACTCAACGCCGCACTTTGTCTTATCAGAGCAGGGAAGTGAAAATAATAGAATTATTATTATTACCTACAGTGGAGGTCGAATCCACAATCAATCACGTTTATAGTCAGACGTTGTCCCACTACACCACGACAGGCCTATGCCGGCCTTATTTACGAATTGTTTAAATTATTGAGAAAATACACACTAAATGGTAAGAATGGTTGTCGGAGCAAATACACAGACAAACAGACACACACACATATATATATATATATATATATATATATATATATATATATATATATATATATATATATATATATATGTATACAAGTGTTAAAAATCATTGTTTGTCAACATAAATACCGGTAATAACTTCGTTCTTCGTTCTTTCGTTCTTCTCACATATCCTCCATATGCAAACAGTGATTAGTTACATTTAAATTACATTAGATATAGATAAATAAATTTCAGAATGATCTACAGAACTTGGCACCTATTTTTATTTCAATTCATTTATTGGAGATTTCCACTGTAATATTTTTGATGGAATTCACATTTTGGTAGAAATACGAAATAATGTTATCAGATTAAATAAAAATATACAAATTATATAAAAACTTATTTTTATTATTATTTAAATCCTAACATTTACAAAAAATACTTAAATAAATTTAGTATTAACATTTCAAATAATTTTTTTTACGACGTTCCTATGATGCAGTTGACTCATAGGCCACTGTAGTCTCCAGTTATAGGCGAGAATATTCATGTCTTTGAAGTAAGGAAATTGTTTTCATATTCACGCTTTATCCCGCATAGAAAAACGTCAGATGTCCAAAAATGTATTTTCGAATACCAAAATATACGCGATTAATCCGGTTAAAATAGTTTCATTTAAAATGTACAAAAATCGCGAAAATCAAAGATCTTAATATGAAATTATTATATTAAATATTAACAAATATAATCTCGAATACTTTTTACAGAAATTAAAAGGACGCAGGATTATGAAATTTGTTATTTATCATGTAAACAGACATCTTTCCCAACTCATTAAGACACTCAGGTATCAGAATATCAGTAGTCGTCGGCAGCCCGCTCGTCCCTCGGCTTGATGATGCCGAGGCGCGTGGCGACGGCGGCCACGTTGGCGCGCACCTCCTCCTGCACCAGGTTGAACGACATCGCCAGCAGCGCGATGCCAAACAGCAGGTACAGTGAACACAGCGCTATCGAGTGCACCGCGTCCGCCGCAGACCCGCTCTGGCCCTGGCACAGGCGCCTCGGAATTACAAAATACAATACCCAAGAACATTTTAAATCATTACTGATTAGAATCAGAAGAATGTAACAATATATTCTTCTGATACTTATATTACTATACAAAAACACTCACAAATTATATTATCTATAGTCATTTCTAGACACACTGCATTCGATAGGTTTATGAGGGAATGAAATTGTTACTCTTTTTTAATTGTTAATCATTTTCTTCATAGATTTCACCTTTCTTCAAGCAAAATTAGTCGAATCGGTCCTGCCCTTCTCGAGTTTCGCCTTCCATTAGAGAGACTAATAAACGTCATATTTTGTTTATACATGTGTCTCACATTACGACTTCATTACGTTAAATCTTTCTAATAATGTAATTATAAAAAGGAACGATTGATTGAACGTATAACCTATTTAGTTAGTATGCTTGGGTTCAAATTCGTTCGATTGGTATAAGAATTTTTATTATTTCAGTATAGGTTGAAATTGTATTGACCTTTCGCAATAAAAGAAATGTATGAAAATCTAAATATTATTCAAAATAATATGTAAATATAATTTAGGTAAGATAATGTATTTCTTTTTATCCTGTTAGACTGAGGTAAGTAGACAAATAGAAAGAGGTAAGTAAGTATATAGTGTCTAAACACTAAATAAATTTTGTCTTACCAGAGCAGGGAAATGATAAAATTAAACATAAACATTCCTCTGAACAGGAATCGAACCTACAAGCATTATTAATACATTCAAGGGCTACCTAACTGCGACATGACGTCCATCTAGAAAATACGAACACAAAATAAATATTTTGCTTAAACAGAATATATATCTCCGTTTGAAAATATTCCAATAAAAACAAACAAACACTTTCCTAATCTCACCTGAGCCGGTACAAAATCCCCAAAACCAATAGTCGTCAGCGTAATGAAGCAGAAATAAGCTGCATCCAAATAGGCCCAGCCTTCCCACTGCTTAAACAGGAACGTCCCCGCTACTATGTACGAGGCTACCAAGAACACGCACAGCCATATCGGCACTGGCTTTATCTAGAACAAGGTGAAAACAATATTTCAAGCAATTTCTGACACACGACGCTGTTTTTTGTAAATTTGTGAGAAATTCTTAAAAAAAACATTATTTTTGATATATATGAAATATTTTTTTTTTAGTTTAATGCATTACGTAAGTTCCTCACTAATGATTTAGGATTGGGATGTTTTTTTTTAAAAGTTATCCACAAAACGTCAAATAAATCGGGTCCACGATAGCTATTGAGATTTTTAGTATTTAAATTCAATTGTTGGTAGCATTGTCATTTTACGGGGACAGTTGTACTTATACAGTGACGCGAAGAAAAAGATGGCCACAGACCACACTTTTGCCCGAACAGCCTTTAAAACTGTTTACAATAATCAAAGTAAATTTATTGTATACATATTATTAGTACAACATATCTAATTGTACATTGACGCCTGTGATTATTTGCTCCTTTGCTATATTTACTTAACATAATACGTTATAAGTTTGAAATGTACGGAATATAAAGAACGAAATGTTAATTTTTTATTATGGAAAAAGGCAAATAAGCAAATGGCCACCTGTTAGTAAGAAATATTTAAAAATTACTGTAAAATATATTTTCATTTTTTATTGTATTCGTCCGTTTATATATACATATATATATATATATATATATATATATATATATATATATATATATATATATATATATATATATTATAAGCGGATTAATCACGTATATTTTGTTAATTAATTTCATTTGAAATGTGTAAAAATCGCGAAACATCGTGAATCAAAGATCTTATTTGGATAAAAAAAATATTTAAAATTTACAATAATTGACATTGATAAGCAAATATGACAGACACGTGCTTCTTAATCGTAAAATGTTTCAAATAATATTATCTTACTCTCGTATATAATATATAATATATCTTCTGATAAGAGGTCGGATTATATTGTTACATGGTTGATTCCATACACAATGCACCGGGATTAATATAACATTGTTACAATAAATACTTGTTACTAGAATATTCAAAGTAAAATATTAATTAGCCCTTTCAAATAGTCAGTTTACATAAAAATGTCAGTATCGTCAGTCCAACTACCAACTCGTGTCAGTCGGCAAGAGATGACAAGAGATGTAGCTCATTCAAAACATAGTTTCATTGTAAAAAATCATCAGCTTCTCGAGTGAGCAATCTAATACACGTTTAGTTGTTGTATTTGCCCTATTTCCGCCCGAAGAGATATAACGCGGCGTTGAGATCCGCCACTCAACACTCAAAGTTATATCTCTATAGTGTGTTATATCTAGATTTATATTTTTTTTATATTGAACGGTTATAAAAAAAGCCTCTCACTTCCTCCTTGGCCGGTGCCACCAGCTGTACTGCATAGATGTCGGACTGCCGCGAGCCCCATGCTATATGTTGGAAACATTATTTTTCATAAATATATAATAAAATAAACAAATTTAATATATATTTTCAATATTTTGTGCTTAAACTCGTCTTGATATAGGGTAGAATGTCAAAAAATTAATACTTTAACACTGGATACACTCCTGTTATATGAATATAATGTTTTAATAAAAGAAATCCTACCAGAAGGTCGTCCTCTGCGAAGGGGTGGAGGGTCATCACTCCATTCTTCTCTATCAGGAGATGGTGTCTAGATTTCAATTTAAAATAGATTAATATTCATACGAAGCATATTTAGTAGAAAATAATGAGAAAATATTAAAATTTAAACGTTGCAGGATTAGAACCTGCACTCCTTGATAACCGTCGAAGCGCTCTGACTTCTAAGCTATACGTTCTTTCCAGCTACTTAAAAATATAACTATATTCCTTTCCACATATTTAGTATTATAAAATCAAACATTTAGGATCATAAGCATATCGAATATGTACAAAATTTATATATATATATATATATATATATATACATATATATATATATATATATATATATATATATATATATATATATATATATATATATATATATATATATATATACTCAATCTCTTAATTTCGAATGACACTAAATGCTCTCTACTCTGTTATCGGACAAAAAAGTAAAAATACATTAAAAAATTACATACATAATACCGATGTGTTGGCCGCACTGCGTCTTCCACAGTGTACAACCGCCTCAGCCGCCGTCGCCCCCTGTCCCCCCTGTCCGCCCTCTCCCCTCTGTCCACCCTCTCTGCTCTCTCTACTCTCTCCCCTCTCTCGTCATCGTCCTCAGGCCTCCGTTCACACTCGTACGCGGCACTCCTCGCGCGTCTCCCGCTGCGGTACTCCACATCTCGTTCATAGTATTCTGATCTTCCGCGGTTGTACCTATATTTATATTACAACTTGGAAAACACAGCAATAATATGTAGAAACTGTTCTGTTTTGAATTATTAGAGAATTTCACTTCAATTCCTATACGAATATTGTGTATGCATACCCTACATTAGAGGTACCAGAGGAATGAGGATGTCATCCTTTGCCACTATAGCTGACAAAGTTGAATAATTTGTTTCATAAAAAAATAACATTTTAACTAGAATTTCAGTATTCATAATAATTATTTTAATACTTTCAATTATTAAAATGTACATATGTGTGTATTAGTATTTTTTTTAAATACAACAGTGTTGTATTTCTTGGTAAATGTGAGTGGAATTCTTGATGAAGATTGTATAGCGCTTGGCAGCTAAATTGACGCATTAAAATGTAAACTACACACAATACTCCCTCAGAAATTAAGTTGAAAATAAAATGAGGTCAGCACCGGCGGGGTAGCGTCTGACTGTAAACGCGATCGGTTGTGAGTTCGATTCCCATACGGGGAAATAATTATATTTAAATTATTTTCAACTTCTCCAGACCAGAGACCTTCTAGTCAAGACATTCCATTGACTGATTTTCACAGAAAATATCTTTGTTTTACCAGAGCGGTGAACCGAAAATAAATATGAAATATATTAATTTCCCCAAGCGGGAGTCGAACCAATCGTGACTGTCAGATTCTGTCCAATTTTAATGGAACTTTTTTTCATACTATTGCAATGTTTGTTGCTTGCGAGCGAGCATTTCATTCTCAAGGCGTCATAAATGGTAAATTTCAAAATCATTAATATGGTAATAACCTTTAACAAACAAACGTCTTTTCACAATTTCTTTTAAATTGTGACGTAGAGCAATCTCGAATATTTTCTGGGATCCCATTGTAAAAGCATACAGACTGCCCCATGAACTAATTGCGGAATCGATGCAATTGAGTGACGGGCGCGGTGAGCTTATGCCTATTTCTAGGGTTAATATTGTGTACATCATCGATTTTAGTAAAATTATTAATATTTTTCTTTACATACATTACATTAGCAATAATGTATTAAGATGCAACAATCAGTTTATTTATTTCCCTAAATTTTTGCCTCAAGAAATATTTGGGTCTTAAATTATAGATGGCACGAATAGCCCGCTTTGCAGGACACAGATTGAATTGATAGCGGCTGCATTATCCTCAGAGTAAAATGCCATAGGACAAACAACTATGTTAGAAACTAAAGAAAACGAGGCGAGCCGTTCCCACGTCAGTTAAATATGTATTTTTTTTACTGCGAATGCTGCTAGGCCGAGTCTGTTTGCCAACCCATCATTATAAGCTCTCCACTATAATCTGGAGTCAATGGTGTTACCGAGATATACCGTGGAATCAACAGTATCCACAGCATTCTCCTCACCATTCAAAAGTGCTTCGACTTTAACATTTCTAGTACTGGATATTCTAATTACCATAAATATACGTAAAATATTAATAAGCCATTACAACATTTATTTTACAATAAAGAAAATATTCGAAATTACCGTCTATCATAACCAGGCTTGATTCTCCTCGGGATATCAAATTCGAAGTCGTCATCCTCCGGGTCGTACCCGCGCTCTCTCGGTGCGTACTCGTTGTCCCTCTGCTTCTTCTCTCTCTCCTCTAAAGCCTTCCTCTCTCTATAATTCTCATAGTCGACGTCGTACAGATCGTGCATTTCATATATCTCTTGGCCTTCGTCAAAGTCTAAATATTTTCGATTGTCAAAATCTCGACGTGGACCAAAATCTGGTTTGGTTTTGGACGGTCTCGGTAAGGATTTGCTTCGTATTTCCGGTTTGTATGCTCTTGTTTGGTAACTTTCTAAGTCTTTGAGCGCCGCATGCAAGTCGTGTAACGGGAGTGAAATTTTCGGAAACTCTTCTGTCAAGACGGACGAATACAATAAAAAATTAAAGTATATTCTACAGAAACATAAAAATGTCAATTTATAAAATGAGAGTAGGCCAATTATTCTTTATCTTACGGCCTCAAATAATTCTAGGTCTAGTAAAATGTAAGGAAAAAATCTTTATATACTATAAGCCCAAAATGTAAGGAAAAAAATCTTTATTTACTATAAGCCCAATACTAAATATTTTATCCGAGTGACCATTCACCTTCTTCATCATCATAGGCGTCCCTCTCGTATCTTTCATATCTCACTGGAGATTGGTCCTCCGTCTCGAACTCTCTTGGTCCTGAAATTGTATACATTAAGAATTCGTTACCTTCTCTCTGCTCCAGTGGGAGAATTTTTATGTTAAAAAGACGAACAAAACACCTCACTTTGCCTTATCAGAATAGGAAAATGAATATAATTTATATTAAAATTCCCTTGTACGAGACTCAAATACAATACTACAGCTTCTATCCTCATTGGAGGTTGTCACAAGAAATCTCATGACATGACATGCTTTATTGCTCAAATTTAGAATTAATTTAATAAAAGCAACACAAAGAAATAATTTTTTAATAAATAATATAAATCATTTTGAAAAAACGTATTAAAATTTGAACGCAACGGAATTCAAAGCCGCGCCTCTTGGTCTCCGTCCAAGCGCTCTGACCGCTAAGCCATGCGTTCTACTACCAGCTGAGTCGAAATTCTTATAAGTTTTGTTACAACTTATTTATATTGTTAGCATCAATAAATTTTTATACGTTTTTTCAAGTGTTTTCTAATCCTAAATGTGGAATAACACTTTAAAATAATAAATATTAAAATAATATAAATATCAATTTCAATCAATTTTAAATATATTTACAATAAGAGCAAGATACCGAAGGGCCTAGCCGGTGCGGGCGGCTGGGAGCGCGTGCGTGGGGCGAGCGCGGTGGCGGGCGCGCGTCCCCGCCGCGGGCGACCGCTACTGTAGCCACTGTCGCGATACCTAGAAAGATGGTGTTATAAACTAATTATTAATAAAAAATATTAAAGTAATCAAGAAAAAAATATTAATACTTTTTGCATTTTTTAAAGAAATTAACAATTCAAATCGACATAAATGTATAGCCTGAAGATAATTTCAAAAACCTGCAATCTGTGTCCGAGTGTGACCTTTCTAGAGGCTTACGCCGTCGCGTGGAGCCTCGCGAGCTTCCAGCCCGAGCTGACCTCCTATTAATATGAAAATAATTGTTAATATTAATAATTGTTATTAATATATTTATGAGAGATTTTATGAAATCAGACAAGCAATGGAATTTCTTTGCTGACAGAAAATAAAGTTAGATCTACCTTATGGACCGGTGACTTGGTTTCGGAGGTCTTGTACACACGTAGCAGCATACTCGCCAATATAAAAATCTAAAACATTAAATTATTTGAAAGAGTATATTTAATATACAATATTAAAAGTTTTTTTAGCTTTGCGCTTTTTATCCTGCTTAGCAAGGTAGACAGTAGAAGTAAGCAGTGTCAAGACACTCCGTACTTCGCTTTCCACCGAATTCGAAACATTGCGTGTTTAGTGATGGAACTCAACGCCGCACTTTGTCTTTACCAGAGTGACGAAGTGAATAATAATCATTTCTTTAGATACACAATAAGATAAATGAACGCCTTCGAAATTATTCATAGCAAAATTACTGTACATGAAATGTTCAGTTTGCTCTATACCATTAATAAACAAGATAGAAACTTGAATATATCTTATTATACAGGGTTCAATTACCATTTGAGGGAAAATTTCGTATCTCATATATTTCAAGTGACGTTTTTTAATGCTTACTCTTTTGTAATATGCGAATGAAATTCTAAGAGTCATATAAGAAACAAGATAAGTAAATATAGGAAATAAAAAAGATTTAGGTTTTGACAAATTAAAAATAATAATTGTTTACGTCACTGGTAGACTACCTGCGACCAGAACCACTGGTATGTTTCCGAAAATTTAACCGTTCTAAAATTTGCTAACTAAAAATAAATTAATAAAATAGTTTTTTTTTGTTTTGTTTTTTAACTTCACGCTTTTATCCCGCATAGTAGGGTAGACAGAAAGTACCTAATATCAAGAAGAGAATTCAGCATTTTGAGGAGTGGAACTCAACGCCGCACTTTGCGATTTACCAGAGCGAGGAAGTGAAAATAATTGAAATATAATCACTCCTCCGAGTGGGGATCGAACCCACAACCGACTGCGTTTACAGTCGGACGATGTCCCACTGCGCCACGATCTGCCTAAAATAGTTTAATTTAACATAAATATATAAATACCGAAATGACGAAGCCATGACGTCGCCTATGTTGGAGAGACAGAGCAGCATGAGCGGGATCCCGAGGATGGCATAGAATATGGTCACCACCTTGCCTGTTTGAGTCTTCGGTGCTATGTGTCCGTAGCCTTAACAAATAACATATTAATTTTTAATAACTAATTAATATAAAGAGTAAGTAGTCACTTTATTAAGATGTATTATATTGGGTGTTATAGTAAACTCAACGTCATGCGTTGTCTCAACCTCACGCGTTGTCTCAACCTCACGCTTTGTCTCAACGTCCGTTTTGTCTCAACATCACGGTTTGTCTCAACGTCACGCGTTGTCTCAACATCTCGCTTTGTCTTACCAGAGAGAATAATGATGGTATATTGTTTTTAATTATAATTTCTTCGCAACCCTCAATGATCTCAACGGAACGTCTTGATACTAGATTGTCTCTGACTATCCTGTTACACGGGACAAAACGTAAAGCTGATTTTTTCATTATAACATGTGTAATTTTCCAACAACGATCGAAGCAAGCAAAAATATTCGAAATATTATAGCAATATGTCATATGAACAAAATACTATTAGAAAATCTTAATTTACCGTAAATATACTGATTTTTTTAAACGAAAATCAAGAAATTTTGCATATTTAAAACATCTATACATACATAATAAGATCTTTGAGCCAGTCTGTCTGTGACGTCAGATTTGCAAAAATATTTTTCCAGCTTTGCAATACACGAGAATAATTCGCTTAAAATAGTTTCATTTAAAACATCTACTATACATATAATCAAAAGTATTTGATCGCATTTTGTTCTTGGAAGTTATGAGAATAAATAACATTGGGGTAATTCATTCAGGTTATAGAAACTATAATAATTATAATTATTTTTATCTGTCTGTGTCCGCATTTGTACAAGAAAATCTCGGAAACCGCTTAACCGTTTTAAATGTAGTTTTCACTATTGTATATTTAAAACGTCTCCATAAAAAAAAGTTTTTCTACACATATAGAAAAGAAAACAATATCAATTTAAAATATTTAATTCCACCAAATTGTAGAACAAGCACGCAAATGGAGTTGCAGGCATTTACTAGTATACAATATATACTGATCAAAAATCATTAATATTTAAGATTAACACACTTAGTTGCTCGTTATTTCGCCGTCTCTACATTCAGAGTATGGTGATATAGAGTCAAGGTCAAGATAACTTTCAAATTAAATATTTTTGTACCAGAAACTCAGTTATATTTGTTTATAAGTAGGACAAAATGTGATAGTGTATAGTTATTTTAACAATGTATTCGTCAGCATCGGTGGTTCAGTGGTAGAATGCTCGCCTGCCACGCGGGCGGCCCGGGTTCGATTCCCGGCCGATGCAGTAAATCTTTTTTATTTTTATTTTTTCATATTGTATTTTTTTGTAATTTTATAATAAATCAAATAAAGATTTTTTTTAAATTATTGTTTTTATTATATATTTTTTCTATTATTATTATTATATTAATAATTATTAATTCTAAACTATATATATATATATATATATCCCGATATATATATATATATATATATATATATATATATATATATATATATATATATATATATATATATATCCCGTGATATATATAATTACTATTTAAACATATAAGTATTATTAAATTTCCGCCAAAATCAACGGATATTGACGAGGTCGACTACAATTGACTCGAGTTACAAAAAAATATCATAAACAATATATAATCACTGTACTGAATTGTATTTACACATTATAGAGTCCACAATTGTAGAGCAAAGAGAAAGATTTATGATTATAATATTATAGCAATGATGCATTTTTATTGACTTAGCCTTTGATTCTAAACAAAGATTAGCCTATTTTCGATGGGGTTTTTCTAAATAATAATTACTTTTGTAGTCAAGGAGACTATAATGCAGTAGTTAGGTTATATTTTATGAAGAACTGCCAATAAACGCTATTTTTTTATAATAAACGTTAAAAAATTGTTTTTGATTGATATTTACTTTTTTTAGTTTTTTTAGTTTCACGCTTTTACGCTTTTTTCCGCATAGTAGGGTAAACAGAAAGTACCTAATGTTATTGAGTAGTGGAACTCAACGCCAAGAACTCAACGCAACATTGTGTGTTGAGTAGTGGAACTCAACGCCGCACTTTGTTTTTACCAGACCGAGGAAGAGAAAATAATTTAAATATAATCACTACCACGAGTGGGGATCGAACCCACGGCCGATCGTTTTACAGACAAACGCTGTCCCACTGCGCCACGACTGATCTTAAAATCGTTTTGTTATAACGATATTAAGGCATTCAAAATTGTAATAAAGATTTATTTATTTGTTTGTAATATACACGTATTAGTTCAGCTGCGTTAACGTAATTGACTTGTATCTAAGCATTTATGTATAAAACTGTACTTATAAACTCATACATATTTATGTCGACGGCGTTAAGTTCTGCCACTCAACACGCAATGTCTCGAATTCGGCGGAAAGCGGAGTGCGGAGTGTCTTGACACTAGCTACTTCCTGTCTATTATGGTATGCGGGATAAATCGCCTGAAGCTAATATTTATGTGAAAAATTATTAAAAACATTTGTAAAAATCAAATATAATAATTATTTGCAAAAATTTTTATTTAATTTAATTTTATTTTATTATTATTTAAGAAATGTTTTATTATTTTTTTATAAAAAAGAGTTAAATTACTTTGATTTTGTTTTTGCTTCACGCACAGCAAGGTAACAGAAAGCACTCCGTTTATTTTCCACCAAATTCGAGAGATAGCGTGCTGAGTGGTGATACTTAACGCCGCACTTTGTCTTACCAGAGCGAGAAAGTGAAAATAATAAAAAATAAAAATTAACTTAATAAATTTTTATGCATTATTTTTAAAAAATATTATCATTTCGCACTCTTCCTCTATATAAACTATAACTGCTCCAAATTTCATAGTCCTCAGTTCGCGTAATTTAGTTAAAAGGGGTACAAATATTTTACTTCACGTATTCATATATAGATAATATATCTAGCTGTCAAAATGTTACAAAGAAGCGCGGGAAAGTAGTAACTGTCATTTGTTTTTTTTTTTTCATCACACTACCTTTTTGTACTCAACTAAGATCACAAACAAAAATCCTTTCGAACGAAATGTAATTATTCTCTTAGCATGTCTTAAGCAATAATATTAACGATTTAATTTAGTAAGGTTTTAATACTTTAACACAAGAATGTGGGTCACCAGTGGCAGACCTTAGGGCTTTCCCAGTCGCAATTACGTTGGTTCGGTGCAAGTGGCCTTCGGTTGACTGAGTACGGTTTTGAAACACCCACTTGGCTGTGTTCACCAGATTGTATCTGTGTTTTACTTATTATATCTAATTACAAACGTAACCATCATTGTACAGTGGCAGTATGTTGAACATAAGTGTAGCTAATGGGTTCCAATTCAAAAGGATTTTTTTTCTAATTGAAACAAACACAAAAAATTGTGCGTTGTGTAAATTTATAAGAAATAATTATACATATAAATATATATTAAATATTTAATAATTTAAAATTTTGTCTGACTGTTTGTTGATTTGCCTTTGTCTACACACATTACTCTGGAACTATTCAATTTAAATAAATGTATTTGTATAGTATAATTTTAAGACTTCGAAGTTATACCTATATAATATACCCAATTGATTTGAAGACTACCACTGTCATTATTTCAGAAGTAAAGTAGCAGATTGCAAGTAGTTTTAATGTAATAAACATATTAATATACGATTATTTAATTAGATCAACCAGCTAACACTTTTTAGTATAACACAATTCGTCTTATTAGGCATGTCGCTGTGCAACGTTTCTCAACTCTGCCCTTCTCATGTGAAGGGCGATCTACTTAGCGTTTTTTGATTATTTTACAACCATTGGGCAACATCAGCTAATCTGAATATTGAATATATAAAAAATCTACTAACTACCTCATGGCTCAGTGGTAGAAAAATTATATTCTCTTGTTGTTCGTGAAATAGTGGAACAAAGTTGGTAATTTTTTTAAATATCCATATCGTATTCAGTGTCGAAGCACTATCAATATTTGTGAATACATTTTGTAATAAAAGAATTTTATTTTCACGGCAAAGAAAAACTTAATATTTAAGTCGTCGGATTTCACGTTGTGTTTTTAAAAACTATTCGTGGTGAACGGAGGTATTCAATACCCAGCTTGAAGAATCATATAAGCGACACGCACGCGGTTTCGCCCTGCCCGCCACAATAATTTAAAAAAAATAAAATTCCTTAAGAAATTGAAAAAAGTTAATAAAAAAGCCCTAGCCTATATTCATCCCAAGACTTCCAAGTATATTTATATGAAATTGCATTCATATTGACCTCATCGGTTTTGCTGTGATAACGTCACAGACAGACTGAGTTACTTTTGCGTTTATGATATCAGTATCGATGACCAACATCATTGCTAACGATTATTTTCTAATATTATTTATCAATAATATTGTAAGTTAAAATTATATATATATATATATATATATATATATATATATATATATATATATATACTGCCAGCAATTCACATCGACTAACGCTCGGTAACGCTTAAAAACTTCGTTTATTGCAATTACAACACTTGGTGACGTATTTAGGTTTAAGAGCAAATTTTATACAATATTACTGAAAGACACTTGCGGTCCGTAACTATTACATACATTTAAGCAACATTGAAGTCAGCGTAAGGTGTCAGAGTTGGGACACTTGGCACTTTGTAAACGTTACAAAGTTAGTTTCTTTATAATGAAATTAAAATTTTAGTATTTGCGAATAGCCAAAAACAGAAGATAATTATTTTTTAGGCCGGTCGTGGCGTAGTGGGACAGCGTCTGACTGTAAACGAGATCGATTGTGGGTTTGATTCCCTTTCGGGGGATTAAATTATTGTTTTATTTATATATTTTTATTTTTTAATTATTATATATTTAAATTATTGTCATTTCTTCGCTCTGTTTAAGACAGACAAAGCACGGCGTTGAGTTGCGCCTCTCAACAGTGTGACTTGACTCTACATACTTCCTGGCTGCCCTACTATGAGGGAGAAAAGTGTGAAGCGTTAAAAAATAGTAACTTAAAGCTCTAAAAAATAATCTTCATGCGCAAAAATACACACTACATATGTATATATATATCTATATATTATGAGATATGTTTGTAAATAAAAAAAATTAACGATTTGAAACCTTGCACTCTATCCTGGGATTGAACGGTTCCCAGTTAAACGCACTGCAGCCTTGGGTTCCGCCCTCGAATAAGAAATTAAAAAACAGTAATAAATTATTGTAAAAAAAATCAATAAACTCTATTGGCGTGCTAACAAGACTATTATAATTGGTCTAGTTTATATCAAATGAGCGCAACAAATAAAATAAAAGCTTGCTACATAGGTTCGTCTACTATTGCCTGCCTCGCTAGTGGTGAGTCCGGCTGAAGTCAGTCAGTTACATAACAGTGCGGCTCCGGCGCGCGCGCTCCTAATAAATATTACTTAAATATTATTATATATTCAATATTTTTGTTATGTGCCTAGTGGGATAGTAAATAACATGTATTTAGGTATGTATGCAAATTATTTTTTTTTAATAACTAGCATTTTACTTAGAAGACAAACTATTTTTTTTTAATTTTTATATATTTTTTTATATAATCCTTACATTAATTTAATTATTTTACATAATTATTAATAAAATATTATTTTTATCCAATACAAAATAACTATTACTAAAATAATTCATTAAATATAATAATTTATCAATAATTGAACTAATTATATTTAATTAATTATTTATTTAAGCAAATCCAAAAACATTTATTCGATTCGAACCCGCGACCTTCGCCATAACGAATCAACTAAATAAAATTAAATTTTCCATATATGGTGATGCGATTAAATTTATTATAATTTCTTGTGTAATTCGAGGAAACTGCCTTGACCTACTCCCTAAAAGATAAACACAGCTTTATACTGACATCTCACAAAGCTGCTCCTCAAGGCCTGTATTAATGTGTTAATGTCCTTATATTTACTACTAAGAAGCCTCCGCCCGCCCACGCCATAACAATTTCTTAGACATTATTGTCTACCTTTTTTTTATATACAAAGTTCAAATTATTCTCGCAACTACAAATAGTCTTATAATATTTTAAGAATTACTATATTTCTCTAACGCTTTGAAACAGAACAAAATCCAATATATATAAATATTCAATTACAAAATACAAAAGCAAATTTATTTTCAATTTATCTTAACAAGTGAACTGTACTTCTTGATGTTACTAAATTACTTTTGGAAAATAAAACATATATATTTAAAATTCTTATCTGTACATAAACTTAAATAAATTGTAGTCGAATCTTAAATATTTAATATATTAGAAATCATTATAGCGCAGTACATGGCTATATACTTGGTTGTTTTGGTTTCGAGCTCCAATAACGGAGTTATTATATTAAAATTACGGTACTTCATAAGACAAATATTAGCATTGAGTGAGACAACACGCAATGTCTCTAATACACGTGGAAAGCCAATAACGAAGTGTCTTGACACTAGGTGCTTTTCCCAACACTGCCATATGAGAAAATAGTTTTGCTTTAGACAGAAAACAACTTGTTCAAGACATTCCGTACTTCACTTTTCGCCGAGTTTGAGCTATTGCGCATTTTGATGCGTACCTCAACACCGCGCTTTGGCTTACCAGAGATGATAATAATTTAAATGTAATCACTTCCCCGATTGGGAATGGAATCCACAACTGATCGTTTTTACAGACAGACGCTGTCCCACTGCGCCACGGCCGGCCTCAACTTTTACTTTTTTCATATTTAATTATTATAAACTCAATTATAAAAGCGAGCTCCATATTACACAACTAATATATATACAAAGCCACTCAATAAAGTAATCAGCGTTTGCTATATATTATTCACTTAATATATAATTTAAGATCTCTGAAATTGTATCCCTGTATCTATTTATGTTAGTAAATATGGATTAGGGTAATTTAATTTTGTCAAAAATTCGCTTTATTTTTAATATATATCTTTAGTTCTAAGTAGCTGATTATAATTATATGTAAATGAGAAATAAATAACAAATAAGGAAAAAAAGATAAAGACCCAGTTTATAGTGCATTAGATTTTATATTTAAAAAAAAATAATTTCCATGACATTGCCTAATCGGGGATCTCCCAATATTTGTAATAAAATGGACAACAGAACGGTTTCCTTTTAAATCTATAAATACGTATCGTTTTTATGATAGTGTTGTTAAAATCTAATATTTGCATGTACTAAAAATATATTATTTTATTAAACAAATACCATAAATCTTTCAGATTATATATACGTGTTTAAATCGTTAAAACAGTTACTTTTAAAATGTGGAAAAATCGAGAAAATTTAAAATCTTCGGATTAAGTGCGTATATTTTAATATTCGAAAATATATTTTTGAAAATCCGACTTTTCAAACACTTTACAATTTACCCGTGACTACTGTAAAGCGCTCGAAACGTCGAGTTTACAAAAATGTGTTTTCGAATACCAAAATATACGCGAAAAAAATAATTTCTTTTAAAATCAAATACCTAATTAAAACTGCCATCATTTATGACCTTCAAATGACACAGAGTTTAACTCTGAACATTTATAATTAATTCAAAATTACAACCTTTATCGATTAGTCATCAATGAGTAAAATGTACTTTAGTAGTTTACATCACTTAATGTAGGGCTGTTATTGTTCTGCGAGACAATGCCGTGACGTCACTCAAACGGCAGTCGCTGCGGGAAGACGTCTATTCACGTGTTCACGTGACGCGGGAAATGAAATTATGGATGACCTTGATAATAGATATCTACAGATGGCTGACTGACTTGCCGATAGTCGCCACTTCCTCTTTTATTATATAAGTTTGAACACAATGATAGCATATGTGTATTTTAAATGAAACTATTTTTAAACGGATTAATCGCGTATATTTTGGTATTCGAAAATACATTTTTGGAAACCTCACGTTTCGAAGACTAGACAATCTATCTGTCTGTGACCACGGGATACTGTGTTCAAAACGTCAGGTTTCCAAAATGAATGCAATTTTCGAATACTAAATATACACGATTAATCCGATTAAAACAGTTTCACTCAAAATATTAAAAAAATCGCGATAATCAAAGTTCTTGATAGGATGTGCGGTACCTTTAAAAAGCTAAGGGCTTTATGTCCGCATGGTTCCACATAAAACTGTACAAATTCAAGAAATACTTTTTTTTTTGTATATAAAGTGAAAAAAAGCGACCTACTGTTAACTCCGTTCGTCCTTTGCATCTGAATATAGTAACGTATAAGAGCCAGATCTTAACGCCGCGCTTTATATTAACATCAACAAACGTTTAAATTGATGGAAATTACCAAACTCTAAAATATTGTTAGTTTATTAACAGTTTTTACGTTTTTGAAACATTCATCAAATAGTTAGTAGGCGATACATAATAATTTGAATAAAAAAATTGGTCTATAATCAACAGACATTACGCAATAGTTCCACTATACTGGGTTAGATATGAGAGACTAGATCCTCAGATAATTGAATGCCCTCTATTTCCACAGAAAGGATTCTTTTATGGCTGCTGGCAGCTACATGCGCGTGCGCAGAGCGCTGGAGCTGGCCGGAGGACTCCGTCGCGGAGGACAGTGTACGCATTGACACTAAACTGCACTTCGACGACCCACAGACTCAACAACGAAACAGTAAAAGGTATTTTCTTATGTTTAATCCATTATTATTTCTATTATTCTTATATGAGTGCAGCTGCGCTGATCTGCGTAATAGGTGCGGCGTTGTGTTCCGCCACTCAACATGCAATGATAACATTATGAACTGAAAGTGGAAAACAAAGTGTCTAGCCACTAAGTCACAATCTCCAGTGCTCATGTAAAAAATGTATCATACATTATAGGTAAAATATTTAAGAGTAAGAATATTTTTGTAACTAAAATAACTTTACAATTGCATATTATATGCAGACAACATAAAAAGCGGATTTCCTGAATTTTACTTAGCAACCGGAGTACCAGCTAACATGGCCGATTTCTATAGGTCGAACATTGGCAATTATCTTGAGCCAATATATCTATACTCGTATGCCACATTCTAATTACGATCTCTGCGTACGAGTAAATTGAATACAGAGTTGATTTTGCAATTGTTTTGAAAATTATAAGCGTTCGTTATTATTCGGTATATCGTCTTCATTATTATAATTAATTTATAACACCACCATTCATTCCACGCATAGCAGGATAGACAGAAAGTACATAGTATAAAAACGCATAATACTCCGCTTTCCACCGAATTCGATACTTTCCATGTTGAGTGGCGGAACTCAACTCCGCGTCTTGTCTTACTATCTTGTATACTACTTAAATCGTTTCCTCGAGTGGGAATCAAACCTACAACCGATCGCGTGTATAGTCAAACCCTATCCCACTGCGCCATCACCTCAATTTACACTGTAAACGCGCCTATATTTGTAGTGACGTGTGTATCTACTGTTTTTAGGTTTAATTCTCAATGATTACAGAAAATTCTTACTGGCATAATCTATATTCTGAGATGGATTAGATCGAGTTCCTCAGCAACTGTTTGCCAAAATATAAATATATTTCGGTATTTACCCATATATCTGTCAATTTATGACATAAAATGTGCAACGCCATTTGGGTACAATACTCAACGCATGATTGATTTAATGGTAGTACAATGTTTTCATAGCAAGACGAAAATTATTTAAATCTAAACATTTTGGGTTAAAATAATAATTATATCAGATTAATCGAGCGTGTATCTAAAATATTAAAACAAAACCAAACAATACCAATAATTTAAGATCGGAACATGCCATTCCTTTATTTATAGAAATGAGTTTGACCTCATAACTAGCTGTCAGTTAGAGGTCACGCAAACAATTAAACACATGAACAGCTTGATAACAATTTGCACATCGCGTGTTCGGCTCAGCGAGCGCGCCTTGGCCGAGATCCCTGAAGCTGTACCACATGTCTTAAAGTAGACCTGATAACTACAAAATCAGTGAATTAAGAAAAAAAAGGATATCATCAATATGTTTCATGAAAAGGATTGCTTTTACAATATCTTTCAACGGAATTAAAATAAAATCAAATGCGTAAATATGACAATATCATAGATCGTATTATACGTAAATACTGGTATTGCTTTACTGGTAGTTATTACTCCTAGAGTAAGATGGCTGCAAGAATCTGACAGTTACAATGATGTTTCTTGCTTGGAAAGAGATTAAAACAGATGGCAGAGAATTACTGGGAACGCCAGTCAGCCAGTCGGAGGGTTGACCTCCTACCATCAAATCACTTTTACTACTGGGATACCCGCCTCTTATGGACGCTACCCAGCAGCGGAGACGAATTTTATTCTACCCCACATAGAAAAAATGACTAATTATTTAAATAGCACTGATTGTGCATCTCTTTCTTAATGATAGTTTTTTTTTACTTTAAAATGGTGGAAAAAATGCCGGTCGCGGCGCAGTGGACAGCTGCTGACTGTAACGCGATCGTTTGTAGGTTCGATCTCACTTGTGGGAATGATTATTTAATTATTTTCACCTTGCTCTGGTAAAGACAAAGTGTACGTTGAGTTCCACCACTCAACACGCAATGTGTCGACTTTCGTGGAAAGCGATGTACGGAGTGTCTTGACACTCCGTTTTTTGTCTACCCTGTTATGCGGAATAAAAGCGTGAAGCTAAAAAAACTATTAAAATATGGAGTTAGCAGTTGTATACTCCGAGGCGTTGATATTGTTTTCTTATTACAATGCCTTATTATCCCACAATCGCTGTTTATGAAAGATACTTGCGCTGCTGTTTACGTCACTCGCCAACTTGAAAATAATTTGTTAATTGTGTAAGGTTCTTGCATTCTTTCATTCTTCGTATTTTTCATAAGCTATTGTGTACGATCAATGGACGTAGTCGAAATGAATAACAAATAAAACGTAATATAGGTAAAAGCGATAGTGGCTTTGAGACCAGTTATATGTTGTAGGTTCTATTCCTACTTGAGGAAATGGTTGTACTTAAATTCTATTGATTTCCTATAATCTCTCGTGAGTCGAAGTGCGGCGTTGAGTTCCGCCCCTCAACACGTTTTTCCAGTGACCAGAAAGTGCAAACACTAAGTGCCGTAACACTAGGTTTCCTTTCCTACTATGCTACAAGGGAGATGCAAAATAATATATGAAGTGTAAGAAGCAATCGACGTAATTCCTACTTGCAGTTAAGGTGTTTCAGTTGTTTTCGATAAAATAAATTGATGTTTAATATATTTAGTCATTATGTCGTTATTGTATCCTTATGATCTAGATCTCCCGAAAAATAAGCCAAGTAGTCGAATGCAGTCGGTCGTGGCACAGTGGGTCAGCGTCTGACAGTGGTTGCGGCTTCGATCCCCACTCGGAGGAGTGATTATATTTAAATTATTATAAACAAAATGCGGCGTTGAGTTCCACCACTCATTACGCACTGTCTCATATTCGGTGGAAAGCGAAGTATGGAGTGCCTTGACACTAGATACTTTCTGTCCCTGCTTTGCGGAATAAAAATCGTGAAGCTATAAAAAAACCAACTAATATATGCACTAAAACGAAAAAAAAATTCAACGGATTAATCGCGTATATTTTGGTGTTTAAATATATATTTCAAACACTTTACAGCCATCTGTATATATACAGGTAGATCGAAATATAGGCAAAATAGTTACATTTAAAATGTGTAAAAATGGCAAAAATCAAAGATCTTATTATACGTAAATACTGGTATTGCCTTACTGGGATTTATTACTCATAGAGAGCCAAAAAAGATCAAATGCTAGATAACATCTAATTCCTATAAAATGTATATACTTCGGACCTAAGTCTATTTCATTGGAAGAATTGTATGTAATACTATAGTTGCATGAATGTCTAAACTTAGAGGGGACGATATAGGTTTGCTACTAAAGTTCCAAGCGAGGGTGATCTGTTACTGCAATCGCATTATAAATAGAACGTTGGTTGATTAAATCCGGGGAATTCCACATCGAGGCGTTACACTTGAAGGCGCTTACGCAAGGAAATGTTGCTCTAACTGACGATGATGGTGAAACGTCATATTCATCATTGATTTCATAAAAAAAGTAACTTATTATTCTAATATTTATTATTTTTAAAGTATTATTCCACACTTAGGATTAGAAAACTTTTTGAAAAAACGCCAAGCCATGTTTATCGGCGGTCACCGTAATAGCGGTCAGAGCACTTGTACGGTAACCAAGAGGCGCGGGTTCGAATCCCGCTGCGTACAAATTTTTACACGTTTTTTCAAGAATGTTTTCTAAATTATTATTTACAACTTGCTCAAGACATACTCGTGAAAAAGTTAACTTAATTTGAGTTACTTCTAGGAGGATAACAGTTTGAAGTAATTCAAATGTTTTATGACATTTAAATTTATCAAAAGTGAATGGGATGGTGTTAATTACAATCCCATATCTCATTCCGTATATCTAAAATATGATACAAAATACACAATTTGTACAACGCTACTTGCAATTATATATATATATATATATATATATATATATATATATATATATATATATATATATATATATATATATATATACCACGACTCTACATTTGCTATAATGAGTACGCGTATTGAATAACGTCTTGTCCTCTAGTTACATAAAACATAAAGAACACAAAAAACTTGTTCGATTACTATTGAGGCAAAAAATTGCGGAAATTTTAAATATAGGATATTTCGAAGCATTGATTGTAACATTGACCACAATCCGCGCGGCGATGTATTGATTGGCCCACATACTGTTGAGTAAACACTCGCCGGTGCTTGTAATGTTGAGATTTGAATACTTGCTATTGTTAAACAAGAGGAACTAACTGAAATTGAGTTTAAAAACCACTAGAAGATGTTATTAGGCAGGTTTTAATCTACTTTGTGGTCTAAAGTTTTGTCTCTATTCTTAAAGATATAAGACAACGTAGGAGATATGGGTGAGGAATTAAATATTACAGGTTAATTAGGTAGGTATAATTTTTGATGTATTAGATTATATCTTATACTTTATATATTTTCAAAAATAAACTTTGAACTGTCTATGTTACAAAAAATTTTTGTTTATGGAATAAATAGGATCTCAAACAAGATATAAATAAAAGTAATATAAAATTAGAAGAATAATTATGTTAACGTAAAATAAATATATAATATTATAAATATATATATTATTATATATATATACTAGATTATATAAATAATATATATCTATATATCCATATATCATATACCTCGATGAACAAACCCAATTACAAATGTAATATATTTTAATGTAACTATTCAAATCTATTTTAGAAACAGCAACATACAAGCAGATGAATTCCCCTTCCAAGAGGCGACTGACACGCAAGGCTTCTACAACCAGCCGGCGGACGCGGGGAGGTTTCCCGTACGGGTCGAGCCTGCGTTTAATCAAGGGATACGGAAACGGACAGACTGTGTTCTGAATGGATATGATAGGTGTGTAGTAGATATATGTATATGTGTTATGTTCGTATTTCTGAATGTTAATATGAAGGTCGAGATGGTTTCAGGGCACAGTAGTTGAGATGATTCAGGGAATTGGTTAAATTGAAATTCTTGATTGCCCGCTTTAGTTAGATAAAATGCGGCGTTGAGTTTCGCAATTTTACACGTGATACGATTTCAAACAGATTGTCTTAGCATTAGGTTCAAATTAAAAGTATTCCTTCAATTTCACCGCAAGTGTTAAGTTGGTAAGTGACATAGGCAACTGTTTGGTTTCAGCAACAATAGAAGCATAAGGCTGGTCGTGGCGCAGTGGGACAGCTTCTGACTGTAAGCGCAATCGGTTGTGGGTCCAATCCCCACTCGGAGAAGTGATTATATCTAAATTATTTTCACTTCTTCGCTCTGATAAACGACAAAGTACGGAGTGTCTTGACACTAGGCACTTTCTGTCTACCCTGCTATTCGGGATGAGTGCGTGAAACTAAAAAAAAGATAACAATATAAGTCTTATTATAAAATAATTGTTTTTAGGAATCAAGAGTCAGATGGCACACTCGACTCGCTGCAGCACTGTAAGTGCGTGTCCCGTCCGGATTGCAAAGTGCAGAATGATTACAAAGTAAGTACTTTGAATGACTGTTTTATTACAAAACTTTTGTTTTGTTTTATGTTTAAATATAAAAGGGATATAAGGATCTCAGGTGGATTTTTTTATTCCTACTATTTTTTGGATTTTCTAAACAAAAATGTAATTTTCTACCTGAGTGTTCATCAGTCATACAATAGCGGATACACGAAATACTCAATTTAATTAAAATAAAAATATTTAATTTTTTAGAGAGCCTGTGGCACCAATCAATACTTGTGCTGTTATAATCAACCCAGACAACAAAACAGATATCCTTCAGGTATGCATTCCAACACCAAGCCCTATTTTTATGACACCAATGCTTTGAATCCATTTAAAATTATATACAAAGTAATATATTTTTCATACATCAGTATTTACTTTTATTTTAGTCGCCGACCAACACAAAAATGCACATCTATTTCCTACCTGAACACATGTATACATATTTAGAATTTTTAACTAAAAAATAATAAACTAAGTTCACATTTATAGATAAACAAATATAAATTGTTAATTTACTGTAAATTATATTTCAGAATATTTAAATGAAGTTGACAATACGCGCCCATGATATATCCCAACATACCTAATATTGGAGCATTTCCATCGCAACAAAACAAAATAATGGAGTATTCAGACCGAATCAAGGGAGTGAGCAAGGTATTCTAGTTGGACCTGATGGACCGACTGGTAATATCGGTCCACAAAAAAATCAAGTCTTAGTCGGACCGGCGGGCCCCTGGAGTCATTGGACCTCAAAATACGAACGGTGATAAAAACATTTTAGTAGGCCCAATGGGCCAACAGGTGATATAGGCCCCAGTGAAACTGCACAAAGAGGAGTTCTTGTTGGACCAGGAGGTCCCACAGGTATTGTTGGTCCAGCGTTTAACGACCAATCTTAGTTGGCCCCGGCGGACCAACTGGCATTATAGGACCACGTCGCCCGGGCCAAGGTGTCTTAGTTGGACCTGGTGGACCCACTGGTATAATAGGCCCATCTGGATTCAACCGACCTTCACAACGTACATTGCTGGTGGGCCCAGGCGGCCCAACAGGGATCATAGGACCGGGCAGACAAATTCTTGTTGGTCCCGGCGGCCCTACAGGTCAGATTGGCCCCAGAAACTATTTCGCCTAAGTGTTTCACTGTGATAACTATAAACTAATTTATTTTATCGGCAATCAATGTCTGCTTGTGTGTTTTATGTTTCCGATAGCTCATTTTGATTGCATATACTGTAAATATTTTGGTAGATCTAACGAACGCGCTCCGCACTAACGCCATAAACCACGGCTTTGATCCACGTGTGTACTTAACTGTGGATATGTAAATAATGGAATTGTATAACATTTGTCTTTATATATAATGATGTTTCAACACTTCTCGTACAATTACAGGCTGTTTGTGTCTGAAGAACAATAGAACGAAATGCAGAAAGCCTAATAATACAAATACAACTGCAACAGACCATTTTCATTAAATAGATATATTTACTGCAATACTCCAATACATTTCCGGAAATATACAATAATTTATATATTGTGTATATTTTTGTTAATACCTATTTGTGTCTCGATATCAAGCCGCTGGCCTCAATAACAGCGGTGGATATAAAAAATTGACGTACGGAGTGTTGCTGCCGCCTGGCGCTGCGCCAGCGCCGCCTTGATATATCGCAATGTGCGTGAATAACTCAAATCGTACATTTTTAGATCCGCTATTTCTTCCAACGTCAAACATCGTAAATTCATGATTTAAAACTTATTTTAGTACTATTTCTAATATATATTTTGAATGAATAATAACCTTGTAGAAATCATGTTTTTATTGCTTTACCAAACATATATATAGTAGATATGTATATTTAAAAATATATATTTTACAAAGAAACATAATTTGTCTAAAAAAATGATTGTTGCTACTATAAAGGTACGCTTTTTGATTCGTCAAAGCAACATGATTGCAATAGAATTTTAAAAATTATATTTATAACATCATTCAAGATGTATCGATAAGTAGAGTAAAGAGTTCGAAATCTGTCCTTCTTATCATAAAACTCACTGTTACATCGTATTATTTTTGTATCATTGCTTGTTAATCTTGACCTAAATAATGAGGCCGAACGTGGTGCAGTGTGACAGGGTCTGACTGTAAACGCGACCGGTTGTGTTTTTTTTTTTTTTTTTTTTTTTTTTTTTTTTTTTTTTTTTTTTTTTTTTTTTTTTTTTTTTTTTTTTTTTTTTTTTTTTTTTTTTTTTTTTTTTTTTTTGGGGCGAGCGCGGTGGCGGGCGCGCGTCCCCGCCGCGGGCGACCGCTACTGTAGCCACTGTCGCGATACCTAGAAAGATGGTGTTTATAAACTAATTATTAATAAAAATATTAAAGTAATCAAGAAAAAAATATTAATACTTTTTGCATTTTTAAAGAAATTAACAATTCAAATCGACATAAATGTATAGCCTGAAGATAATTTCAAAAACCTGCAATCTGTGTCCGAGTGTGACCTTTCTAGAGGCTTACGCCGTCGCGTGGAGCCTCGCGAGCTTCCAGCCCGAGCTGACCTCTATTAATATGAAAATAATTGTTAATATTAATAATTGTATTAATATATTTATGAGAGATTTATGAAATCAGACAAGCAATGGAATTTCTTTGCTGACAGAAAATAAAGTTAGATCTACCTTATGGACCGGTGACTTGGTTTCGGAGGTCTTGTACACACGTAGCAGCATACTCGCCAATATAAAAATCTAAAACATTAAATATTTGAAAGAGTATATTTAATATACAATATTAAAAGTTTTTTTAGCTTTGCGCTTTTTATCCTGCTTAGCAAGGTAGACAGTAGAAGTAAGCAGTGTCAAGACACTCCGTACTTCGCTTTCCACCGAATTCGAAACATTGCGTGTTTAGTGATGGAACTCAACGCCGCACTTGTCTTTACCAGAGTGACGAAGTGAATAATAATCATTTCTTTAGATACACAATAAGATAAATGAACGCCTTCGAAATTATTCATAGCAAAATTACTGTACATGAAATGTTCAGTTTGCTCTATACCATTAATAAACAAGATAGAAACTTGAATATATCTTATTATACAGGGTTCAATTACCATTGAGGAAAATTTCGTATCTCATATATTTCAAGTGACGTTTTTTAATGCTTACTCTTTTGTAATATGCGAATGAATCTAAGAGTCATATAAGAAACAAGATAAGTAAATATAGGACATAAAAAGATTTAGGTTTTTGACAATTAAAATAATAATTGTTACGTCACTGGTAGACTACCTGCGACCGAAACCCTGGTATGTTCCGAAATTTAACCGTTCTAAAATTTGGCTAACTAAAAATAAATTAATAAAATAGTTTTTTTTGTTTGTTGTAACTTCACGCTTTTAGCCCGCATAGTAGGGTAGACAGAAAGTACCTAATATCAAGAAGAGATTCAGGCATTTTGAGAGTGGAACTCAACGCCGCACTTTGCCGATTTACCAGAGCGAGGAAGTGAAATAATTGAAATATAATCACTCCTCCGAGTGGGGATCGAACCCACAACCGACTGCGTTTACAGTCGGACGATGTCCCACTGCGCCACGATCTGCCTAAAATAGTTTAATTTAACATAAATATAAATACCGAAATGACGAAGCCATGACGTCGCCTATGTTGGAGAGACAGAGCAGCATGAGCGGGATCCGAGATGGCATAGAATATGGTCACCACCTTGCCTGTTTGAGTCTTCGGTGCTATGTGTCCGTAGCCTTAACAAATAACATATTAATTTTTAATAACTAATTAATATAAAGAGTAAGTAGTCACTTTATTAAGATGTATTATATTGGGTGTTATAGTAAACTCAACGTCATGCCTTGTCTCAACGCCATGCGTTGTCTCAACCTCACGCTTTGTCTCAACGTCCGTTTTGTCTCAACGTCACGCGTTGTCTCAACGTCACGCTTGGTCTCAACATCTCGCTTTGTCTTACCAAAGAGAATAATGATGGTATATTGTTTTTAATTATAATTTTTTCGCAACCCTCAATGATCTCAACGGAATGTCTTGATACTAGATTGTCTCTGACTATCTTATTATACGGGACAAACGTAAAGCTGATTTTTTCATTATAACATGTGTAATTTCCAACAACGATCGAAGCAAGCAAAAATATTCGAAATATTATAGCAATATGTCGTATGAACAAAATACTATTAGAAAATCTTAATTACCGTAAATATACTAATTTTTTTTAAACGAAAATCAAGAAATTTTGCATATTTAAAAACATCTATACATACATAATAAGTTCTTTGAGCCAGTCTGTCTGTGACGTCAGATTTGCAAAAATATTTTTCCAGCCTTACAATACACGAGAATAATTCGCTTAAAATAGTTTCATTTAAAACATCTACTATACATATAATCAAAGTATTTGATCGCATTTTGTTCTTGGAAGTTATGAGAATAAATAACATTGGGTAATTCATTCAGGTTATAGAAACTATAATAATTATAATTATTTTATCTGTCTGTGGTCCGCATTTGTACAAGATAATCTCGGAAACCGCTTAACCGTTTTAAATGTAGTTTTCACTATTGTATATTTAAAACGTCTCCATAAAGTTTTTCTACACATATAGAAAAGAAAACAATATCAATTTAAAATATTTAATTCCACCAAATTGTAGAACGAGCACGCAAATGGAGTTGCAGGCATTTACTAGTATACAATATATACTGATCAAAAATCATTAATATTTAAGATTAACACACTTAGTTGCTCGTTATTTCGCCGTCTCTACATTCAGAGTATGGTGATATAGAGTCAAGGTCAAGATAACTTTCAAATTAACTATTTTTGTACAGAAACTCAGTTATATTTGTTTATAAGTAGTACATAATGGATACTGTATAGTTATTTTTAATTACATATAATCAGCATCGGTGGTCAGTGGTAGAATGCTAGCCTGCCACGCGGGCGGCCCGGGTTCGCTTCCGGCCGATGCATTAACTCTTTTTTAATTTTATTTTTTCATATTGTATTTTTTTGTCATTTTATAGTAACTAAAATAAAGATTTTTTTTTAATTATGTTTTACTATATATTTTTTTCTATTATTATTACTTATATTAATAATTATAATTACTAAACCTACTATATATATATTATATATATCATATATATACTATATATATCTATATATATATATATTAATATATATAGTGTTTAAACATATAAGTATTATTAAATTTCCGCCAAAATCAACGGATATTGACGAGGTCGACTACAATTGACTCGAGTTACAAAAAAATATCATAAACAATATATAATCACTATACTGAATTGTATTTACATATTATAGAAGTCCACAATTGTAGAGCAAAGAGAAAGATTTATGATTATAATATTATAGCAATGATGCATTTTTATTGACTTAGCCTTTGATTCTAAACAAAGATTAGCCTATTTTCGATGGGGTTTTTCTAAATAATAATTACTTTTGTAGTCAAGGAGACTATAATGCAGTAGTTAGGTTATATTTTATGCAAATGCCAATAAACGCTGTTTTTTTATAATAAACGTTAAAAAAACGTTTTTGTATTGATATTTACTTTTTTTACTTTTTTAGTTTCACGCTTTTACGCTTTTTTTTCCGCATAGTAGGGTAAACAGAAAGTACCTAATGTTATTGAGTAGTGGAACTCAACGCCAAGAACTCACGCAACATTGTGTGTGAGTAGTGGAACTCAACGCCGCACTTTGTTTTTACCAGAGCGAGAAAGAGAAAATAATTGAAATATAATCACTACCACGAGTGGAGATCGAACCCACGGCCGATCGTCTTACAGACAAACGCTGTCCCACTGCGCCACGACTGATCTTAAAATCGTTTTGTTATAAGGATATTAAGGCATTCAACATTGTAATAAATATTTGTTTATTTGTTTGTAATATCACACGTATTAGTTCAGTTGCGTTAACGTAATTGACTTGTATCTAAGCATTTATGTATAAAACTGTACTTATAAACTCATACATATTTATGTCGACGGCGTTAAGTTCTGCCACTCAACACGCAATGTCTCGAATTCGGCGGAAAGCGGAGTGCGGAGTGTCTTGACACTAGCTACTTCCTGTCTATTATGGTATGCGGGATAAATCGCCTGAAGCTAATATTTATGTGAAAAATTATTAAAAACATTTGTAAAAATCAAATATAATAATTATTTGCAAAAATTTTTATTTAATTTAATTTTATTTTATTATTATTTAAGAAATGTTTTATTTTTTTTATAAAAAACAGAGTTAAATTACTTTGATTTTGTTTTTGCTTCACGCACAGCAAGGTAACAGAAAGCACTCCGTTTATTTTCCACCAAATTCGAGAGATAGCGTGCTGAGTGGTGATACTTAACGCCGCACTTTGTCTTACCAGAGCGAGAAAGTGAAAATAATAAAAAATAAAAATTAACTTAATAAATTTTTATGCATTATTTTTAAAAAATATTATCATTTCGCACTCTTCCTCTATATAAACTATAACTGTGCCAAATTTCATAGTCCTCAGTTCGCGTAATTTTGTTAAAAGGGGTACAAATATTTTACTTCACGTATTCATATATAGATAATATATCTAGCTGTCCAAAATGTTACAAAGAAGCGCGGGAAAGTAGTAAACTGTCATTTGTTTTTTTTTTTTCATCACACTACCTTTTTGTACTCAACTAAGATCACAAACAAAATCCTTTCGAACGAAATGTAATTATTCTCTTAGCATGTCTTAAGCAATAATATTAACGATTTAATTTAGTAAGGTTTTAATACTTTAACACAAGAATGTGGGTCACCAGTGGCAGACCTTAGGGCTTTCCCAGTCGCAATTACGTTGGTTCGGTGCAAGTGGCCTTCGGTTGACTGAGTACGGTTTTGAAACACCCACTTGGCTGTGTTCACCAGATGTATCTGTGTTTTACTTATTATATCTAATTACAAACGTAACCATCATTGTACAGTGGCTGTATGTTGAACAGAAGTGTAGGTAATGGGTTCCAATTCAAAAGGATTTTTTTTCTAATTGTAACAAACACAAAAATTGTGCGTTGTGTAAATTTATAAGAAATAATTATACATATAAATATATATTAAATATTTAATAATTTAAAATTTTGTCTGACTGTTTGTTGATTTGCCTTTGTCTACACACATTACTCTGGAACTATTCAGTTTAAATAAATGTATTTGTATAGTATAATTTTAAGACTTCGAAGTTATACCTATATAATATACCCAATTGATTTGAAGACTACCACTGTCATTATTTCAGAAGTAAGTAGCAGATTGCAAGTAGTTTTAATGTAATAAACATATTAATATACGATTATTTAATTAGATCAACCAGCTAACACTTTTTAGTATAACACAATTCGTCTTATTAGGCATGTCGCTGTGCAACGTTTCTCAACTCTGCCCTTCTCATGTGAAGGGCGATCTACTTAGCGTTTTTTGATTATTTTACAACCATTGGGCAACATCAGCTAATCTGAATATTGAATATTGAATATATAAAAAATCTACCTCATGGCTCAGTGGTAGAAAAATTATATTCTCTTGTTGTTCGTGAAATAGTGGAACAAAGTTGGTATTTTTTTTAAATATCCATATCGTATTCAGTGTCGAAGCACTATCAATATTTGCGCATACATTTTGTAATAAAAGAATTTTATTTTCACGGCAAAGAAAAACTTAATATTTAAGTCGTCGGATTTCACGTTGTGTTTTTATAAACTATTTGTGTTGAACGGAGGTATTCAATACCCAGCTTAAAGAAACATATAAGCGACACGCACGCGGTTTCGCCCTGCCCGCCACAATAATTTAAAAAAAATAAAATTCCTTAAGAAATTGAAAAAAGTTAAGAAAAAAGCCCTAGCCTCCAATCATCCCAAGACTTCCAAGTATCTCTATATGAAATTTCATTCATATTGACTTGATCGGTTTTGGTGTGATAACGTCACAGACAGACTGAGTTACTTTTGCGTTTATGATATCAGTATCGATGACCAACATCATTGCTAACGATTATTTTCTAATATTATTTATCAATAATATTGTAAGTTAAAATTATATATATATATATATATATATATATATATATATATATATATATATATACTGCCAGCAATTCACATCGACTAACGCTCGGTAACGCTTAAAAACTTCGTTTATTGCAATTACAACACTTGGTGACGTATTTAGGTTTAAGAGCAAATTTTATACAATATTACTGAAGACACTTGCGGTCCGTAACTATTACATACATTTTAGCAACATTGAAGTCAGCGTAAGGTGTCAGAGTTGGGACACTTGGCACTTTGTAAACGTTACAAAGTTAGTTTCTTTATAATGAAATTAAAATTTTAGTATTTGCGAATAGCCAAAAACAGAAGATAATTATTTTTTAGGCCGGTCGTGGCGTAGTGGGACAGCGTCTGACTGTAAACGAGATCGATTGTGGGTTTGATTCCCTTTCGGGGGATTAAATTATTGTTTTATTTATATATTTTTATTTTTTAATTATTTATATATTTAAATTATTGTCATTTCTTCGCTCTGTTTAAGACAGACAAAGCACGGCGTTGAGTTGCGCCTCTCAACAGTGTGAGTTGACTCTAGATACTTCCTGGCTGCCCCACTATGAGGGAGAAAAGCGTGAAGCGTAAAAAATAGTAACTTAAAGCTCTAAAAAATAATCTTCATGCGCAAAAATACGCACTACATATGTATATATATCTATATATTATGAGATATGTTTGTAAATAAAAAAAAATTTAACGATTTGAAACCTTGCACTCTATCCTGGGATCAAACGGTTCCCAGTTAAACGCACTGCATCCTTGGGTTCCGCCCTCGAGTAAGAAATTAAAACACAGTAATAAATTATTGTAAAAAAAAACAATAAACTCTATTGGCGTGCTAACAAGACTATTATAATTGGTCTAGTTTATATCAAATGAGCGCAACAAATAAAATAAAAAGCTTGCTACATAGGTTCGTCTACTATTGCCTGCCTCGCTAGTGGTGAGTCCGGCTGAAGTCAGCCAGTTACATAACAGCGCGGCTCCGGCGCGCGCGCTCCTAATAAATATTACTTAAATATTATTATATATTCAATATTTTTGTTATGTGCCTAGTGGGATAGTAAATAACATGTATTTAGGTATGTATGCAAATTATTTTTTTTTAATAACTAGCATTTTACTTAGAAGACAAACTATTTTTTTTTAATTTTTATATATTTTTTTATATAATCCTTACATTAATTTAATTATTTTACATAATTATTAATAAAATATTATTTTTATCCAATACAAAATAACTATTACTAAAATAATTCATTAAATATAATAATTTATCAATAATTGAACTAATTATATTTAATTAATTATTTATTTAAGCAAATCCAAAAACATTTATTCGATTCGAACCCGCGACCTTCGCCATAACGAATCAACTAAATAAAATTAAATTTTCCATATATGGTGATGCGATTAAATTTATTATAATTTCTTGTGTAATTCGAGGAAACTGCCTTGACCTACTCCCTAAAAGATAAACACAGCTTTATACTGACATCTCACAAAGCTGCTCCTCAAGGCCTGTATTAATGTGTTAATGTCCTTATATTTACTACTAAGAAGCCTCCGCCCGCCCACGCCATAACAATTTCTTAGACATTATTGTCTACCTTTTTTTTATATACAAAGTTCAAATTATTCTCGCAACTACAAATATAAGTAGTCTTATAATATTTTTAAGAATTACTATATTTCTCTAACGCTTTGAAACAGAACAAAATCCAATATATATAAATATTCAATTACAAAATACAAAAGCAAATTTATTTTCAATTTATCTTAACAAGTGAACTGTACTTCTTGATGTTACTAAATTACTTTTGGAAAATAAAACATATATATTTAAAATTCTTATCTGTACATAAACTTAAATAAATTGTAGTCGAATCTTAAATATTTAATATATTAGAAATCATTATAGCGCAGTACATGGCTATATACTTGGTTGTTTTGGTTTCGAGCTCCAATAACGGAGTTATTATATTAAAATTACTGTACTTCATAAGACAAATATTAGCATTGAGTGAGACAACACGCAATGTCTCTAATATACGCAGAAAGCCAATAACGAAGTGTCTTGACACTAGGTGTTTTTCCCAACACTGCCATTTGAGAAAATAGTTTTGCTTTAGACAGAAAGCAACTTGTTCAAGACATTCCGTACTTCACTTTTCGCCGAGTTCGAGATATTGCGCATTTTGATGCGTACCTCAACACCGCGCTTTGGCTTACCAGAGATGATAATAATTTAAATGTAATCACTTCCCCGATTGGGAATGGAATCCACAACTGATCGTTTTTACAGACAGACGCTGTCCCACTGCGCCACGGCCGGCCTCAACTTTTACTTTTTTCATATTTAATTATTATAAACTCAATTATAAAAGCGAGCTCCATATTACACAACTAATATATATACAAAGCCACACGATAAAGTAATCAGCGTTTGCTATATATTATTCACTTAATATATAATTTAAGATCTCTGAAATTGTATCCCTGTATCTATTTATGTTAGTAAATATGGATTAGGGTAATTTAATTTTGTCAAAAATTCGCTTTATTTTTAATATATATCTTTAGTTCTAAGTAGCTGATTATAATTATATGTAAATGAGAAATAAATAACAAATAAGGAAAAAAAGATAAAGACCCAGTTATAGTGCATTAGATTTTATATTTAAAAAAAAATAATTTCCATGACATTGCCTAATCGGGGATCTCCCAATATTTGTAATAAAATGGACAACAGAACGGTTTCCTTTTAAATCTATAAATACGTATCGTTTTTATGATAGTGTTGTTAAAATCTAATATTTGCATGTACTAAAAATATATTATTTTATTAAACAAATACCATAAATCTTTCAGATTATATATACGTGTTTAAATCGTTTAAAACAGTTACTTTTAAAATGTGGAAAAATCGAGAAAATTTAAAATCTTCGGATTAAGTGCGTATATTTTAATATTCGAAAATATATTTTTGAAAATCCGACTTTTCAAACACTTTACAATTTACCCGTGACTACTGTAAAGCGCTCGAAACGTCGAGTTTACAAAAATGTGTTTTCGAATACCAAAATATACGCGAAAAAAATAATTTCTTTTAAAATCAAATACCTAATTAAAACTGCCATCATTTATGACCTTCAAATGACACAGAGTTTAACTCTGAACATTTATAATTAATTCAAAATTACAACCTTTATCGATTAGTCATCAATGAGTAAAATGTACTTTAGTAGTTTACATCACTTAATGTAGGGCTGTTATTGTTCTGCGAGACAATGCCGTGACGTCACTCAAACGGCAGTCGCTGCGGGAAGACGTCTATTCACGTGTTCACGTGACGCGGGAAATGAAATTATGGATGACCTTGATAATAGATATCTACAGATGGCTGACTGACTTGCCGATAGTCGCCACTTCCTCTTTTATTATATAAGTTTGAACACAATGATAGCATATGTGTATTTTAAATGAAACTATTTTAAACGGATTAATCGCGTATATTTTGGTATTCGAAAATACATTTTTGGAAACCTCACGTTTCGAAGACTAGACAATCTATCTGTCTGTGACCACGGGATACTGTAAAGTGTTCAAAACGTCAGGTTTCCAAAAATGAATGCAATTTTCGAATACTAAAATATACACGATTAATCCGATTAAAACAGTTTCACTCAAAATATTAAAAAAATCGCGATAATCAAAGTTCTTAATAGGATGTGCGGTACCTTTAAAAAGCTAAGGGCTTTATGTCCGCATGGTTCCACATAAAACTGTACAAATTCAAGAAATACTTTTTTTGTATATAAAGTGAAAAAAAGCGACCTACTGTTAAACTTCGTCCTTTGCATCTGAATATAGTAACGTATAAGAGCCAGATCTTAACGCCGCGCTTTATATTAACATCAACAAACGTTTAAATTGATGGAAATTACCAAACTCTAAAATATTGTTAGTTTATTAACAGTTTTTACGTTTTTGAAACATTCATCAAATAGTTAGTAGGCGATACATAATAATTTGAATAAAAAAATTGGTCTATAATCAACAGACATTACGCAATAGTTCCACTATACTGGGTTAGATATGAGAGACTAGATCCTCAGATAATTGAATGCCCTCTATTTCCACAGAAAGGATTCTTTTATGGCTGCTGGCAGCTACATGCGCGTGCGCAGAGCGCTGGAGCTGGCCGGAGGACTCCGTCGCGGAGGACAGTGTACGCATTGACACTAAACTGCACTTCGACGACCCACAGACTCAACAACGAAACAGTAAAAGGTATTTTCTTATGTTTAATCCATTATTATTTCTATTATTCTTATATGAGTGCAGCTGCGCTGATCTGCGTAATAGGTGCGGCGTTGTGTTCCGCCACTCAACATGCAATGATAACATTATGAAATGTGAACTGAAAGTGGAAAACAAAGTGTCTAGCCACTAAGTCACAATCTCCAGTGCTCATGTAAAAAATGTATCATACATTATAGGTAAAATATTTAAGAGTAAGAATATTTTTGTAACTAAAATAACTTTACAATTGCATATTATATGCAGACAACATTAAAAAGCGGATTTCCTGAATTTTACTTAGCAACCGGAGTACCAGCTAACATGGTCGATTTCTATACGTCGAACATTTGGCAATTATCTTGAGCCAATATATCTATACTCGTATACAACATTCTAATTACGATCTCTGCGTACGAGTAAATTGAATACAGAGTTGATTTTGCAATTGTTTTGAAAATTATAAGCGTTCATTATTATTCGGTATATCGTCTTCATTATTATAATTAATTTATAACACCACCATTCGTTCCACGCATAGCAGGATAGACAGAAAGTACATAGTATAAAAACGCATAATACTCCGCTTTCCACCGAATTCGATACTTTCCATGTTGAGTGGCGGAACTCAACTCCGCGTCTTGTCTTACTATCTTGTATACTACTTAAATCGTTTCCTCGAGTGGGAATCAAACCCACAACCGATCGCGTGTATAGTCAAACCCTATCCCACTGCGCCATCACCTCAATTTACACTGTAAACGCGCCTATATTTGTAGTGACGTGTGTATCTACTGTTTTTAGGTTTAATTCTCAATGATTACAGAAAAATTCTTACTGGCATAAATCTATATTCTGATATGGATTAGATCGAGTTCCTCAGCAACTGTTTGCCAATATAAATATATTTCGGTATTTACCCATATATCTGTCAATTTATGACATAAAATGTGGCAACGCCATTTGGGTACAATACTCAACGCATGATTGATTTAATGGTAGTACAATGTTTTCATAGCAAGACGAAAATTATTTTAAACGTAAACATTTGGGTTAAAATAATAATTATATCAGATTAATCGAGCGTGTATCTAAAATATTAAAACAAAAACCAAACAATACCAATAATTTAAGATCGTAACATGCCCATTCCTTTATTTATAGAAAATGAGTTTGACCTCATAACTAGCTGTCAGTTAGAGGTCACGCAAACAATTAAACACATGAACAGCTTGATAACAATTTGCACATCGCGTTTCGGCTCAGCGAGCGCGCCTTGGCCGAGATCCCTGAAGCTGTACCACATGTCTTAAAGTAGACCTGATAACTACAAAATCAGTGAATTAAGAAAAAAAAAGGATATCATCAATATGTTTCATGAAAAGGATTGCTTTTACAATATCTTTCAACGGAATTAAAATAAAATCAAATGCGTAAATATGGCAAATATCATAGATCTTATTATACGTAAATACTGGTATTGCTTTACTGGTAGTTATTACTCCTAGAGTAAGATGGCTGCAAGAATCTGACAGTTATCATCTGATTGTTTCTTCTTGGAAAGAGATTAAAACAGGTGGCAGAAGAATTACTGGGAACGCCAGTCAGCCAGTCGGAGGGTTGACCTCCTACCATCAAATCACTTTTACTACTGGGATACCCGCCTCTTATGGGACGCTACCCAGCAGCGGAGACGAATTTTATTCTACCCCACATAGAAAAAATGACTAATTATCTTAAATAAGCAATAAGTTTGCATCTCTTTCTTAATTGTATATATTTTTTACTTTAAAATGGTGTAAAAAATGCCGGTCGTGGCGCAATGTGACAGCGTCTGACTGTAAACGCGATCGTTTGTAGGTTCGATCTCCACTTGTGGGAATGATTATATTTAAATTATTTTCACCTTGCTCTGGTAAAGACAAAGTGTGACGTTGAGTTCCACCACTCAACACGCAATGTGTCGACTTTCGTGGAAAGCGATGTACGGAGTGTCTTGACACTCCGTAATTTTTGTCTACCCTGTTATACGGGATAAAAGCGTGAAGCTAAAAAAAGCTACTAAAATATGGAGTTAGCAGTTGTACACTCCGAGGCGTTGATATTGTTTTCTTATTACAATGCCTTATTATCCCACAATCGCTGTTTATGAAACAGATACTTGCGCTGCTGTTTACGTCACTCGCCAACTTGAAAATAATTTGTTAATTGTGTAAGGTTCTTGCATTCTTTCATTCTTCGTATTTTTCATAAGCTATTGTGTACGATCCAATGGACGTAGTCGAAATGAATTAACAAATAAAACGTAATATAGGTAAAGCGATAGTGGCTTTGAGACCAGTTATCCATGTTGTAGGTTCTATTCCTACTTGAGGAAATGGTTGTACTTAAATTCTATTGATTTCCTAACTCTCTTGAGTCGAAGTGCGGCGTTGAGTTCCGCCCCTCAACACGTTTTTCCAGTGACCAGAAAGTGCAAACACTAAGTGCCGTAACACTAGGTTTCCTTTCCCTACTATGCTACAAGGGGAGATGCAAAACAATATATATGAAGTGTAAGAAGCAATCGACTTAATTCCTACTTGCAGTTTAGGTGTTTCAGTTGTTTTCGATAAAATAAATTGATGTTTAATATATTTAGTCATTATGTCGTTATTGTATCCTTATGATCTAGATCTCGTGAAAACTAAACCAAGTCATCGAACGCAGTCGGTCGTGGCACAGTGGGTCAGCGTCAGACAGCGGTTGCAGCTTCGATCCCCACACGGAAGAGTGATTATATTTAAATTATTATAAACAAAATGCGGCGTTGAGTTTCACCACTCATCACGCACTGTCTCATATTCGGTGGAAAGCGAAGTATGGAGTGCCTTGACACTAGATACTTTCTGTCCCTGCTTTGCAGGATAAAAAGCGTGAAGCTATAAAAAAACAACTAATATATGCACTAAAACGAAAAAAAAATCAACAAAAATTCAACGGATTACTCGCGTATATTTTGATATTCAAATATGTATTTCAAACACTTTACAGCCATCTGTATATATACAGGTAGATCGAAATATAGGCAAAATAGTTACATTTAAAATGTGTAAAAATGGCAAAAATCAAAGATCTTATTATACGTAAATAATGGTATTGCCTTACTGGGATTTATTACTCATAGAGAGCCAAAAAAGATCAAATGCTAGATAACATCTAATTCCTATAAAATGTATATACTTCGGACCTAAGTCTATTTCATTGGAAGAATTGTATGTAAATACTATAGTTGCATGAAATTCTAAACTTAGAATCGGACTATATAGGTTTGTTACTAAAGTTCCAAGCGAAGGGTGATCTGTTAGTGCAATCGCATTATAAATAGAACGTTGGTTGATTAAATCCGGGGAATTCCACATCGAGGCGTTACACTTGAAGGCGCTTACGCAAGGAAATGTTGCTCTAACTGACGATGATGGTGAAACGTCATATTCATCATTGATTTCATAAAAAAAGTAAATTATTATTCTAATATTTATTATTTTTAAAGTGTTATTCCACACTTAGGATTAGAAAACATTTTATTAAAAAACGCCAAGCCATGCGTATCGGCGGTCACCGTAATAGCGGTCACAGCACTCGGATGGTATTCAAGACGCGCGGGTTCGAATCCCGCTGCGTACAATATTTTACACATTTTTTCAAGAATGTTTTCTAAGTTATTATTTACAACTTGCTCAAGACATACTCGTGATAAATTTTTTAAGAAGTTAACTTAATTGAGCTACTGCTAGGAGGATAACAGTTTGAAGTAATTCAATTGTTGAATGACATTTAAACTTATCAAAAGTGAATGGGATGGTGTTAATTACAATCCCATATCTCATCCCGTATATCTAAAATATGATACAAAAAACACAATTTGTGCAACGCTACTTGCAATTATATATATATATATATATATATATATATATATATATATATATATATATATATATATATATATATATATATATATATACCACGACTCTACATTTGCTATAATGAGTACGCGTATTGAATAACGTCTTGTCCTCTAGTTACATAAAACATAAAGAACACAAAAAACTTGTTCGGTTACTATTGAGGCAAAAAATTGCGGAAATTTTAAATATAGGATATTTCGAAGCATTGATTGTAACATTGACCACAATCCGCGCGGCGATGTATTGATTGGCCCACATACTGTTGAGTAAACACTCGCCGGTGCTTGTAATGTTGAGATTGGAATACTTGCTATTGTTCAAACAAGAGGAACTAACTGAAATTGAGTTTAAAAACCACTAGAAGATGCTTATTAGGAGGTTTTAATCTACTTTGTGGTCTAAAGTTTTGTCTCTATTTCTTAAAGATATAAGACAACGTAGGAGATATGGGTGAGGAATTAAATATAACAGGTTTAATTAGGTAGGTATAATTTTTGATAGTATTAGATTACATCTTATACTTTCTATATATTCTCAAAAATAACTTTGAACTGTTTATGTTACAAAAAATTCTTTGTTAATGGAATAAATAGGATCTCAAACAAGATATAAATAAAAGTAATATAAAATTAGAAGAATAATTATGTTAACGTAAAATAAATATATATATATATATATATATATATATATATATATATATATATATATATATATATATATATATATATATATATATATACATATCTATATACCTCGATGTCACAAACCAATTACTTAAATGTAATATATTTTAATGTAACTATTCAAATCTATTTTAGAAACAGCAACATACAAGCAGATGAATACCCCTTCCAAGAGGCGACTGACACGCAAGGCTTCTACAACCAGCCGGCGGACGCGGGGAGGTTCCCCGTACGGGTCGAGGCTGCGTTTAATCAAGGGATACGGATAAACGGACAGACTGTGTTCTTGAATGGATATGATAGGTGTGTAGTAGATATATATGTATATGTGTTATGTTCGTATTTCTGAATGTTAATATGAAGGTCGAGATGGTTTCAGGGCACAGTAGTTGAGATGATTTCAGGGAATTGGTTAAATTTAAATTTCTTTCATTGCCCGCTTTAGTTACATAAAATGCGGCGTTGAGTTTCGCAATTTTACTCGTGATACGATTTCAAACAGATTGTCTTAGCAATTAGGTTCAAATTAAAAGTATTTCCTTCAATTTCACCGCAAGTGTTAAGTTGGTAAGTGACATAGGCAACTGTTTTGTTTCATCAACAATAGAGGCATAAGGCCGGTCGTGGCGCAGTGGGATAGCTTCTGACTGTAAGCGCAATCGGTTGTGGGTCCAATCCCCACTCGGGGAAGTGATTATATCTAAATTATTTTCACTTCCTCGCTCTGATAAACGACAAATTACGGAGTGTCTTGACACTAGGCACTTTCTGTCTACCCTGCTATTCGGGATGAAAGCGTGAAACTAAAAAAAAGATAACAATATAAGTCTTATTATAAAATAATTGTTTTTAGGAACCAAGAGTCAGATGGCACACTCGACTCGCTGCAGCACTGTAAGTGCGTGTCCCGTCCGGATTGCAAAGTGCAGAATGATTATAAAGTAAGTACTTTGAATCACTGTTTTATTACAAAACTTTTGTTTTGTTTTATGTTTAAATATAAAAGAGATATAAGGATCTCAGGTGGTTTTTTTATTCCTACTAGTTTTTGGATTTTCTAAACAAAAATTTAATTTTCTACCTGAGTGTCATCAGTATTACAATAACAGATACACGAAATACTCAATTTAATTAAAATAAAAATATTTAATTTTTTAGAGAGCCTGTGGCACCAATCAATACTTGTGCTGTTATAATCAACCCAGACAACAAAACAGATATCCTTCAGGTATGCATTCCAACACCAAGCCCTATTTTTATGACACCAATGCTTTGAATCCATTTAAAATTATATACAAAGTAATATATTTTTCATACATCAGTATTTACTTTTATTTTAGTCGCCGACCAACACAAAAATGCACATCTATTTCCTACCTGAACACATGTATACATATTTACAATTTTTAACTAAAAAATAATAAACTAAGTTCACATTTATAGATAAACAAATATAAATTGTTAATTTACTGTAAATTATATTTCAGAATATTTAAATGAAGTTGACAATACGCGCCCCATGATATATCCCAACATACCTAATATTGGAGCATTTCCATCGCAACAAAACAATAATAATGGAGTATTCAGACCGAATCAAGGGAGTGAGCAAGGTATTCTAGTTGGACCTGATGGACCGACTGGTAATATCGGTCCACAAAAAAATCAAGTCTTAGTCGGACCCGGCGGGCCCACTGGAGTCATTGGACCTCAAAATACGAACGGTGATAAAAACATTTTAGTAGGCTCCAATGGGCCAACAGGTGATATAGGCCCCAGTGAAACTGCACAAAGAGGAGTTCTTGTTGGACCAGGAGGTCCCACAGGTATTGTTGGTCCAGCGTTTAACCGACCAATTTTAGTTGGCCCTGGCGGACCAACTGGCATTATAGGACCACGTCGTCCGGGCCAAGGTGTCTTAGTCGGACCTGGTGGACCCACTGGTATAATAGGCCCATCTGGATTCAACCGACCTTCACAACGTACATTGCTGGTGGGCCCAGGCGGCCCAACAGGCATCATAGGACCGGGCAGACAAATCCTTGTCGGTCCCGGCGGCCCTACAGGTCAGATTGGCCCCAGAAACTATTTCGCCTAAGTGTTTCACTGTGATAACTAATAAACTAATTTATTTTATCGGCAATCAATGTCTGCTTTGTGTTTTTATGTTTTCCGATAGCTCATTGTGATTGCATTATACTGTAAATATTTTGGTAGATCTAACGAACGCGCTCCGCACTAACGCCATAAACCGCGGCTTTGATCCACGTGTGTACTTAACGGTGGATATGTGTAAATAATGGAATTGTATATACATTTGTCTTTATATATAAATGATGTTTCAACACTTCTCGTACAATTACAGGCTGTTTGTGTCTGAAGAACAATAGAACGAAATGCAGAAAGCCTAATAATACAAATACAACTGCAACAGACCATTTTCATTAAATAGATATATTTACTGCAATACTCCAATACATTTCCGGAAATATATACAATAATTTATATATTTTGTGTATATTTTTGATAATACCTATTTGTGTTCTCAATATCAAGCCGCTGGCCTCAATAACAGCGGTGGATATAAAAAATTGACGTACGGAGTGTTGCTGCCGCCTGGCGCTGCGCCAGCGCCGCCTTGATATATCGCAATGTGCGTGAATAACTCAAATCGTACATTTTTTAGATCCGCTATTTCTTCCAACGTCAAACATCGTAACATTCATGATTTAAACTTATTTTAGTACTTATTTCTAATATATATTTTGAATGAATAATAAACTTGTAGAAATCATGTTTTTTATTGCTTTACCAAACATATATATAGTAGAATGTATATTTAAAAATATATATTTTACAAATAGAACATAATTTGTCTAAAAAAATGATCTGTTGCTACTATAAAGGTACGATTTTTGATTCGTCAAAAGCAACATTTGATTGCAATATGAATTTTAAAATTATATTTATAACATCATTCAAGATGTATCGATAAGTAGAGTAAAGAGTTCGAAAATCTGTTCCTTCTTATCATAAACTCACTGTTACATTCGTATTATTTTTGTATCATTGCTTGTTAATCTTGACCTAAATAATGAGGCCGAACGTGGTGCAGTGTGACAGGGTCTGACTGTAAACGCGACCGGTTGTGGGTTCAATTCCCACTCGGGAGACTGATTATGTTTAAATTATTTTCACTTCCTTCCAAAGAGCGGCGTTGAGTTCGACCACTTAACACTTCTCGAATTCGGTGGAAAGCGAGGTACGGAGTGTGTTGACACTAGGTACAGGTAGGATAAAAGCGTGATGATTATATACATATATATATACATATATATATATATATATATATATATATATATATATATATATATATATACACATATATATATATATATATATATATATATATATATATATATATATATATAAGACTATGCAAGCGAGAGTCAGGCAGACACGATTTAAATGAGTTTGCTGGCAATAAAAGTATTTGAATTCATATAAACAGTATAATTTCATACGTGTATACCTATAATAATATAAAGCCGAAGAGTTTGTTTGTTTGAACGCGCTAATCACAGGACCTACTGGTTGGAATTGAAAATTTCTTTCTGTGTTGAATTGTCCGTTTAATGAAGAAGGTTGAATAAAGGCTGAATAAATAACATCCATCGTTGTAAAAATTATAACGATATGATTGACTTGAGCCCCATAAAGCGCATAATATATGAGACGCGCTGCGCAGTGGATAAACATTTTGTAATAACACAACGCTAATTTTCATGTACAAATATAGTTTTTATAAACACACCATGCAAATTTAACGCTAATTAATATCTCTGAGTTCTATTAGTAGGTAACATGGCATACATCTTTAATGCTACTTAACTATTATCTTATACAGCTGTTTGCTTTTAATAAGTGTACGAAACGAATGTACTTATCAGCAAATTAGAATAAATGACAAAGCAAATACGTAACACAGAATCCTAAAATCCATGGTGTTTTATTTACTTAAAATGTATAAATTTATTATTATTATTATTATATTTAAACACTACATGGTACATACCTATCGTGGTGATGACGATAATGGAGTAGAACAGCGCGCCGGTGAAGGTCCACTGTATGTGGTCGGCGCTCTCCACGCCGTCCCACCCTCTCACCTTCATCTCTAACAATATTGCATTTTCAAAGTCCTGCAAAAATACAATGTACACATTTATATATACAATATTAAAAATACATTCTTTTACGCCATAATACAATATTTTCAATAATAAATAAGTAAATTTCTTAAGCTAATCTCTACATCCTTAGAATCCCTTTCTAATTTAAATTATATATAAGAGGCCGGACGTTGCTCAGTTGGACAGCATCTGACAGTAAACGCGATCGGTTGTGGGTTCGATCCCCACTCGGGAGAGTGATTATATTTCAATTATTTTCACTTCCTCAATCTAAAGACAAAGTGCAACGTTGAGTTACACCATTCAACACGCAATGTCTCGAATTATGTGGAAGTACGGAGTGTCTTAACACTAGGTACTTTCTGTCTACCCTACTATGAGGGATAAAAAGAGTGAAGCTAAAAAACAAAAAATAAATAATATATATATTTTGCAATCGATTGTCACACCTTAAGCATATCCACCACTTCGGCGGTCCAGTTCGTCTGATTAAGGTAGGACACGCGGTTGGTCATCAGCCAGATACTCTGCGTAGTGTTGCTGCGGATCTGCGATATGTTCATCTTCACCTGCGACGCAGACAAACAAACAAATAAATTAATAAATAATAATAACATTTCTTTATTATCAGAATAAAAATTTCCAATATAAATATTTTTTTAATATTATAGAAGTAATAATAACAGCAAATAATTCATGCACAGTAGGGTAGACGGGAAGGTACCTAGTGTCAAGACACTCCGTGCTTGGCTTTCCGCTGAATTCGAGACATTGCGTGACGAGTGGCGGAACTCAACGCTGCACTTTGTCTTATCAGAGCGACGCAGTGAAAATAATTTAAATGTAATCTCCCTCGAGTTGGAATCGAACCCACAACTGATCGCGTTTACAGTCAGACGCGGTACCACTACACCACGGCCAGCCTTATTAAACATTACATTAAATTATAATTATAGTGAATAATATAATATTTTAATAGATTACAAACAATAAATTAATTTATTTTTTTTTGTATAAAATACTTAATCGGTAATAAACAGGAGCGTCACGCTTTGTCCCGCATAGTAAGTACAGTTGCAGTAAGAGATAGGTAACAGGGAAATCGTAGTTAGAACGCACTCGATCTCCACTTTCCGCCCGAAATCAAGACATTGCACGTCGAATGCCGTAACTAAGCACCGTACTTTATCTTACCAGGAAGGGGAAATGCATATAATTTAATTACAATCATTCTGCCACTATTGCTTTTATTGTCATACACTGTACCGTCGCACCAGGACAGAAAAGAAACGTATATATTTGAAGCAAAGGCAATACAAAACTAAATTTCCAAATATAGTGTACTTATGCATGGCCTTATTACCTCTCTTTCATGTTGAGCCTCTAACTTTTCGAAGGTTACAGCTCCCAGGATACAGTACGCCACCACCAGACTGATCATCACGAAGTGTGAGAACACCACTGAGCACAGCTTCCACGTGTAATACAGCACCTGCGTGTATATTATGAAAAATGATAATTTTAATTACTTAGAAATTTTGATTTTTTGCATTGAAAAGAAGAAAATACTTAACAGAGCCTATATCCCTCGTATGGGTGCCCTTCGTGTAGTTGTAACTTGGGAATTAAAACATAAATGCTAGCTTTTAGAAATAATGCTGACCTTTTCAGACCTTCTTTTTTTCTAGAGTTTCTTACTTTACTCACCTAATAAAATTTGTAAAGACTGATAAAGTCTTCGATAGAAATGCTAGAAAAGAACTCACAATAATTCTAAGCAGACCAAGAGATCTTTCAAGGTTGTAACCTATATACTGAAATATATATACAGTGTTTCCCAATAGGGATGATAGGATTTTGATAGCTCACAGCCGCCATTTTGGTTGTTTAACATTTAACATTTGTGTTGTTTTGTGTTTAGTAATGTTTGCCATTTAATCATAAATAAGTTCACGTTACCTTAACGTTTGGAAATTGTCCAAATTTTCTATCAAAATTCGAGAAGTATTGTCTCTACTCAAAGAGCATTTCGTGCTCACTTTTGGCTCAATGGTTATGTGAACAAACAGAATTGTCGTTACTAGAGTGAGTCAAATCCAAGAGTGGTTCATGAAACACCATTACATCCTGAAAAATTGACTGTTTGGTGCGGTTACTGTCAATGGCGACCGTTATCGTGACATGTTGAACGATTTTTTTTCCTTTGACATTTATTTTCAACAAGATGGTGCAACAAGCCACACTGCGACCGTCACAATGGATTTATTGCGTGATAAGTTAGGTGAGTCGGTTATTTCTCGCAACGGTCCTTACAATTGGCCACCAAGATCATGCGATTAAACCCCCTGGGACTATTTTTTGTGGGGAAATGTTAAATCTCAAGTGTATGCCAATAAACCAGCTACGATTCAAGACCTTGAACGCAACATCGAAAATTGGACCGATCGTATTCACCAGTGCTAAAAAAGTCGTGGCGGTTATTTGAACAATATTTTGTTTAAATCATAAATAGCATAAAATTTCCATTTTAATCAAATAAAGACATTGAGCACGAAATTCGAACATATATTATATGTCTTATTTCAATACATATCGTTCTTATTGGGAAACCCCTTATATATATACACACAAAGCGAGTGGTACCAACCATTCATGATGCAAACAAAATTTTAATACGAACAAAAGACAAATAAAAAAGAATAAGACAAATATTTGTGTTCCATATCAATTCTATTTTAGCATCATGCTTTTTATCCCGCATAGCAGAGTAGACAGAAAGTACCTAGTTTAAAGTGCGGGTTGAGTGGTGGAACTCAACGCCGCACTTTGTTTTACCAGACCGAGGAAGTGAAAATAATTGAAATATCACTCCTCCGAGTGGTGATCGAACCCACGACCGATCGCGTTTACAGTCAGACGCTGTCACACTGCGCCACGACCGACCTCAATCAATTATATAGGCCTGAAAATGTAAAGGCTTAATGTAAAAATATTAATAGAGCTGTCATATTTTAATTTTGCCTTTAGTGTAACATTAGTTAAAAAAATATCACGCTTTATGTTGAATTTTTAAAGTCAAGGGAATTTAGAACTACTGAAACGTCATGACCGTACGTTATCACCAAAGTATTCTTGTGTGCAATACAATATTACTTCAAATGTTTCTTTTAGCTGCAATCATTGTTCATAGCACAGTAAGTAAAGAGAAAATAGTGACAGGTTCGCCGCTTTCCTCACTCCCTCGAGTGGGAATCGATCCCATAACCAACGTTTTTATGATCAGATGCCCACTGTTCCGCGATCTGCCCCAATATGGGGCATATGGTGTATGTTCATAATTAAAAATATAAGAGTATAATTTTATACAGGCAAGAGTTGTGAAAAAAATTTGTTATATTAAAGTACATTAAAAAGATACTAGTAACTAAATACATTTCCGTTTCCCTGAGCTGGTTAAACACAGCACCTGCTTCCCAAAAAGCTGCCCACTGAAGTAGCGGAAAAGCTTAACATATTGACTTTTATTGAAAGCTCCCGACATCAATCAATCGCACATTGAATGGGCGCGGGCCTAATAAATAAACGATTTATTTTATATCGTAAAAACACAATTTATCCGGAATTTAATTCATCTTTGTATGGAATGCTATTCATAGATTGATATAGGCGTGTTTAAGAATTTAAACACATTATGATACAAGAGAATCTAGTGTCAAATACTCCGTTCTCTCTTTTTTTTATGGAATTTCGAAATTACGTATGAATGTTAAAACTAAGAGACACATATGGGCGAGGAAAGGGAAATGGTTTTAAATACGTATTTTCTTCCGAAAGCGAACTCATAACTAACGGTGTTTACAGCCAGAAGACATCTCAATGCACCTCAATGTTCGCGTTTATATTTGCTATTATAAATATTACTTTGCTAATGTATTGTTTTTACACATACTTTTTGGTTCTTATTATATATTTTTATTTCCTGTCTAAGCTGTCGATCAGTTAGGACAATTACAATAAACAAAATATTTATTTGATTTTTGGTTGTCATATTTCTTTTGTTGTAAGTTGGAAATATTTAAATATGTTAGAAAACATTTTTGAAAAAACATATAAAAATTTTGAACGTAGCGGGATTCAAACCCGCGCCTCTTGGTTACCGTCCAAGACAGACGAGTAAGTTGGACGGTAACCAAAAGGCGCGGGTTCGAATCTCACTGCGTTCAAAATTTTTATATGTTTTTCAAAACTGTTTATTAATCCTAAGTGTGGAATAACACTTAAAAAATAGTAAATATTTAGTAGTGTTGTTCAAAACAACATATGCAAACTACTATGGGTGGTAGGTTCGAATTTTATTATTACAATATTTACACTGTTTTTTTTTTTTTTTTGTTTTCACAAATACTATATTTGCTTAGTCTGCTTTGTGTGCGGCGTTGAACCATGTCAATGTTTAAAAAAATGCGTTAAGCACCAATAATAATCCTATTGAACAAATATGAAAAATATATATATTGAAAAGTAACCTTAGCGCACTTGCTCGGCGGCGGCGGCGGGTACTCCACACGCTCTATGCGCGTGTCGCGACGTGACATCTTCAACTTTTACCTTATTTTGTTTAAAATACTTATCGATACTTATTAAAATACATTGTTCAAATCAAAACGACACTATTTTCAGGCACTGTATACATTTTCATTGACCACTGTCACGCTCTCACTAGAACTTAGTTCCATGATGCAAAACGTCACACCATCTTCGCTGTATACGTACATAGTTTTATTTTATTGTATGAATTAATTAAAGCAAGGCGGGCGGCGCGCAGTGGGCGGCGTACGGCGGGCGGCGCGCGCTACACCCGCTCACGACTGCGATATATCGGGCATTCGGGACTTTATGATCCACAACTTCCCTCTTACATGAAATTTAGGTTTTGCTTTCGCAATGTGTTCTATTTATACGATTTATCAGTTCTTGTGAAATTCGAAATCTGTCAATTAAATTCACATAAAAATAACATACATACAAACATGTACGATGAAAGCGATTTTTCATATCATGAAGACTTAAAATAGATTTTTAAATCTTTTATGAAGTAAATTTAAAAAAAAAATTCAGATATTGTTTCATATTCTTATTTAAATGATAGTATAGAGTAGGTTATTGCAAACAAAATACAGGCATTTAAAAAATAAAATGTTTACTTAGATCTATGTTGTCAATTTTATGAATATCTGGCAATGAGGTTGCTTAAACAGCTTAGTGTTACGACTAACACAATGTTGGTTATTGTCATTTAGTTGGACTCTATTTATTAACTATTTACTTGTCATCCAACTAGTTACAATTTCATATAAATAATCAAGTTATATACATACATAATTATTTAAAATATATTTTTTTATAATTATTTAAACATAAAATTATAATTTAATAGAAAAATATTTTTTACTATGATAAAAAATTGTCATATTATTTAAATAATAATGTACATAAAATACTTGGAAACCGACAAGAAGTATTGTTCTATCAGTAGATATAATATTCAGTTCATCTTTCTTTTTAACATCATTCATTACTTCTTTATACAGATTCTGAATTCTTCTATGGCTGCAAGAAGCCTCATAGCCAATATGAAAAACTTTTCTTTGCTACAATAATATAAATTACAGAGAACACGCTGTATATCACAATTCATTATAATTATATAATCTTCTTTATATCTTATTCTAACATAAATTACAATTATTCTAGATAATATCAAAATCTAAAAGTGGCATGTGCAGAATCGTTGTTCTGCTCATTAGATTTTGTACTTTTTTTTTGCGTGGCGATGCTCTCTGCTTCTTTAATGGTATCGGGGAGGCGTGTGTTAAGAGTCTCAGGCGTTGTCAACATGAGGCCCGCAGCTCCGAGGGCCGTGGCGCCGAACAGGACTGAAGGCAGCCACTCTATGTAAATAGCCTGGAAGATATAATACAGTGTTTAAACTATTTAAAGAGAGATTATTTAACGAGAGAGAAAGAGAGAAATTGAGAAAGTAATTGACAACTGTTACAAATATTTTGCTTCTAATGGCTGTAAAATTTTGAGTGACTTTTTGCGGAATAAAATTTTCAATATAGTTACTGCTTTTCCACTTTTAAAAACTTTACCCTGCTTTATTTTTTAAATCTCTATTTTCAATTATAATTAAATAGTATATATAATTTAAATGTTTTTTTTGTTTAATTTTATACTTACAAGCAAAGGCATTTGAGGAGCAACGATAGACCCAATCCGCCCCACCATAGAACAGAAGCCGAGCAGTGAGTGTCTCGCGTGCGTCGGGAACAGCTCGGACGTGTACATATAGATGCCGCTGAAGGCTTGCGTGATAGCGATTTTACCCACTAAGTAGAAGAGCGTGGTGAGCCAGGACATTGCTGTAACAGTGAATATAATGTTCTAGTAGAGTCTAATTATATATGATGAACCTAGGTTGACAGGATGGGTTTTTAGAATTGTGGCTTGTTTGCTTCTGCCAGATTATTTTATATAGAATCCAATTGATAAATTTATGTATTGATACAAAAAGGTAAATTCGAAACAACGTGTGATTTCGACGAAATTTAGTAAACAATAACAGTAAATTTTGCTTCAAATCATAAGACTTACATAGATTTGGTAACAAATCAAGGAAAAGAAAAAAGATCTCTCACGGGGACGTTAAAACTTATAACGCTAAAAAATTACATATAATAGTATATATTTTTAAATACTTACTTTTAGGCACAAATGTTATCGTAATACAGGAAATGCCGCAGACCAAATAAGCGATGACCAGTGTCCTCTTCCTGCCAATACGGTCTAAGACTAGAGCGTTGGTGACCACGGCTATTACTTCCACGCTCACCACCAACATGAAGTTAGTGTATTTATCACCAGCGAGGGACACAGAGTTTATGGCCAGGCCGTAAAAGACAAATGTGCAAGTAATCCACCACCAGGAGCAAATAGCCAGACGTCTCATTATAATTGGTGATCGTAGAATCTGCATCCACAGCCCTTCTTCTTCCACTTTCTTGTCGTCTACATTCACTTTCTCGTCCACACTTGTCAATTGTTTCATTGTCGCGTCGGACAGCACGACATTATTCATTTTAGCTGCCCTTAGTATTATGTCCACGGCTTCATCTTTCCGCCCTTTAGATAAAAGCCAGCGAATACTCTCCGGGAGGAAGTAGATATAAGAGAGAAACAGTAACGAAGGTGGATAGACTGTTAAGATAAATGTGCGCCAGTAAGGTAAAGCTCTTGCAAGCAACGCGAACACTAAGCCGCCCAAAACTAACATTATGCCAAGGAACACTGTGGTCAATACTCTCTTGTCTTGCCCCAGCAACTCGATGGCTGGAAAATTATTAAAAAAAGTTATTTTTTGATAAAGTAAATATATGTATATTATAATTTTCATTTTGTCATATTACATTAACATCTTTCTGTATTAAAATTATAATAAATTTATACTCACTCAAAATATAAGCCGCCGGGAAGGCGCTGGCTCCCGCTACCGTCTCTAGGAACTCTACAATTACATACATTTCGTATGAAATTGAAAATGCCTTCATAGTACCGATGATGCCCACCAGCGTGCAACTCAATACTAAAGCTCGCTTTCTACCCCACCTATAAAACACGTTAAATTAATTTTTTAAAATATAATAATAATCATATATACATCTTTTTAGCGTCTTGCTTTATTCTACGTAGAGAAGTCAGCAGAGGAAACCTAGTGTTAGGACACTCCGTAGTTCGCTTTTCACTCGAATTTGAGACTTTGTGTGTTAAACGGTGGAACTCAACTCCGCGATACCGGAGCAAAGGAAATGTTAAATATATTCATGATCCTGAATAGGATCGAACTAACAATCATCGAGTTAACAGTCAGCCGCTATCACAATGCGCCAAAACTAAGATCTTTGATTTTTCTTATTTTTACTCATTTTAAATGAAATTATTTAGAAATGAATGGACTACTGTAAAGTGTTTTGGAAGTTTTTGAATACCAAAATATAGGCGATTAATCCGTTTAAAATAATTTCATCTAAACATGCATATTAATTAAACATATTCCCACATAAGAAAATGATTATATTTAAAATTATTTACATCCCTCGCTCTGGTAAGACAAGGTAAGAATTCAGCGGAAAGCGTATCAAGTGTCTTGGTTCTAGGCACTTTATGCCAATCCTGCGGGATAAAAACGTGAAGCTAAAAAAAAAGACTTACCTATCCGACACATATCCCAGTATAGGCATCGAGACCAGCATGCCAATGTTATGGATGGTCCCCACCAGCGTGCGCTTCCACTCCTGACATGCCAGGTTGAACTGAAAATTTAAAATAGTGAAAGATAATGCATAATGATACAAATAAATCAAAAAAGCACTAAAACACAGCAAGTACTGAAAGAAATTTGTCTTATTTAACACTATGAAGTATCAATTTTAATCAAATTCCAAGAAACTCCAGAGCAATAATTGGGTCATATTTCATTCATACGGAATGACATTGGAAATATGAAAGGCAGCTTCCTTTACGATAATAACAGCCATCTGTTTGTAATGTTACAATAACAGCTACTGATTAAATACATATGTATGTACACTCGGTACTTATACCAAAATGATATTTGTTACAATTTTTTTCTTTCTGTTTATCTGTTTGTCTATAATCTCTGCAATGGCTGGACCGATTTTGACAAGGTTTTCACTTGCACATAGCTGATGGGAAAAAGAGTAAGATAGACTTTTATTTTAGTATTAAACAACAAAGATTCAAAGATGTCGAATTCACACACACGTATATATATTACATAAATATTAAATTATTCGAATTATTCGCCGATGTATCGCGTTGTCCAATGTACGTGACACTAGCGCTCTTTACTCGTACAAGCTTCGGGTGAGCATGTACAGTGTTAACAGTACGTAGACTAATAACTTGATACCTTTATATATTTCTCTCAATTTTTTATAATACTATATAAAGATTTTTTTAGCTTCACGCTTATATCCCACTCAGCAGCGTTAACAGGAAGTACCTGGTGTCAAGACACTCTGTACTCAGTTTTCCGTAGATTTCGAGACATTACATGTTGAGCAACGGAATTCAACACTGCACTTTGACTTACAAGAAGGAAGGAATTTAAATATAATCCTTCCCCCTAATAGGAATCGAATATTGTGTTATTTTTTGCTGGCAGGCCTTTGCCTTTGCCTTTGCCTAGGCCTAGTGTTATTAAGCTTTCTAGTTTTAGACCATTTAAAGATGTTAGATGTAGTTTCAAATCGAATCGACTTCAACGATTGATTCAACGTTATTTGTACAAATCTCTCTACAGAGATGCTGACATATAAATTAATTATAATAAACGTTTAAGAATTTCGACGCAGCCGGCAGTAGAACGCATGTTTTTGCGATCAGAACGTTTGGACGGTTTCCAAGAGGCGCGGCTTCGAATCCCACTGCGTTCAAATTTTTATACTTTTTTTAATAATGTTTTCTAATCCTCAGTTAGGAATAACACTTTAAAAAAAATAAAAAATACTAAACGTTTACATTATATTTATATATGATTTGTCAAATTAGACTTAAAAACTCAATTGGAAACATTTGCTTAGCCAGACACCAGTCTTGATATAGAGAATCTTCCGATACTAACTGGCTGATAACAACTTGACGAAAATACTCAGCATAGAAGCTGAAATTTGGCATGTTGATTTGCCTTGAGGTTTAGAGCAGTACTGAGAGAGGATTTTACGAAATTCCTACGGGAATGAAGAAAACTTGTTTTTGCTTTTAACCATGTAAACGGCAATTCAACAATCAATTTATTCACATAAAAGTTAATTACGAGCGACCATTTGTATAAAATCATTACATAAAACAACTGTACACGCGTACGAAGCCTCTACATTATAATTGTATAATATTTATAAGAAACAGACAAGCGAAGAGCGCCAGTGATGATCATTTACAGCACTTCTATTTTTTTATATAAAATCTAACAACACAATTAAACGAATAACAATGAATTTTTCTTTGTAAAAGAATTTGTATTATTTATCTTGAACATAATAGCATATAAGTATAAAACTTGTAAACGATACATCCTGCCTTTTCTAAAACCGATGTTGTTGGATTCAAATTTAATTTGCGGTAAATATTTATATTACTTATATAAGATAAATAAATACACGGCGTTAGGTTACGCCGACCGGTATAAGCTAACTAATGTTCAACAAATCGAGAAGGAAATCATTTATAATTCGTAACCTAATCTTTTCGTTTACGGCAGCAAAATAAAAATGAAAAAGACAATATTACTACTCTACAATAAACATTTAATAAACGTACCTCAGCCACGATTGTTTCTTTAGTGGCATAGAGCCAGTGCTCGCAAGGTCGCAGTTCATCTGAGAAGGAATCCTTATCGCAAGGAAGCTGGGCGTCAAGAGGCACCTTGCTGTAGCACCGCCGCTCTCGTCCGCTCTCCGGTAGAGCACCCGGCAGCCACGCCGGGGTATATTCGGTGCTGTTGAGAGCTTCACATTCTGGTACTACACATCTGCGAATAAAATATTATAACATATTGTAAATGTTATTTACAAAGTAAGAATTTTTGTTAGAAACGTATTTTGATCAAAACAGGATTCGAACTTACACCTCTTGGGATTACAATTAACCTACAAGAAAAGAAGACGAACGACATTGATATTTTTTTAGCATCACGCTTTAACCCACATAGCAGGGTAGACAGAAAGTACCCAGTGTCAAGACACTCTGTATTTCGCTTTCCGCCGATATTGATATTGCGTGTCGAGTTGTAGAACTCAAGGCCGTACTTCGACTTTACCAGAGCGAGGAAGCAAAAATTAATTTAAATATAAACACTCCCACGGGTGGAAATCGAACCCACAACCGATCGCATTTATAATCAGACGCTGTCGCACAGTGCCATGACCTGCCACACGCAATTACAACATTTAAAAAGGTATATTGATAAATATTTGATATTAGATATGAGATGGCTATTTATTCTTGTTTTACACGTACAAATATTTGTATAGAAGTTTTTGAGTTACCTAGTGTGCTTGCTTATTACCTTGCCGATTGATTTGTATTAAGGTATATTGTGATATAGTACAAGTATGATTTAGCACGCGTCATCAATAATTTAGTCGACTACTTCAAGAAGGAGTCTAAAATAAATTATTTTTTCTTCTACATTTCATACATATGGAAAGCAATTTAAGATAAATGCATAGCATTCTTTAATTGGTCGTTTATTTTCATCTTAGATATAAAAAAAATTAAGCAGTGACATTTCTGGAATGCATCGTGCATACCTTAGGCTACCTATATTTTAAAATATTAAAATAAAGATCTGAATGTATTAAATTCCATGCGGACGAAGTCGCGGGCGCAGCTAGTACAACGTAAGACGGCAATCAAATCAGAAAAGTAAAAAATACGAATAGTTAGTTGTCTTTAACAACTGTGATATTGAAATAATTAACTCAAACAGTTTTCATTTAAACGGCCATTTTGTTGGCAAAATATAAATTACAAACATCCGCCGAATGTAGATAATAAACCACTCCGTGATACTCGTTATGGTACAAAACACTTGAACTACCTGTTGAATGAGATACATTGTACAAAAGAATTTAGGAAAAAGTTAAGAATATCGAATATTCGAATAAACCTTAGCTTTTTCGACACTAACTATAAATTAGAATGCATCTAGACTGTATCTATTCCGTGGCAAAGTATGTAAAATCTACAAATGATGAGATTAAATAACTTATAATAATATTTAGTTATTAAAATATCACCAGACTACTTCTGCTGACAGGGGTGGTGGTCGAAGTAGCTCGCTACATCTTCTACTTTTCTACTTGTCTTCTTCTTTAATTCTTGACCTCATATCAATGCCATCTGATACTTATTTAGTTGGTTTTATGACTTTTATCTTAATTTGAATATTATTCCATTTTTATTAGCGGGTCATTGATTTAGTTTACGATTGGTTTGCATTTGAGGCCGGTTATGGCGCAGTGTGACGGCGTCTGACTGTAAACGCGGCCGGTTGTGGGTTCGATCTCCACTCGGGGGAGTGATTAATTTAAATTATTTTCACTTTCTCTCTCTGGTGTTACGTTACTATCCACTCTAAGGGTATTTAAAATCATTTGATATTAATAAAGGCTATTTTATTAATTATTCATCTTATATGATTTGAAAATATATTTAAAACATTTTTTTAATATATTATTTCAATTAATTCTTATTCAACATGTTTTTATGAGTTTCATTTACCTGTATCTGATCTGTCTATCACGTAAGTAGTCTTGGTAATTGAATCCACCTGTTACCGTCTTGATTCATTGGTTTTTTTTTTTTCAGGTGTAATTTAAAAAAATATATTGTACAACGACCTTTTTAGCCGCTGAGGCCACTGTACTATCTAGTTTCACAACCATTTCAAAACCGGCAACGCATCCACAACTCTAATATTGTGAATGTCCATGGGCGAAGGTGACCACTCACTCAGGTGGCCCTTCTGTTCATTTGCCTCCTTTTATTTGAGTTTCCTTCTGCACTACAATGACTTCTACTCTTATTAGTTAGATAATACCATTATTTCATTATACATCTCATGTTTAGTTTATTTATCTACTAAAGTATTACTCGATCACAAGTAAAAAACTATTTAACATGATATCGTAGACACTGCCTCGAACACAATAAAAATAAGATGTTTCTTGTATATATCCATAAATTTAATTTATAATTTACTTACAAAAATATGAAGAATAATTAGATTTAATATAAAGATGAACAAAATTAATTAAAACAGATTTTTAAATTACTTTAATTATATATTTTTTAGCCTCAAGATATACATGAATATTGAACGCTTACATTAATTAATTCGCAAATAGATTTTGTACAAAGATTGGTATTTTTTGTAAAAAATGTAAAAATTTCACAAAATTCCGCTCGTGAACAATCATCGGTCCAGAGTGGATTAAGTTTTTTATAAATGTGAATCAAAACATTTCAAATGAGAAGTAGAGAACGGAGTGTGTTGACGCTACGTTTGTTCAACTACTCTGATATTAGTGATAAACCGGAAGCTGTAGTCAAATTTAATGAAAACGCACTCGGCTATATATTACCACCTATATTTATATACAAATTTCTAAAATAAAAATATACTAAGTTATTCGCCATTACATTAGCAACCCGCCAGTAAAATTACCACCAAAATTCTGTTTCATAGATTCAGAGTAACAAACATACAAACAAAAATTTTAAAAAATGTTATTTTAGTAAAATTATTGTAAAACGCGGTTATTTTAATATTACAAATAATTCCAATTGCACCTATTTGTATATATATATATATATATATATATATATATATATATATATATATATATATATATATATATATTTTAATTTAATATTTTTTTAGTTCTTTCGTCTTGTTTTATTATCTGCGAATTAAATAGAATATGTTTTCGAAATAACAAGCAAGTATACATTTAAATATATATATTTTTCTTCATATAATATATTTTGTAATCATAGTAAAAACCAGTCCTGATTTTATGATATGTGCTCTAACGATTTGCAATGATATCAATTTATTTTATTAATTTCTTAGAAAGCCAAAGCTCTAACTTTCTAAAATTTAAGTAACGGAAATATACATTCAACATTAAGTTCTTATTTTTCAGTATGGCAAGGGAACCAAAGAGATTTAGAAGATACTTCGTTCGCCGCTTTCTGTCCCAAAATCGAGACATTACATGTTGAATGACTCGCGGAACTCAACGCCGTGTTTTTAAATGAAAATAATTTAAATTTACCATTCTCCCAAAATTGGTATAGAACTCACCAACCAATCGCTACACCAGTATGGCCGCCGCAATTATTTTACACGAAAATAAAATATAAATACATAAAAGAGGCATCAGTTAGAGCAAAAAAGGCTATTTAGAGTGTTCTGCCAAATCATTGCCATTAAGTGGAATCCCTGTGGCGGATTCTATCATTATTTTAATTACAATATTTTCAGGCCATTTGATGCGCATTTTGTTAAAAGAAGTATAATTTAAAATAAAATATAAAAATACGGTATTATAAGTTTCATACATTTGCTTACTTATTTATTAAAATGTGTAATACTTCATATAAACATTATTTATAAGATTTTATATACACTTGTGAGAATCCTATAAGCTTTATAATCTCACATTATCGCAGCAGCCATTTTAACGAATATCTTCTTCTACCTTCAAATTTCATATCATCTTTGACAGGTTGTATGTACATGTGATTTCATTCATCCACTTATGACGTCATGATCCACATGTGACTTCACTCATCACCACCGTGGTCAACATGTGATTTTACTCGTCTACGTTTCATCATCATGGTCCTAATTTGATTTCTCCGTTCAAACATGCCACATGTCCACATGTGATTTTATTCGTCTACATATGACACCAAGGTCCACATGTGATTTAACCCTTCTACACATACCACCATGGTCCACATGTGATTTTACTCTTCCACATATACCACCATGGTCCACAAGTCATTTTACTCATCCACATATAGCACCGACTTCATACATCCACAAATGCGCATATGACGTCACGGTCCAAATGTGACTTCATGTGTTCACATTCGATTTCAAGATTCCACTTATGAGTTCACTTGCCCACACGCCATCGTGATGCAGTGGATCTGAGCGCTGAGCGTCAGACTGTAAACGCAATTGGTTGTGTGTTCCATTACACTCGGGGAAAAGATTATATTATAGTTATTTCTTTTTTTGGCGCTCTAACTTAAATCACAAACATTTCTCAATCATTTTTATATCAAATTTAAATGGCTGCTAAATATTTCATGTACAGAATTGACTTTTCTACTCTTTTATAATATAGTAGCGGCCCGCTTGCGGCTTAGCTGCTGTGTATATGTATTTTGTTTTTGCAGCCATCTCTCATCTTTCTTCCTTCGTTCTGATCTAAATCAGAGACTTTTTTTTAAATAATTTTTCTCTTTTAAATTTAATTTTCCTCAAATACCACAATATGTCTTAAGAGAAATGGTGTTAAAATCCGTGAAGTAGTTTGAAAAATCTAAACGCAACGACAACAGACGCGACTTCGTTTTATACTATGAAATGATTATAATAATGTGATATGAAGGGGTCCAACGTCTTAACAAAAGTTAAATTAAACAAAACCTATAAGATGAACATTGTAAGATTAAAATTACATGTTACACAGAATATATTAAATTTATTTGAAAATCGTACATACATTATTGATCGTAAAATATTATATTAACTGATATCAAAAATTAAAATTAGTTTTATATAAGTTATAATTAAGTTATAAAATCTAAGAGGGTAGGTACTTGTCATCTTCATGCTTTATTCCGCACAGTAGTTAGCCAGAGACCTCCGTCTCAACCTTGTTGTCAAGACTCTCCGTTGACTGTGTTCCGTCGGAAATCGAGACATTGTGTGTTGAGTGGTGAACTCAGCACCGCGCTTTGTCGTACCAGAACAGAGAAATGAAAATAACTTTTAATACCAATTGTTTCCCCAAGTGAAAATAGACGGGCTAGAGCCCACAACCAATCGTGCTTAAAGACAGATGCTGTCCCACTGCGCCACAATGACCTTAATAATTAATAAAAAATATGAAAGACGTTATTAAAACTTGTGATACACTACGCAAATAAATATATATATGCTTGGTTTTTTTTTACCCATGTTCCTCTAAATCGTTTTCTTTGCCACTTTGAAATGTGCTAATTGAGTTGACAGAAAAAGTCGCGCTCGACACATTACCTTCCCGTTTTTTATAATTCTTTATTATATTTCAAAAATTGTAAATAAAATATAATATATATAGTATAGTTAGTTTTTGTACAGCAATCTTCAGGTTAAATTTTATAAAAATATATTTAACTATAGGTATCGAGTAAATAAACTTTTTGGGTTAGAATTATAATCGTCATTGCTTGATTGAGGAACACAACATTCAGTGTTTCTAGATATCCCGCTCGCTACACCCCTTTGTTAAAATATTACAAATTTCACGTTATTAATTGTTAATTATTTATTATATATGTAAGATGATTATTTTTATTGATTCTAAATTAATATTAATTTACTATACCAGATATCACGTTGTGTTCTATTTCACGAAGTTTAAGAAATATATTAAAGCCAGCAGTGAACAAACAAACTTGCTTAAAATATTCATATATTATTATTATTTTATTTAGCTTCACGCTTTTATATCAGGGTAGGCAGAAAGTACCTAGTGTCATGACACTCCGTACTTCGCTTTCCATCGAATTCGAGGCCTTACGTGTTGGGTTGTGGAACTCAACGCCGCTCTTTGTCTTTACCAGAGCGAGGAAGTGAAAATAATTTAAATATAATCACTCCGCCGAGTGGGGATCGAACCCACAACCGTCACACTGCGCCACGAGCGGCCTCAATATATTATTACCAGAAGTGACAAGTTAGAAAATTTTCATACAAATTTAAGAGCGATGTTTACTCTATGTTATGATCAAATATTAATATTTCAAATCAATTATTTGATTCTTACGAAATAAATGTACAATTTTTACTGATTTTCTTAATAGCATTACTATGTGTGATTCGAAAATTTTTGCAAGCTATCAACGTAATTTGAATGAATTCAATTTTTTATATTTTCTATAGGAATTATCCAATATGATGCTCAAAACTTTAAAAACATAAGCTTGCAATCATTCTTGTCTATCCTTTGGTTATCAGTATTAAAAGAAGTTTATGAAATAATATATATATATATATATACATATATATATATTAAAGGACCTAAAAAACAACTCAATTTGTTCTTAACTGATTCTCTGTTCGTTTGTGCGTCAATCACAGAAAAACTACTGGACAGAATATACATATATACAGCAGACATATATACAGCAATTCTTTCGAGTTGTTTTTAGCTTCTATTACGTATATATTAACGTATACAATATATAAATATAGATTAGACTTGTCTTCGTAACATAAGTAATTCACGTGAGTATAGCATATTATTACTCTTTAAAGTGAATATTTTTGCATATTTTTATAATAAATTGCTACAAAATGTTTGTAAAAGAATATGGTAATATTTACATTAACGGGACATTTCATTGACCCGCGATGCTTGTTACATAAAGGCTTCGAACAATTTCATAATGCTAATATTGGCATCATTTAAATATTAAATGTATGACCGATTGTTATGTTTTATATAAATTAAAATGACGAATTCAAAAGAAATAAAAATCTTAACTAAAGAATTAAATCAATTGTGATATACTTATTTCGACTTCGAAAAGAATCGACTTATAAAGTGCGGCGTTGAGTTCCACAACTCAACATACAATGTCTCGAAGAGTGTCTTGACAAGGTACTTTCTGTCTACTCTGCTATGCGGGATAAGAAGCGTGAAGCTAAAACATTATATAAAAATAAAAAAATATCAAGTTAAAACATTCCGACGCTTGCACATTCCTAAGACCGACGAGAATTCTTTTACTTATTTCAGAATTAAGAACTTCAACAAATCTGAATTCCAAACATTGAGTGTTGAACGGAACACAACGCCGCGCGTTGTTTACGTAGTGTGAGCTATTATGAATAATTATTCCTGTTAAATAACAATCCATTTACAAACAGACGGTATCCAATGAGAGCCTCTCACACAAGCAATTATGCAATATACTATTCTTTATAAAATAGAAGTCGTTTTATAGCTATAGAGAATTCTTTCATATTGCTAATAACAGACTTTAATGTGACGGGTGAATAATATTCAATTATGTTGTTAAATCCGGCCGTGACGCAGTGGGACAGCGTCTGACTGTAAACGCGATCGGTTGTGGGTTGGATTCCCCACTCGAGGGCATGATTATATTTAAATTAAATTATTTTCACTTTCTCGCTCTGCAAAAAAGCAAAGTGCGGCGTTGAGTTCCACCACTCAACACGCAATGTCTCGAATTTGATGAAAAGCGAAGTACGGAGTGTGTTGACACTAGGTACTTTCTGTCTACCCTGCTATGCGGGATAAAAGCATGAAGTTAGATGAAATAGTAGAAAGAATGAAATAATGGTATTAAAATTTGTATGAAGACTTAATTAATATAATTATAAAAATGTTAGTTTTTCTGACTTTTATTAATTAATTACCAATAAAGATAATGATGAATATGTAACGCCGCTAACTGTAACCAGCACTGTACTGGTAACCAGGTCAGCTAAACGGAACAATGACGCACAGCTTCCTTAGAATTCATTTGAAGTTGGAATTGCCTAGCATCCTTATTATCTTTCAAGACTTCGTTACAAACAAAGATAACTTCATTACAGACAGTCATTATGTCATCTATCTATCAACTATCAAATATTATAGAACATATACAGTGCACTGTACGCCCTACGTACTTGTTGCAATTAAAAATGGTGCTAAATTTATCGATTATAATTTATTGCCTGAACAAATAGATATTTTTAAAATGATATTAAGAAAAGCAAAAGATTTTTAGAATTAATAAGATCTTTGATTTTCGAGAGTTTTATACATTTATTTGAGAGTTTAATACATTTATTTTTTTATTAAATGAAAATATTTAACCGGATTAAACGCGTATATTTTACAGTAGTTCGTAGTCACAGTTAGACTGTGTTCGAAACGTCAGGTGTCCAAAATGTATTTTCGAATACCAAAATATACGCGTTTAATCCGGTTAAATAGTTTCATTTAAAATTTTTAGAATTATTTGCAAAAATATAATCTTTTAACAAGAGAAATAAATTATAACAAGCGTATAAGAATTCCAATGTAACTGAATGGAACGCAACGCATGGCTTAGTGGCTGAACGGCATGGTTTCCAAGAGCCGTGGATTCGAATCCCAATGTGATACAATTTTACATGTTCATTAAAACAGATTGGACGGGTTTTTTGGATGTCACACACCTCTCTATTTAGATCTCTACCATTATGAATTAATGAATTCTATACTTATATTTGATTTGATTTCATATTGTCTTGAGGACAATATTATATATTTATGAAATAAACTAAAAGCCATAAACCAGTGAACGTTAGTTTTATAACACTATTATATAAGTAACTGCTTACCACATTCGCACAGTAAGAACAAACAACACGCGTAAGTGAAGTCACTTCTAACTGACCACTATGAATTGATACCATTGCTACTTAAAGATATACTTCAATATAATAGAGCTATGACACTTTTATTTACTTACTCTATGTCACAGTTAGTATGAACATTTTATGTTGATTAAAATAAATTTTAATTCATCTGCTTTAAAATTTTTGAATCAAAATAAGCGAGACCTGTTGTGACGCAGTGGGACAAGGCCTGACTGTTGTGGGTTCGATTTCTATTACTTGAAATAACTGTATTTTAATTCTTTTAATTTCTTCGCTCTGGTAAGACAAAGCACAGCGTTGTGCTCCGCAACTCAACACGCATTGTCATGAAATCAGCGAAAAGCGCAATATGGAGTGTTTTGACAGTAGTTACTTTCTATATACAATGCTATACGGGATAAAAGCGTGAAGCTAAAAACAAAGAAAATATGACATGTCCTTAAGATGATGTCTTAATGTGATTTCTAACAAACTAAAGAATATATGATTCCATAGTAAGACTTGAACAATGGAGCATTGAGTCAAAACGTTTACCTTTCATTTAATGGTATTTTATGAGACATTGTATGCACCTCGCTTATATCTCCAATAAAAAACAAAATAAAATATTATTTTTAAAACAAACCCCAATTCCAAAACCAGCATCGAAATTGCCATAAATGTAAATATTTAGAAAAGGGAAAAACCTAATTTGTCTAGTTTCACGCTTTTATCTCGAATACCAGGATAGACACAAAGTACCTAATGTCAAGACGTTTTCCGCCGAATTCAAGACATTACGTGTTGAGTGACGGAACTCAATGCCGTGCTTTGTCTTACGAGAGCGAATAAATACAAATAAAACATTTTTCCAGGCATATATTAAAATAATCAAATAATTCACTATATAATACATTCTAGTAGCAAGAAGGGCTTGGATATTAACTTCTAAAAACATAATATTTTTTATAAAACACACAGTAACTATAGGTTTCTGTAAAATATTTATATTACAGATATGTTTATATCTTAACATATTCTATAAAAGAGACAGAGAATCCCTTATAATAACTAAAAGCTTATAGGCAGCCATGTTGTGTTTTCTATATACATATATTCTCTATGATGCCCAAAATTGAGTATGATCCAGCAGTTACAGCAACTGCCCTAACTGTTAATATTTACTATTTTTAAAGTGTTATTCCACACTTAGGATTAGAAGACATTTTTGAACGGTATCGGTCTTGGACGGTATCCAAGAGGCGCGGGTTCAAATCCCGCTGCGTTCAAATTTTTATACGTTTTTTCAAAAATGTGCCCTTACTGTTGTTTCTATAACTATTCTACAGTATAACTGATACTAGATGTCCCGTTGTCGAGTTGGCAGCCGGTTGCCATGACAACGCGTATGTCACTTTATATATACTTGTATATCAAACACGTGGTGGTGTGTGTTACATTTGTTTTATTAATTAAATATATTTTTAAGTATTATTTAAAAAAAAATATTATCATCCTGCACTCCTTTCTTATATAAATTATTACTGTGCCAAATTTCATACTCCTCTATTCGACTTTTTTTCGTAAAAACGGGTGCAAAGATTTCGCTTCACGTATTAATATATGGATTGTATAAGAATGTTATTTGTATTGAATAGATATTTAACTAACGACCTTTGAGAGCATTATTGTGAAACGCCGCAGTCTCTACGTGTCACGGCCATCGCAGTAACTCTTAATTTTGTGCAAAAACATCAACAGTTTATATTATATGTATTTTATTATATATTTCTATAGAGTTGTGTTCATTCATCACGAAATATAATATTGCGCATTGCGCAGTGTCCTCAATACATGATCGTTAGATGAATACTGTAAGACATGTAGAGTCCAAAATCTTGGTAAAGAAGTTTTATATAACTTAGATAAACAACTTAGTTCATCACAATCAGGAATTCAGTGTTAACAAACTTTTATTATTAAGTTACTTTTAAATATATTTTTTTTAGCTTCACGCTGTTATCCCTTATAGCAGGGTAGACAGAAAGTACCTAGTGTCAATACATTCCGTACTTCGCTTTCCACTGAATTCGACACACAAGACATTGCGTGTTGGGTGGTGGAACTCAACGCCGCTCTTTGTCTTTACCAAAGCGAGGAAGTGAAAATGATTTTTAAATATAATCACAGCCCTGAGGATCAAACCCACAACCGATCGCGTTTACAGTCAGACGCCGTTACACTGCGCCACAACCGGACTCAACTTTTAAATATCATAAAATTATTGAGTAAATGTCATTATGTTTTAACCAGAACGCGCGTACAGTATTTACCAATATTCTGTTTTATATTAAACTATCTTCCACACACAGAATTTTTGAAGCCACCCTGGCGTAGTTGACATGGTCTGATCTCTATTCTCGGGAACGATTATAATATATTTATAATTTATTTTCATTTCTCCGCTCCGGAGTAACAAAGCGTGGAGTTGAGTTCCCGCGTAGTCTCGATTTCTGGCAAGCAGTCCACGGAGAGTCTTGACACACTAGGTGTTCTCTGACTAACCTGTTATGTTGGATATAGCGTGTTGTTGTTTTTAACACGAGATGGTTATGCAGTGTCATTTTTCATGTGAAATAAATGCATCATAATAAGATAAATATTGAGCAATTAAGTAATTTGCCGCCGACCACTGCGCAGGGTCAGCCGCTAAGTCGTTAGGTAATACCACTGCTGCAATTGTACTCAGCAAGTGTTTGTTAATATATTTAATATACACATGTTAATAGCTAGAAAGTTAGAAAATTACAGCTTCACATTTTCATCCTGCACAGCAGGGTACAGTGACACTCGACACATGCCATTGGTAATGAAAAAACTCCATGTTGAATAGTATAGCTTATTTTTTACTGGGGCAAGGAAAATAAAAAATAATCGGATCACCGAGTAGGGAACGAACCCACAACCAGTCACGTTTACAGTGACACCATCTCACTGAGCCATGATGCCATTGAGGTAATTAAATGAAACATAAATTCCCTAGCGATCAATGCTTTTAACTGTCCATACACAGCAGATGGTTGTGGATTCTCTGTTAACGATCTCACTCATTCACTTCGTCAAGTCCTTGCTAATCACCTATCTGCTTAACAGTTTGTCTATTTGTTACTATATGGATTACTACTACATGCAATTTCTCTTATCAAAAACCACGATACAATTCTTTTCACTACTATATTATGTTAGCATCGGGGGAGCGTAATGAGGTGAATAATTAGCAACTCAACGAGGGTGATTATATAAAAAAAAGCTATCTTTGGTACAGTTAGACATATAGCTATGGGGTCCGTCGCAATAAATCTAAATTTGTCTTTTGAAACTACCGAGGATTCGATCGGTATGGGGGTAGAGATTGGGGGTAGAGACTGGGGGTAGAGACTGGGGGTAGAGACTGGCCGGGAAAATACAGCAGAAACTACGAAGCCCTACAAAAACTATTATTACTATACTTAAAAAATGGTTTCTTTTAGCTTCATTTTTTATTCCACATTGGGAATGTCGGGAGACGTCGTTATCTACTTTTCACATGAATTCAGGTCATTGGACGAATTCAGTGGCGGAACTTAACGCTGCGGTTTATTTGACCAGAGCGTAGAAGTGAAAAGAAAAATGTAAAACATATTCCCTATCAGTGTTAACTTATTTAAGGCTTTTAGCATTTTAATAAGGTATTCAAATTCGTAACAATATTATTTTAAATAAATATAAAAATGCAATACAACTGATAAGAAACAGCGATGTTTATAACAAACATATTGTTATAGTAAAATCGTGACGAAAATTGCATGAAAAAATAAAAAATATAATTTATTTATTTCACGCGGCATTTGAACTGACAACTATCAGTAGTAAGAAATTACGATAAATTTATAATATTTTAAAATGAATGTGAGAATGAGTTGATGTTACAAGTAATAGAATATATTAATTAATAATCTCGAAATCAAACATCAATTTTCACTTCCTCGCTCTGGTAAAACAAAATGCGGCGTTGAGTTCCGCCACTCAACAAGCAATTTCTCAAATTCGGTGATAAATGAAGTACGGAGTGTGTTGACACTAGGTACTTTCAGTCTACCCTGCTATGCGGGATAACAGCGTACCAATAAAATATTAATAATCAATAGTTTTTTAGTTACTTTTACCTGTACGGTACGTCGCCGACTAGGAAAATGTAGTTCATCGCGTGAGAACACATCACGATAGGCACCAACGCCAGCAAGGCGTAGTTCTTCATATGGAACCGTTTGAACTGACCCAACTCCTGCATCAGGACATCCGTGTCCACACTTTGAGCACTTGAGCTAACTTTTTCATTTGCCATTTTTATAAACGATTATTCAATTTAAAAAAAAAATAAACACAATTTTCATATTAATTAAGAATAACTATATTTTTTTCCAGTATTTTCGATTCGTTTCGTTTCGGATAATTCACGAGGTATTTTCTAAGCGGAGCGCAGTACGCACGGTAGGTGCGCGTGCGACGCGGACGACTCTAACAGTGCGGCGATCCTAATAATATATATATGTAATACGACTAATATGTTATATATTAAATTCCACATTTAATCTTTTGACACAATGAATACTGAACGTTATTTCTAAGTAAACTCATTAAGAAATAGAATTATGGTCATTAGGCATTATAAAAAAATTGATAATTAAGTAATAATATGATTATTACCTCTCTATATTAGACTAGTGGTTTGCCTTATCATTGCTTGCTCACTGAAATTATTTTTTATATTTCTTAATTTAATACGGTCTTCAAAATGTAGCGTTGAGTTCTACCACTCAACACCCAATGTCTCGAATTCGATAGAAAGCAAAGTACGGAGTGTCTTGACGCTAAGTACTTTCTGTCTACCTTCATATGCGGGATAAAAGAGTGAAGCTAAAATAATATTTTGGTCTTCATAACAAACTATATATGCATGTATGTATGTATGTATGTGTGTATGTATGTGTGTATGTATGTATGTATGTGTGTATGTATGTGTGTATGTATGTATGTATGTATGTATGTATGTGTGTATGTATGTGTGTATGTATGTATGTATGTGTGTATGTATGTGTGTATGTATGTATGTATGTCACTACAATGTTACGGTGTTTATTTCAATGGCGTTTAAAAGGCATGTAAGTGCCACTTTCTCTTCTATATGTTCATCGGATACACTGTCTTGTGTACACTTAGAATGAAATAGATTGCTTGCTTTCACGCATCTCAGATTCTTAGACGATACAATGATCTTTTACAACGTCACACCTTTTCCCGCAAAGCAAAGTAGTCAAAGGGAACTTAATATCAAAACACACCATATCCGCTTTCCGTTCGATATGGAAACATTACATATACAGCGCCGGATATTAACGCCGCACTACGTCTTAGCAGAGCTCAGATGTCATACATTTAAATTCCAACTAAATTTTTGAAAATCCAATTTCAGATCTAAATTTCTGTTTTCTTTTTTAAAATTTCGTACATAAATTGCCTTGTTACAGAAAATATATAGTTAATATAAAAATCGTTTCAAATGGAAATTGAACTCAAAACTAATCGTGTTTTACATTATTCAGACGCTGGCCCTCTGCGTCAAGTCATGTAATGTAAAGTACTTTAAGATCTTAACTTTTAGTCTATTAACAGGAAGGAAATTAGCATATTTGCTTAATCTTTACCTACATCTTACTGAATATAATCCTGAAGGCTTATTATATAGAAACTCATATAAATAACCTTATTTAATGAAGTAGAACTCATTGATTTTCTCGTCTCACTCTGCAATGCGGAACGTCATGAAATTCTCGTACACCTTACTTGTAAAGACGTATCAATAAATATTTTATCAAGATTGTATGTTGCGCCTTTACCATTAAATTCATTTAACAATACAGATGAAGAGTTTAAGCTTTTATCGGAGTGGGCAAATTAGAATAACTTAAACAATTACTTATTACAGGGAATTGAATTCATGACAACCAGTTTACAGCAAAATACTGTCCCACTGCTCTGTTTCGGCCTTTTCTCAATATTTTTAGTAAATATCTAGGAATATTTGATACAAATTATTTCATATAAACAGACGTAGCCTTGTTGGCTGTTTATATAACAAATAACAAGAAGTTGTTATCTATATTTACAATATAAAAGAAATATATATATTAAAATTCACAATTAGTCGCAGTGCGCGCCTCGCGGCTGCGACCCACGGGGCTGTCATTTACACGGACCTCCAAACGCCAAGTTCAACGGGGAATACATACAACGCGGTAGGAGGATGTGCTGTCACTTTAAATGTAAATAAAATGTAGGAATTGTTTGTATGAGGACATTGGACTCAGTTTGTTTTTAGCTTGAACATGGTTGTAATCATCGTTTAGATAAGAACAATAATTGATTTTATAATTATCGGTTTAAATTCAAATATTACTTGAAAAGTGTTAACCATAATAATTATACTAAATTTGTTCGTGGTCGTATGTCTTATAACAATTTCAAATCAAAGTATTAAAAGTATTCACTATATAATTTCGTATCTCCTAATAATACGATACGGTATACGTACGTACAATAAAATCCCACAAACAATATCAGATCTGCCGCTAGAAAAATTTAAAATTAGTATTAAAAATGTATTATTATAAAAAATATATTATTCTACCAATGAATATTGTACTGTGTATGTGGAATTAAATGCAGTGGATACTCTATTGGGAAGCATGTTATTGTCAGAACTCATTGTAAAACTATATTTGAAAAGAGCAACTCTGGAGTTTCTCTGTGGCTCTGTAGCAGAACAGGCCTTCTGAGCCGGTGGTAGCTTCCTGTAAGACTGACAATACTAACACTTGTGTTGTTAAAAGTGCTTGTTAACAGCCTATTTGAATAAAGAAACAAAATAATTTTGATTTCTTTAATAATGTAACATTATATTGTAAACACGTAACATTATTAAAACCCATATCTGTAGGGTAATTGATAAAGGACTTATATTTCACACGTCGAAGGCCGAGTGACCCGCGCCGGTGGACTGTCGAATATTGTAACTTCGAGTGGTTGCTCCCATTTCGCAACTACATACAATTAAATGTCAATATTACTTTATTCGGATTAATTGTTAATAGCTGTGAAGCTCTGAAATTATTTATGTTGTTAAGTTTAAGTTGTAACAAAAACGTATAAGAATTTCGACGCAGCTGGTAGTAGAACGCATGGCTTAGTGGTCAGAGCGCTTGGACGGTATCCAATAGGCGCGAGTTCGAACCCCGCTGCGTTCATATTTTTTCAAAAATGTTTTCTAATCCTAAGTGTAGAATAACACTTTAAAAATAGTAAATATTAAGGTTAATCTCACTCGTGGAAATATGAAAAGTACATATTTAATTGGGCAAAATTAAATATAACAGTATGATTTTGTGAAATACAAGAATGAATTTAGAATATTGTCAATATTTAAAATTATTTCTGTGTAAAACATACACAATACAAAAAATAAACCTAAAATAAAATACAAAGAGATATTTAATTAAGTCTTCGATATACGAGTATAGTCTAAATCAAAAACAAATTGAGCTATTGATAGACAATATAGTACGTTAGAGACAAATACGAAAGGAAAAATAAAATAAATATATATTTGATTATCAAAGTAATAAAGAAATTTAATAATTCATGCCTTTTTGTAACGCGCTTGCATTTGCGTTTGTTGTATTGCGAATATTGCAGATTCCAGTCGTTAATACAAGTACAAATTGATCGAGCAATAATATATAGAGTTAATTTCTTATGTATTTTTTAAGCTTCACGCTTTTATCTCGCATAACAGATTACATAGAAAGTACCTATTGTCAAGACACTCCAATCTCCGCTTCCCGCATTTCATTCAATTCAATTCAATACATTGCGTGTTAAGATCCGGATTTTAACACCGCACTTTATTTTACCAGAGCAAGGAAGCGAAAGTAATTTGAATATATAATTCCCTCAAATTGAACCAACAACCGACCGCGTTTCCAGTCAGGCGCTACCCCTCTGCGCCACGACAGGTCTGACGTCTATGTATGCATATATACGACTGTATGCGTCTGTCTAAACATTGTAGATGCTGTATGTAAACTGCAATTATCAATTTCAATGGTTGAGGTGGTGTCTGCGGCCGCGTGGAGCTGGGTCTTTAATATCTTTATTACACAAAACATTCGTATTGCTAAGGTTGAGTGTATAGTAAATATTGATTGGTATAGAAAGGCCCATTATTTCTCATGGTTGTAATGTACAGCCCGTAATGAGGTGTCTCGTAATTGAATGATCTATTTGATAATAATTATTATTTGTAATATGTAGGTGTGTATTTTAAAAAGTATATAACAAGTTTAAATTGAAAAACCTCTTGTTCTTAAGGTACAAAGAACCTAGAGTTGGTACACCCGGCTCCGGTTTCCGCTAGGTGTAATAGTTAACGCCAAGCGACGTTTAACGAAACTCGGGTTATTAAAATCTATATAAATATAATATTAATTTCTATATATTATATTATTAAATAAAGCAAAATATGGAATGTTTTTTTTTTATTTCAGATCACTATTGCATCACCAGCAAGGACACAGTAACGCCCTTTTTAGGCACCTCCTTGGATATTGCGACTTTCTCGGCAATTACAATCTTGTGCTAAATGCTACTGATATTATATGTCATATGCATTAAGCAATTGTGTATTAAGTTCTGTACAAATCGGCTGGTATCTTTTTATATATATATTAGTATGAAAATGGAAGAGTTAGATCGTATTGCGGAGGACGTAGTGTCTTAACACTAGTTTCTCGCGTCATGTCGAAGAAGAGCTTAACGCTTGAAATCTCTTTTTTCTCTATGTGCTATATTCATCAGAATTAAGTTGACATGAATGCTTTACTTTCAGAGTCATTATACCTTAAAATTATTAAACACAAGTAGAAACGAAGGAATTAGAACTACGAGTACATACTGCAGTATCAACTGAAATTATATATGATGGTAACATTCTTAATATTTACTATTTTTAAAGTGTTATTCCACACTAAGGATTAGAAAACATTTTAAAAAAAACGCATTACAATTTGAACGCAGCGGGATTCGAACCCGCGCCTCTTGGATACCGTCCAAGACGTCCGTCCGTCTTTTTTTTTTAAAAAAATGGTAACATTCATTTTGTATTTGAAAGGACATGCATGGGTTATACAACTTATCACAAAACTATCGCATGTGGAGCCAGACACTCCCGTTTGGCTACGATAACCTGACGGTACATGCCTTAAGTGCTTTCCATAGCAATTAATATGTAAGCGTTGAAATATAATGAAATTTAATTTACTATGATTCAATTTACAAATTAGTTCTAAAATCTTTCCTTTTTTTAATTCTAATTCTAATTAATGAACGCATTCAAAATTTCATGTTTTATTAAATAGAATACTTAAAATTCATAATTATTAGCGGAACTTCTTGACACTAGATCCTAGTGAAATTGTAACATAAACAAATCACTCACCTGGAAGGGATATCCGCCGCGAGAAAAATATAAGTGGTGTGCAGCATCCCGACCTGCACGGCCGCCATCGCCACCAGCGCGTACACGCGCAAGTGGAACCGCCCCGCCTGCCCCAGCTCGCGCATCACGTTGTCCGGACTCACTTCCTCGCATTTCTCCGTTTTAGGCGCTTCCACATCTGATGCTTTTTGCAAAGCGGTTGGCATTGTTGATTATTATTTAAACAGAAGTAAAACCAATTTCCAATACTAAGAACTCGTGAATACTTTTGTCTTACAAATAAGACGATATAAGTCTGCAAGCTTTAAGACGTCTTTGCACTGCATGTGCTTTGTCCCGTCGGTTGCCCACAGAGCACTGAACTCGCAGAACACTCCAAGAATTGATGTGAAGAGGGCAGACAATGCCAATTCGTGGATAGAAAGCCGCTCTGGGTCAGGGTCGCCTCTCGATTGTCATTCATCTGTGTTCATTGCTACATTTGACTGAACACGCACTTGCAATTATATGCAACGCGTAGAGCGGCGCCGGCGACTGCAACCACTCAAATTTGACTTTGAGAAACAGTGTATCGGCACTTACAGCCACATCAATAAGGACTGCGGCAAGGTTGTACGCTCTCTTGTCCACACCACATTCCAATTTTTTGTAATAAATTAAAAAAAAATTAAATTATAAAAAATTACAACACAATATTGCCACTGAACACACGCCTAAATATTTTTCGATTAATTAAAACTATTGATAATATAATATTTATGCCAAATTAATAACTTTTCCAAAATATCTTGATTAAGTAAGTGTATCATTGAGTTAAATAAAATTATATAGAATCTAACAATTGTCACTGGTCTTTGATTTGAATGTATACTTATATGTAATTAAAAGTGAGAAACTTAAAAGTATATGGCCTGTAAAAGTATAAAGAAAAAGTATTAAAAAAAACATAAAATAACAAATTAATATAAATTCACTGAGTCGAAGCCACTTCTAACAGCAATGAAGCTTGACGCGGAGTTGGTCATCCTCAATTGCGTAAACAGTGCAATGCTGCTAAGTGGTAAATCGCATGTACAATACGCTCGGATACATTACACGCTAATGCAGCCGATACCGCCTTATACAGGAATTACAACAAGAAGAGCGACAAGCTAGAATTATTTTCATAGTCAGGCAACGTAGACCCTGGGCATTCAGACGGGATGTAATGTCAAGACACTTCTCTCGCCGTATTTTGCGTCTAGAGTGGCCAAACTCAGTGCTATATTTTACATTACCAGAGCAAAGAAATAATTTAAGTATGATCATTTCTAGTACAGAAAAAAAACAGCGTTAGGTTCCACTACCCAACATGCAATATCTTGAAATGGAGCGATAAATAAACAACCAGTTAGGTACTGGTTATCTAACTACCTTGCTATATGTACGTAAAATAAAATAAACTTATTCAATATTCAAAGTTTTCAAAAAATATATATATTTAATATTTATTGCATACACTTTGATTACTGTTACTGCTTTTCCATTTTTTTCAAGATATTTCTTCAGAAAAGAAGGAAGTTGTCAATTCTATTTTTTTATATTATTGCATAATTTTATATTGATAATTCGATTTTATTAGTTAGTACTTATGACGGATGGACATGACACTTCACGATTTCACGTTTGTGGGGTATTTTTTATCCGTGTATATATATATATATATATGTATGTATATATATATATATATATATATATATATATATATATGTGTGTGTGTGTGTATGTATGTATATATATATATACACGGATAAAAATAACGAACGGATTTTAATGAAATTTATTTAATTTAGTTACTAACTTCAAGTTAACTATATATTAAGAAATAAAGAAAGATTTCGCTGTTGTTGATGTCAACCGTTTTTAAAAATAATTAAACTTCCAAATTAAAAATAAATAAAATCCAAATATTCTTAATTCAAATAAGCTTTGAGGCCGGTCACAGTAATATACCCTATATTGGAATAACGTTTGATTATAAACGCGATCGGTTGTAGGTTCGATTCCCACTTAATCACCACATCCTCGCTCTAGTAGCACAAAGTGCCGTTGACTTTCGCCACTTAACAAGTAATGTAACAAATAATACTATATAAAATATTCATGCATAAAATATTAGCGAAAAAAAGGAGTTCGTTTATGTACATTAAAAATAAAAAGACCCCAAGATCGATCATTGTGACAGAACCATCCGTTAATACACATTATTTGCAGCACACTGCAGAATCCTTTACGTAAGATATGAATTAATTAGATTTCGAGCTGCCATGGAGCCCATAATGGCTAAGTTTAAATAAGGTGCATCTCAATGCACATGCACTCAAAAGCTTTGAGTCCTGTGACTTCTCCAACGTATCCTACATGTATTTAAGGAGCGGAAACCCGCATCTTCTATACATCTGCCACTAGTAAATAGTAATTTTATATATATATATATATATATATATATATATATATATATATATATATATATATATATATATATATATATATATATATATATATATATGTATACATTTTGCATGAATGTAACTTTTTTGAATATATTAAAAAAAAAATTATTGACCCGCTTTGGGATCACGAATAAATCTAATTTTATTAATATTATAATATCTCTTGTGAATTAATTATTTAATACAAGTTAACTATCTCCGTATTTATAATGAGAATATCACTCAAGTATTTAGTAAATTGCCTCCTGCGCTTATTATGTGGCAATTAATAAAAAAATACTGAAGACAAATTGCAGATCTAAATTACGTGATGTAAGATACATTGATGATGTATTGTAGCGAAATTGTATGAAATACTCTATGAAGGGCAAAGGGTGCTGGAGTTAGAATATTATAATATACTCATATACACTATTATTGAATACCCGCCCGCCTTGACTTCGCACGAAGAATGGGCTTTAAAACAGAATAATATAAGAATTATTTCTTTCTGACATACAACACAAAACACAAAGTTTTTTGTAATAAAGAAGTAATGTAAAGATAAAATAGGTAAATATCAGAGAGAGTAGCATTACTGCAATTGAAATATGAAAAAAATGTGAGGGGGGGAGGGGGAGGTTTCAGGCCTGATTATGAAAATTAATTTATTCTTATATCACTTTATTTTTCAATACAATCACACACAGTGATACCACTTTTAACCGACTTCCCAAAAGAAGGAGGTTGTAATTTTTTTTAATGTATGTATGTACATCGATTACGCCAAAAGCTCTGAACCGATTTACGTGGATCGTTTTTTGTTCCATGCAGTAAAGGATCCATTTGGTCCCACAAAAATTATTTTCAGTTGAGCGCAGTAGTTTTGATTTTAACATCATATTTGTTAATTTAACAATATCATTTTCACGACTCTTGTTACGTAATTAGTGCCATTTCTCCGTCATTTGTCAACCGATGTGCATTTTTTTTCTATTTAAAAAGTTTCATCATCACAGTTATATATCGAAGCAAAAATTCGCTGAGGTTCGCTTTGGGAGCAGCAAATTTTTAATTGAAACAGTTTTCCCGAGTCAATTTTTAAACGACCGTCAGCAAACGCGGCACCCACCTAGCTGAGGGCTCAAATGTATACGTAAAATACTGCGTACACGTTCAGTTGATGTTTTAGCCTCAGCTATCACCTTTACTCACGGGGCAACCGAACCGAACAGAGCTCCCTGAACGTGGGAAATGCTCGTTCGACCTTTCTTAAATTCAGAAATTCACTTTTTAACCCTTGAATATGATGGCGAAAACCCTTTCGGTGTGGAATCCAGCTCTTTTTCAAAGTCGTATAAGACATTTTAAATAAAAGTATTTGATAACTACTTTGATAGGATTTTTATGCATACTTATATAATTCAAGTAAATGCATCAACAGTGTTAAAGTGAGGATGAAATTTATTCCTATTATAAAGATATTAAAAGAGCACATGCTCTAGCTGATAGCATAGTTATAGTTAAGAGAAATTTAAGTGGGAAAATAAGATACGGAAAGGAAGAAGTAAATGTTACAACGGGTAAATTTCGATATGAACGGAACGGAAATGGTGAAACGGTTCTAAAATATGCATTGGCATATGAATTAGCAATTATGAATACGTTTTCCAAGAAAAACAAAAACAGCTAGTGGTGTTTTTTTTGTTTTTTAATATTAATTATTTATTTTATTAATTATTATAATAATTTATATTATTATAATAAATAAATAAAATAAATAATTAATAATAATTTATAATTATTTTATTTAGTTGATGCTACATTTGTGAAATCTTGATTGGAATATGAATTCACAGAATATGTTATAAAAATGATATTTGATATATATATATATATATATATATATATATATATATATATATATATATATATATATAATTCACTTCCATGTATCAAACCAAATATCTTTTGGGCTTATAAAATAATTCTATGCATACTACACACATACGTCACATTATCAAAGGGTGTCAAATAAAACTACAAAATGAGCAAATATTGCGATGTTACCGAAGTGATTTTATTGTCATCTGAGACATCTTACATCTAGAATTGCTTCTTAATATAACTACACAGCTATCCTAATTCTCCAAGTAACGTGTAAGTAATAATCACTGGGTCGTGAGCGCATTGATAGTAACAATGTAAGTAAACCAACTTGTTCCTAAACTACGTCATTTATTAAATGTACTAACATTATAAGGCAGCGTTTGGAGCTACTTATTAACAACATCTTAGGTTTATATATAGATCTTTAAGAAATAAATAAAAAATACATTTTAAATGAAAATATTTTAAACAGATTAATTGTGTATATTTTGGTATTCGAAAATATATTTTTGGAAACCTGATTTAATATATTTTGGTATTTCAAAAATGTATTTTCGAATACCAAAATATACACAATTAATCTGTTTAAAATGGTTTCATTTGAAATGTGTAAACATCGCTCATTTCAAATAATAACGACCATTTCAAATAAAATATACAATAACGACTCGCTGCAGTTGTACATTGTATTGATACTATAAAGGCTAAAGATTTTTTAAAAAATGATTAAAACATTATTTGTGCTTAACGTAACAACAAGTACAAAGGACAATACTTAAAATTATTAATTCGGAGTACTCCACAGTGTTTAACACTTGTTCGCTAAGCGTCCAATACGTCGTGATCCCTTTCACCTTTGTACAAACTAAGTAACTATTCTATTTGAGATCCGTAAAGTACATAAGCGTGGTGGGTCAAGGGAGAGTGGTGGAGATGGACTCGGCGGAGGCTGAGGAGTCCAGGTCTGCGAAAGAGTCTGGAAGGCGACGCCCAAGAGTGTCTGGCACCAGTCGTGTGAGTGCTGCGCTGGCTAGTGGTAGCGCGCCTAGGAGTGTTGTGGGCACCCACGCGCCATACGCAGCCTGCAAATTGTTTGGTAAATAAATATTTATAATTCCGAGCATATTTGTACAGAAATTTACACTTAGTGTAAAAAATGTTTTTAATGTTACTCCTAAGCAAATCAAGGAAAAATAACATGAATTTATATACGTATCAACTTTAAAATATGTAAAAAATATATATATTTGTTCCTGTGTGAATATCTCCGGTATATAGCAATCTACACATTCTTATTATAATATTTTAGTGACAAAGAGTGAGTGAGTGAGGTTTTCCGCAAAGTGGATTAAATCGAGGAGAGGAGGATGATGAATGAAAAAGAAAATAAAATAACTTTCTGATACAATTTAAGGCTTACCAGCAAAGGCGTCTGCGGCGCCAGTATAGCCCCGATACGTCCGCAGGTAGAGCACGCGGCGAGTAGCCGTTGCCGCGCGCGCGTCGGGAACAACTCCGCCGTGTACACGTACAACGCGTTCAGAGCCATCGTGGCTCCCATCTTGCCTGCCAGGAAGAGTGCCGTGCCGATACTACTGTCTTCTGGAAATTATAGACATCGTTTATCATATTTATCTACTAAATATTATACTTATATGATAAAAATACAGCTATTTCTTTCATTTTACACAATAATAACAAAGGCAGAGAGAAGTAAGGGTAAAGACACTCCGCTCTGGGCTTCCGCTCGAATTTGACACTGCGAGTTTTGTAGCAGAAGTCGAGATAGAGTTTCTCTTACCAGAACAGTGAAGTGAAAATAACTTAAAAATAATCATTTTCCCGAATTGGGATATAATTTACAATTATCGTGCTAATATGTAATCGTGCTAATATAATACAGAGTAGGTTTAGCGGGAAGGCAGACCCTGGGTAAGCTGGGGGATAATTGCCAGGAAGAAGAAGAAAAAGAAGTCATACGGTGCTTTGGCGAGATGTGAAATACATTTGTTATCAAAGCACAACGTATCTATCTATTTATTGCATTTAAAGGAGCGGCTAGCTAAAAAATACTTTACTGTTGATTAATGTCAAGTTTGGCAAAAACTGATTGATAACCTACTGCGTACGACTCTACTGGAGAGTAAGGGTTCGGAATTTACTGAACCTAGTTATTGCTCTTATTATATATATTTGTCTGCATACATATGTAAGTAGAGAAATATATGTAGATCTTCGCAGTTGTCATGGTTTTTTAAAATTTTTGAATTCAATTCTAACTGAATTCATATCATATATTATAATTGTAACTGAATTTCGAATTCGAAATCGATTAATTTTCCGATTCGAACCTATAGCGATTATGAATATAGAGAGCTGTAGTTTTCGAGGTGTCGGAATTTTTAAAATATATTTTCAAATACCAAATTATACGCGATCAATCCCTTTGAAATATTTACTATTTTTAAAGTGTTATTCCATACTTAGGATTAGAAAACATTTTTGAAAAAAAACATAAAAATTTGAAGTGAATTTGAGTGTGGAATGACACTTTAAAAATAGTAGTAATAGTAGTACTTTGAAATAATTTTATTTGTAATATATAAATAGAGTCGAATTTAGTAAGCAAATGCTTAACCAGGTCGGTGAATGTAAACCGATAATTAACATTAATTTATTTCTGATCATAAAGTAACAAACACAAACGTAAAGTTAACTGTTCTGGGACGGTAATTACAGTAGCTTACCTCGTCACAGAAATATTGTCATTTATTTCCCTCTATATTAAATATGGTAATCTAAACCATTTATTTAAGTACACACTTTAAAATAATTTAATTAAAGTCGTAAATAGCCTAGTCTTCATATACATGCGTTACTTACAATGGATGTTGTTAACATATTATCTAATAATATATAAGTAATAGCAACTCAGACTTATTAATACTTACTTGTTAATCTAACTTAACAAAGTAGGTACGTTTCACATGCAACCTCTTTCAATTCCTTTGAAATTGAAAATGAGAACGAATCGTGGCGAGGCCATGACTTTCGTACTTAAGCCCTATAAAACCTAAAGACACGTTAAATATAACAATCAAAGATCACAAAAGGTGTCTTTAACTTACGATTAGGCAAACAAGGGATGGCTATAAGCGCAACCGCGGTCATCAGGAAGGCGGCAGTGAGCAGCGGGCGTCGTCCGGCGCGGTCCAGTAGCAGTGTATTGAGCGCGAGCGCGGGCAGCTCGGCGGCCGCGAGCAGCGCGTAGTTGGCGTGCACGGAGCCGGCCAGCGCGTGCGAGCGCACCGCCAGCCCGTAGAACACGAACACCGCGCACGACCACCACGCAAAGCAGACTAACAACCGACGACGCAGTGCGCCGTATCTAAATTAAAACATTTCAGTATTAGATGTGAGAAATTTATTTGGTTAATAATCAAATTTCATTAGTTTGAGATGCTTTCCTTACTTGATAAACGCCCTAAACAGACTCTCTTCTTCAACTACAGGTTCTACTTTTTCTGAAACTTGGTCTTGTGATAACATTTTGTCCAGTGTGTCCTCTGGGATGGCGACTCCGTTCGCTTTCGCCGCTTGTTTGATGACACGTACGGCTTCCGTGACTTTTCGGCCAGCTAGGAGCCATCTGATGCTTTCCGGCAATACCCAGGGGTAGAGCAAGAGAAGAAAAGATGGTGGATAAGCGATGCGAGCCCACGTGCGCCAGTAGCCGGTCAGGTAGTCCAGCAAGGCAAGTAGCGCCGCTCCAGCAGACAGCGGTATACCAAGGAGTAAGCTAGCTAATATTCTTTGTTCTACTCCCAACCACTCGATCACTGAAACGATAAATGATGTTTTAATATCCTAAGAATATATTTTTTTAAATAAATCGACAAATCACGACCTAAATATGATTATATAAAGCTTATAAATTATTAGACATTACGTACTAAGTACAAACGCAGCTGGATAAACGCTAGCTCCGAGCACCGTCTCCAGGAACTCCAACACCAAGTATACGGGGTAGGAGCCCGCGAAGGACTTGCACAATCCCAACAATCCCGCACCCGTACCACTGGTCACCAAAGCTGCACGCCGGCCGTACCTGAAACAGGGAAAATATACATGAATAAAAAAAATTAGTCCAATTTTCAACATACAATAACTGAATTATACGTTCTTCTAATGAGATATACCTTGGGGATGATTTCACGTCAATATAAAGGTAACTCTTAACCCTATTATAAGCGGCATTAAAGTAAGTTTGTATTACATGTCTAGGACATCGTTTATTTTGAAAAATGTGTATCAGAATTAATAATCCCCATATTTGTATGTGGCGTTCACTTTAAAGTGTATTTAGACATTGAAAGGAAGAAATAACAAGAACAATCCTGTTTTGTTTAATTACATTGTAATTGTATCTGGATAATCAAAAAAATAAATAACGTTAACGTATTGTTTGTGGATTGAAATATTTATATTTGAATGTATTTGCGATTTTGGGTTGGAAAATATCCACCTTGCATTTTGTAATGCGTTTTAAGTACATATACTAGTATACAAATGAAAACAAACAAAAATATTTAATTGCTGGAAAGTAAAGAATATACCTCTGAACACTTTTCATCACTGAAATAGTTTCTAAAGTGCGCCTAAACTCAACTCCCGAGCAAACTCTATTACCACAACATTAATTATTATAAAGATTTACGCTTTTTCGGTTTTAGCTTGTCACTTCACACGCGTTAAAGCATAAACGATATTTGTCAGAAATCAATATTGAAGTGTATATCAGAATTATAAAAAAATCTGTATTAGTAAAGAATTCACATGTTTACTAAAATATATTAAACGTCTAATCTCAACGCACATAAACATGCTCTATATTTTTAAATTTCCAACGTAGATAGTTTTTTACTGCCCCATACATACTTGCAAATGTGTTGATTTCGTATTTTATGACATGAATTATTTATATTACGAAAAACATATAAGCAGCGCTAAGAAAATCTAATAAATTATCTATTAAACGTAATTAACATACAAATATGGTATAAATCAATGTATTGAATATCAAGTAATAGTATTAACACAGTCATGTGATCTAGGCTACTAGCTGAACTGGTCCCACGTGACTCGAGTACTCAAAAACCTGAGTGCAATGTGAAGTCTTCTCGTGATGTAGGACATTCACATCGGCATAAAACTGGCCGTTTACAATTCCATGCCCTAAATAAACGGAATAATTACCTCGCAAGCCGTGACTTCAAAACTTTTGCACACGATGTGCGTTAACTACTTAGCAGATTGACTTAATCTAGCATTAGCCATTTACATATGCATATTGTACTCGCTAAAACTATATATTGTATAATATATTTAATACGTACTTAAACTTGATTTTAAATGAATAAAATATTATGTTTATAAATTGTTATTATTGATTCCATGGCGCTATTACGATGTAAATATCTAACTCTACACGTGATGCCTGCGATATTAACCTCTAATAAAGAATACATTTTGCCTCTTACCCGCATTGGGGAGTCAGAGAAAAACTAATATAGATACTTTAGAAGATACGTTTAAAAATTTGAACGTAGCAGTATTCGGAACTGCGCTTCTTTTATAACAACAAGTAACAAACTTATAAGAATTTTGACGCAGCCGGTAGTAAAACCCATGGCTTAGCGGTCAGGGCGCCACACCACATGGCAGCTTACAGCGGTAGAAATGGTTTCGTATATAAAGTCAAAACAAATAAAACCACTAGCCCACAAAGGTACACAACATCCTCGGACGACCCAATCCTCATAGTGCTTGATGCAAAAGTCACACTAGAACATAAAATTCATGTGCCATGCACGTTGCTGGCGCTCACTATCTAAAGTTCCAAAGATCTAAATAACATCTGGGAGCACGAGCAGACACAGAAATTTCAATGGATAAATGGCGTTCCCGGCTATAGAAAGTCCACTTGGGTGGACAATAATTTTGTCCCTGATAGTGATCTGATAGCAACTACAACTACTGAAGCGGCGGAGGACCTCAGAAGTAGGATCACTTTTAATATTTACTATTTTTAAAGTGTTATTCCACACTTAGGATTCGAAAACATTTTTATACGTTTTTTCAAAAAAAGATCACTTTTAGTTGCATCAGGAACGCCAGAATGAGAGTTCACTCGATTGCTTCAATTTTGGTGAATGGTGTTTCGAAACGACCCTCACGACTCATGGTGGACGAGGCCTTAATGAACCGCTTTGGAGCAATCGATATGGCGGCCAAACCATCAAAGGCCAAAACAATTACACTTATCAGGGATATAAACCAACTACCATTCATTGACAGACGTAACCTTTTAAAATGCACTGTCGGCCCAGACCTCATGAAGACCAATCTAGAGCTGATCAAATCGTACAGATGTCTACTGGACGTTACCTATGCTCCAAATGAGGTCTACAACGGAATATTTTCAGCCTAACCGACGACTCGCTCCCTGAGAAGATCTAAATATACTGGTGCTTCCATCACAGCCGACTCCTCAAACACACTGTACTGGATTCACACGCAGGCGGAAAAGGAAAGGTGGACCTCATACACAAGTGATACATAAAGGGAGTAAGCTCACGCATCCTTACTATCAACTATTCTCAGAGACTAACATACGAGTTCAGAATATCATTATCCAGACAAAATCTACCAAAAACGCCACACACGACAACGTATCACATGCTTTCGTTGCAATTACCAGGCACACTATTGAATGTATGTACTACACTGACGCCGAAGAAGACACAATCGGCAGGTTCACCCGTCGGGCAATGAAAGATTCATTATCCCTAACCGATAAAATTGATTATAATTTAAAAATGGTAACGCGCTGTGACCCCAAGCACATGAGCTACCAGTGTTAACAACAAACAAGGAGACCATAATCACCGGACTAGACCTTTTAGAGGGACTCCTCTAATAACACGTGTTTCACGTGGAAGGAAATTCCTACAAAAACGCACAGTAGTAGAACGCCACGTATTCAAATGGTAGGGATGGTATTTTAGTCAGTTACGTACTGTGCGGTTGGAAAATTCAGCGGCAGGAATCAGGTCAAACAGTTCTCCAGAACACTCCCCGTGGCATATGCGATAGAGAACGCATAATCATGAAACTTCTCTACGCAACGCTAAAGTATCAAGCCTGTCACAGATTATTGGGTCCCCAAGAAACCGAATTGAAGTACCGTCTCGCTCTGCCGATGACACCAAGTTTTTTCGAGGCTAACTTAGCCTTGCTTTCCAGATGATCACGATACTGGTAGTCGCTAAGGCCCAATATATGATATCGGGCGCAGCTTTAAGGGGAGTCTTGAAAACTGGTGATACGACAAATGGGTTTTTTTTAGTATTTATATATATTTTTTAAATCATATATATTTCTGAGTTCCTTGCAGTGTGTCAGGTGATCTCCACCCATCATAATAAAAAAAAGAAATATAAAAATCACAAAAATTATAAAAAATCTGGAGGCCTATAAATCCGTGGTTTGTAACAAAAAACCTCAAAAAAACAATCCTGGTGCGTTCAATTTTCTATAAATTTTTATATGCTTTTTCAAAAATATTTTCTAATCTCAAATGTGGAATATCACTTTAAAAATAGTAAAATAATAAAGATACTCTGCTCTATATTTAATTTCGTTTACAGTCGCTAAACGAGTCGGCCACTGTTGACGAGGCGCCACTATGGCCTCAAAAAAATTATATTACATACATTTCAATATAACGTACCTGTCCGAGACGTATCCCATAATAGGCAGTGACACCAGCATGCCTACATTGTGCACGGTGCCCACTAAGGTGCGCTTCCACTCTTGGCATGCGAGACCAAACTGTGAATTATACATTTTTTTTCATAAACTATTCTAAATATAGACTAAATATTTAAAATTTTCGTTATAAATATAATGAAATAAACACTGAGCTCATAAAAATAAATTTAGATCTTAGAAAAACATATTTAATGAAATTTCTAGTAACAATTAGGTGTTAAATAAATATTTTTATGTCAAATTGAATACTTAGTTATTTAGTTATATATCTTATAATTTAGAAGGATAGAGTATGAGTTAATGAAGCACACCTCAGCCATAATACTGCTATGCTGTTGGTACACAAAGTCCTCACAGTCGAGCAAAGTGGTGTTGTCAAAGCCGCCCTCGCTGCAGACGCCGTCGAGGGTCGGCCGCCGCTGGCACTCCGAATCGGGCGGTAGAGCCCAGATGGACCAGGAGGGGGACCACGCCTCCTCCGCCACCGGCCCTGAGAGGGTGCTGTTGTCCTCACATTCTGGTATGTGACATCTGTAGAGAAACGTTATGTACATGTAATTACAAAATAGTAAATTGAATACAAATATATCTATTACTAGCGAATACCACCAACACAACTTCATTTGCGTGGACTTTGACTTTTAAAATAAATATAACTTTTTTATGTGCCAGCCGATTGAAATAAAATAAACATTAAACTATTACAGGGAAGTCGGAAAATATTGTACTTAAAACTACATGTAAATCGGTTAAGCAGTTTCTGAGATCAACGTACACACAGACATAAAAATATTAAAAAATATTGTTTTTAGTTGCCCCAATGTCCCAATAATAGTTTTACTCATTCATATATCTTCCATGAGTAAGTAAATCTTGCAAAGTGAGCTTAGAGTTAGAGCTTTACACACATACATGCATACATATGTACGTACGATACAAAAGAACTACAAACACATAAACAAGAACACGAAAACGTGCAAAAGTAAAAGTTGCTCTGCGTATATTTATATTTATAGTATAGTTTTTAGTAGATGCCGCAGCCGAGGCGTATTACTTGCACTTCATGATGGGGCGAGAAAATTATTTATTACTAGCAACCCTCTTCACCTCCTGGCATCACCCGCGTGGTGTCATGACTGCCCTGTCCTTGTTCTCGTTTAAATCGCAAACTGCTAATATAGTGTATAATTTTATTGAAATATAAAACTAATACGTCTTAGAAATAGCCCACCTCTAAACTAATTTTAAAATTACATTATATTGATACAATCCTAGAAATCATATAAAAATATACCTTATAAACAACTAAACTATATTTATAAAAGGTAAAAGAACCAAAAAAGGTTATGCCGAGAACGGAGCAAACCAAATTCGAAGTATAAGTCTATATTTACAGCATTACATTATTGAACTCTGCTGCGGGAGACACAACGTATGAAAACTTATTGTGTAATTTGCATTTAGTACAGTAATCATGTCTAGGGATCGAGCCACAAAATTAAATTTGTTGTTTTATTTTTAGGTTCGTAACGATCTAGTAACATCCCCTTTTTTAATATTTTGAATGTACAGATTGTGTCTTATATTTTTACAGGTTTATTATATGTTTAGAAAAGAACAAGTGGAGTTAAATCCCCTTAAAATTATATAACTATGGATTTTCAGATTAATAACAGCATTGATCTCTTGTACAGATTGCTTTGAACGTATTTTTACAGTTTTTATGAAAACTATATATTACTCTACTGTTATTTTTCTATTTTTCAGCAATTTTCCCTTCGTTTTGGAAGTGATTTATTGAAAATAACGAATAATATATATTTATTTAATAATATTGCATCTTAGCACATCACCCGCGTGTAGGAAAGTGTAGGCGAGGGAAACATAGTGGTCATATTTAAATTATTCTCATTTCCTTGCTCTGGTAAGACAAAGTGCGGCGTTGAGTTCCACTACTCAACACGCAATGTCTCAAATTCGGTGGAAAGCGAAGTACAGAGTGTCTCGACACTAGGTAGTTTCTGTCATACGAGTTCATGTTTATTAGTTAAAGTGTGTAGGTACCTACGAGTACTTTGAACAATTTCTCAAACAACGTTGTTTTGTAAAGTAAGGACTTGCTCGAAACTGGTAGATTACTCATTGACAAACCGGCTTGAGTTGTTTTTATATAAAATATTATATTAGGTATCAACTACCACGTTGCAGTTTCCTATGATACTAGGGTACTTTAACTTTATATCTATGTTATGGAAGCACTGCTTTCATAACATAGATTTAATGTTAATGTACTCGAAGTATGATAACACTTTCAAAACAGTAAAATATTTAAAAATAATAGTATATTCTCTCAATATTTATATATAGTATATATATTCTCTCCTTTCAAACGTTCAAACAGAAGAACCGTTTTTTCTCCGCGTAAATTTCACGTATAAATTATAAAAATTTTGAACGCAGCAGGATTCGAACCCGCACGTCTTGTCCCTCATCCGCCGCATTTGTTATAACATATTTATGTTGTTAGCATCTCTGTAGAGAGATTTTTACAAATTTCTTAAATCCAAAGATTATTTCTAAAAAATAATCGTTTGAAAAGAGAGAATACTATAATCTTTAAATATTTTACTGTTTTGAAAGTGCTATTTACACTAAGGATTACTAATTTTTCTCTGCTAAGTATAGGAATCACTAAAATTTAATATTTTACCAAAATAAACATCAATAAATATATTTAAGAAACGTTTCAGTCATGATATCGAGATAAGTAAAAGTTCACTAAATGACTACTTGATTTAGTGTTTCAATATCAATTGTTAATTAAAATTCATGTGCTATCATGTGCAAAAACGGCTATCTCAAATTTCACCTCGCAATTAGGCGAAATGACGGACGCTTCGCGATCCCTCGCGATCTTAAATATCTCATAACGCCGCAAATAGGGCCCATGATGCGTACCCACCCCAGATAACCGGAGAAAACTCTGTAGATTCTGAAAACTGATTCGAGCCCGGTTCGCGAAGCTCCGAGAGGAAAACTGGAATCAGCATTTAGCAACAGTCTCGCCATCGCATCTAGCGTTCGCTGGCCAAGGTCTTTAAAAATAAGTCAATCGTGGAAATACTCCTTCTTACACGTGCGAACGGAGTGAATCAGATGACCTAACAAAAGCAGAATGCTTAGCAGATAATATTGAATCGCAATACAATTGATCTGAATCACACGATTGATCGGAAGGGGCTGATCGTGTTACAAACAAGAATCCTTAAAATACTGCCCATTCAGATTATTTTGCTACCCGTAGCAATCTTCAACACTCTTCTAAAAGAATGTTCGTTTCCTGACCAATGGAAAGAAGCCATTGTTATAGGTATCCGTAAACCGGGGAAACCGAAATTCAGTCCCACTAGTTATCACCTGATTGGTACCTTTTAAGCACAATTTGGGCAAAATCTATGAGTGTATCATACTTACGCGTCTTCAGGCCATCGTCGAGGCCAAAAACATCATTCCCCCCAACAGTTTGGCTTTCGAGCCCAGCATTCCAGCATTCCATTTGGATATCTCCAAGGCTTTCGACGAGGTCTGACACAATGGCCTAATCGATAAACTACATCAAGCATAGCTTCCAGACAGGCTAGTGCACGTCCTACGAAATTATCTCACTAATCGCTCATTTCGTTATTGAGTCGAAGGTAAGAGTAAGAGCGGGAGTCCCTCAAGGCTTCATTCAATCTCCGCTTCTGTACACATTGTATAATCACGATATACCCAAAGCCTGAAGTACCCATTTAGCCCTATTCGCAGACGCAATCTTTGCTAGTGGCCATGGTACGGTTAATTTAGCAAAACCTCTTAACCGCGACAAACCTCGACAAACCGTCTGAGCCAATGGCTCACCAAATAGCGCATAGAAGTCAACCAAAAGTTCTCTTGCCTCGTCGTAGTCACGAGGTGATGCCAATAGTCAAACTGCAAGGCAAATCAATTCCAACGGCTAAAACCGCCAAATACCTAGGAGCACTTCTAGAAAGTAAACTGTTATTCAAGCCCCACATCGATTACGTCTATCGCAAAGCGGCTTTCGTCCTCAGTAGACTCTATCTGTTCCGGACAAGCAAGTCTCCTACTACAAACGGTGTACACAAGCCGAGGTTGGTATCTCAAAAGAGGCGCCCTTGTGACACTGTGTTCTAAGTTGACGGTGTTTCCTCTCGAGGTTTCCATGTCAAGGTAAGAGCTCTTATAGCTCGGCCTCCCCCAAAACCCAGTGATGGTGTCAAGGTCAGAAGGGCCAACAGCATACTACACATTCGAAAAAAAAACCTAAGTTCTAACAATGATAGAACTTATTATATGCATCTTTGTGTGTAACATATATTTGTGCAGTGAAATAGATAATAATTTAGTGCATTGTAGCTAATAATCTTAGATTTATTATTTTATAATTACTAATATTCAGAATATTTACCCTTGCAAGCATTTGCTGAAGTATTTTTTATGATATACATGTTTAAATAAATTTTCACATAAGACTTTGGTACTAACTTGGTACTAACTCATATTATTACTAACTTATATAATATAAAATAATTTAGAATTGACAAACAAATGATTGTATTTGTTATGAGGTGTTACTTCAGTTCTCACGTGACAGTTTGTCGTGAATGACTTATTTGGTCGGTCGCCGCTCCCTCAATGGAACACATCTGCTCGACTGTCAACGACTGTCATCTGCAGTCAACAAGTGCATGTGCAATTAGACTAAATTGTGAATGTTAGTGCCCTCCTCACTGGCCTTACATAACTCTGGCTCACTCACTCACGACATACTCGAATACGAGCAAAAACACAAGTTTGTTTACAATCCACTTAATATGGATCATGTTTGTTTGAACATGTTAAAAGTTATTTTTAACTTTACTTTATGCTTATTTATAGCATTTTTTATTTAACTGAATATGTACAGTACAGTTGTGACAGAATTTTTTTTTATAAACCGGTTTGCTCGTACATTGAGTGTATGTATACATTTTAAACTGCCTTGAAGTTTTTATTTTACAATAAAATACATTTAAAGGCCATCGTGACGCAACGGGACAGGGTCTTATTGTGGACGCCAGTTGTTCCACTCTACACACAATGTTTAGATTTCAGACGGACAGAAAAGAATGGAGTATATTGACACTAGGTTTGCTCTACCTACCCGGATATCATATTTGACAAATGAATAATTCGTGATTAACATTGTTAGAGTGTTTAGATTTATAATGAAACCTGTCTAGTTATATCAGCCGTACCTAATCCACGCCCCTGCCATGATATCACGCAGCGCGACGTGGCTGTAGAAAGTCAGTACTATAATTAAGTTAGGTTGACGAGCCGTTTAAGTAGCTGTCTGCACGTTACGCCGGCCCTCCCTAACAGGTATTGTAAAAATATTTCTAGTACTAAAAATAAACTAAGACCTGCTCCGCTCGTCTAACTGCAAGACACCAGGCGCTGACGCCGAACAAGTTTCTTAAGCATATTTTTATTTACACTGAAATATCATGGCGCAGTGGGACAGCGTCTGACTGTAAGCACGATCGGTTGTGGGTGCGATCCCCACGCGGCGAGTGATTATATTTAAATTATTTTCACTTCCTCGCTCTGGTAAGACAAAGTGCGGAGTTGAGTTCCACCAACACGCAATGTCTTGAATTCGGCGGCAAGCGAAGTGCGGAGTGTCTTGACACTAGGTACTTTCTTTCTACCCTGCTATGTGAAACAAAAATCGTGAAGCTAAAAAAAAATATTTAACACATGCCTATCCACTTGTAGCACCGGCGAGAGACAAGGTGGACGAGGTATTCTGTCAACTTACCGAATGTGAGATTAAGTTATTACTTCAAAACATTAATTATTTTAAAAGGAAGCCTTGAATTTTATGAGATTTACATTTTGATTTACAACTATTTTGCACATGTGGGAGGAAAAATACCGTTAATAACGTCGTTTCCGCATGACATTGACAAAAATTGATAACATCAGACTCCATGTCTGCACTTTATTTCATCTCATACTAATAAAAAATGTTCACCCTTTACTTTACATTATTTTAGGCTATTGATAGACCGCCGGTCGTGGCGCAGTGTGTCAGCGTCCGACTGTAAACGCGATCGGTTGTGGGTTCGATCCCCACTCGGGGGAGTGATTATATTTAAATTATTTTCACTTCCTCGCTCTGGTAAAGACAAAGTGCTGCGTTGAGTTCCACCACTCAACACGCAATGTCTTGAATCCGGTGGAAAGCGAAATACAGAAGGTCTTGACACTAAGTACTTTCTGTCTACCCCGCTATGCGGAATGAAAGTGGGAAGCTATAAAAAAAATAATAAACACATTTTAATCATCGATCTAATTATTGTGTATTATAAAGAAAACATAATAAATTAAGAATCAATGTTACTGCATATTAATGTCATCTCAATATTTGTAAATATTTAATAAAGTTTAAAATTTCTTACAGAAAAACATTTAAATATAAAACTTTTTATAAACGACAAGTCAATTGACATGACAATTGATGACAGCAAAAACTCTTACAGTCGTCGCCTTTACATAAACAGAACTCTTACAAAGAACTTGTTTGTATGCGGCACACGCAGCGCGAGGACAGCTACCAACGAACTATGTGTAACATCATTTTAAAATGTAAGCTCATGTAATAACTTATAAAAAATACAAGCAAACTTTCAAATGAAAACAATTGTATAGACAGACTCACATGGGATATTTTTTTATGATATGATATATGAGATATGCACGGACATATTTGGAAATGTTCACAGCAAAAGTTTCATACTTATTCTGTATTAATTCTATCAAATGAAAAATCACTCAAGTTAATAAACAATGAGTTGTTTTACAGAAAAAAAAATATATTAAATCATCCAGTTTACAAAATGTTTTTACGTGAGTGTTTAAGTGTGCGAGACACTGTTATTCCTATCGAGTAGAAGTCATAAAGGGGCTGTAGCGAGGTTGTGACAAGTTACAGTCACAAGACGAACAAAACAATGCTAGTTGATGATGCTGTACATAAGAGGGAAAGGAACACGCAAGCGATATCACTGGTAACCCGAGGGCTCGTATGAGGTGGAATGAGGATATTCATATTATTATACGCTCATATGTTGGTCTATAACTAGTTGGTCTATAACTAGTCTTATACTGATAAATTGTGTTGTAGTACCTATTGTTTACACAAGTAACTTCCCGAAGATACTAGAAGAATCGATTGATCGATTACAAATACCGAAATATCAAATCCTTAGTGACTCAGATCATAAAAAAAATCATATCAGAAAGTATCACACTTTTTTACGTCCAAGGACAGCGAAATAGTAAAAGTACAGTAGATGATAAGTACAGCGGCGCGAGATCGAAGCGCGGGTCGCAAAAAACAATTCCCGTTCTGAATCGCTTGAATGGACTAATTCAAGGCGACAGAATTGTAGCTTTTGGAACATTCCACTTAGCAAAGAGGTAAAAAATAGTCACAACTGCCATTGTAACCTATTGGTTAGGAGCTTTTGTATGAACGTACTCAACATCCTGCGAGTTTGTGTTTTGAACGGAAACGTTATAACTACTTTTTGCCGTAATTTGTGTAACATGCACCCAGAAGCACCTCCAAGCACCTGCAACACTGCTGGCAACATTGCGTCATACAACAAAATATATTTGTATATAATAGCTTCCTGTGGCCGAGAGCAAAAAATTAGATACTAAATTTAAAGAAAAAACTATTTATATTACGCTTAAAAGCTCTCGGTCTGTGTTTTTCCTATATAAAATCCAAGTATGGGCAGTAATATATATATATATATATATATATATATATATACATTACTGCCCATACTTGGATTTTTTAGCTTCACAATTTTACCCCGCATAGTAGAATAGATAGGATATACGTAATGTCAAGACATGGCACACTCCAATTTCCGCTGAATTCTAGACATTGCGTGTTAAGTAGTGTAACTCAACACCGCGCTTTGTCTTACTAGAGCCCAGAAATCAAGATAAGTAAATATAATCATTCCCCCGAGTGGGAATTAACCAGTAACGTTTACAGTCAGACGCTGTCAGATTGCACCTAAACAAAAACTTTGCATAACTAAAAGAAATCATTGTCCACTTAGACGTTCAGTTAGAAGTGTCATGAAAAAGTGACATAGAAATACTTTAAATAATGTATCAATGTATCTGAAGGTTGGCTATCTGAGTGTAGAGGCAGCAGAGTCTCTAAATCTTATACAAATCATATAATTTTAAATATAAACATCAATACACGATCTCCGCCTCCCGCCGCCGCCGCAAACCTGTCTGTATACATGTATGTATACACTTGTATGTACGAATAACTAAATGTATGTAAATACACTTGTAATCATTTCAATACTTCTTTCAACTTGTATATAAAAATGTTACTTGTGTCGCTTTACTTCTATATTTCTCAGGCTATTTTTGGATATTTAAAAAAGGGTGTTTTTTCCAAAATCACCAAATATATTAACATTTTTTTAGCTTTACACTTTTATCCCACATAGCAGGGTAGACAGGAACTACCTAGTGTCAAGACACTCCGTATTCCACTTTCCGCCTGAATTCTAGACATTGCGTGTTGAATGGTGGGACTCAACGCCGTGCTTTGTATTACCAGATAGAGGAAATGAAAATAATCTAATTATTAATTATAATCATTCCCCCGAGTCGAAAATCGAACCCACAACCGTTCGCGTTTACAGTTAGACGTTGTCCCACTGTGCCACGACCGGCCTAATTTTTCTTCAATTAGTAAAAAATCCTTTGACTGCTTTCTATTCAGAATCGGTGCGTGTTAAGTGGCGAGCTCTACGCCGCGCTTTGTAATACCAAAGCGGAGAAATGAAAATAAACTTTGAATATACTCCTATGTAATATGAGGCTGATCGTTACGCAGTCGGACAACGTTTGACTGTAAACGCGAACGGTTGTGGATTCGATCCCAACTGGAGGGAGTGATTATAAAAATTTAAGAATATTTTCACTTCCACGCTCTGGTAAGACAAAGTGCGGCGTTGAGTTCCACCACTCAATACGCAGTGTCTCTATATGTATATCTGTATATATAAATATTCATTCTTTCAAGTGGTAATCGAATCCACAACCAACCGCGTTTACACTCAAACGCTGTCCCACTGCGCCGTGTTGGTCTTAACGAACAGAAATAACGTATAAAAACGAGAAATTGCCAAAAAGACGAAACAATTTAGAGAAAAGTGAAATTATTCTATAAATAGAACAAACAACACGACGACTGCCAGCGACGCGTTGCTTCCGCGTACCGACTTACCCAAATATTAGTTTACAGCGGACTCCGCAATCAGTACGCGACTCCGCGGGGATAATGACCTGCGGATCATATATTTTCGAGTCGGCTTTATCGCTGACCGCCTTCCGGAATAAGGCCGTGAGCTCAAATTGATGATGGATTAACATTGTATTTATAAACACCGACTCTAAACGACTGCTAACTCGATGTTCCAAGGTGACTTTAAGTTTTACGGACCACTAAATAGTTTTTAACGATTGTTTTAACTATACACTGACACATATTATCAGCACCTCATAAAATGCCCGCAGCAGTCATAATAACAAACATTCGGATATTTTGAATTGTAATCCAACGCGTATCCGAACCCCGCGGCCGAGTACATTAAACTCATATTGAACCACAGCTAGTTTCAGTTACTAAAGTCGCTTTGGGTAAACAAAATACGTACCACAAAAATTATCTCGCAATATTGACATTTTCGATACGCTAATGTGACCCTTACGTTATTTGTTCATATATGTGATATATATATATATATATATATATATATATATATATATATATATATATATATATATATATATATATATATATATATATATATATATATATATATATATATATATATATATGTCGATAGCAGGTAGACAGAAGGTACCTAGTGTCAAGACACTCCGTACTTCGCTTTCCACCGAATTCGAAACATTGCGTTTTGAGTGGTGGAACTCAACGCCGCACTTTGTCTTTTACCAGAGCAAAGAAGTGAAAATGATTTAAATATAATCATTCCCCCGAGTCGGGATCGAACCCACAACCGATCCCGTTTACAGTCAGACGCTGTCCCACTGCGCCATGGCCGGTCTTATGATATATTTAAAAGTGATATTTTAACGTTTTTAACATTGCAAAGGTTTGAATGGGTGTATGTATCTATTGGTAGCGGCGAGCGGAGCGGGGCCACGCGCGCCGCACGCGGACTCTCGCCCGCACACTCCTGCGAGGTTAAAGTCCATTTCAATGTAACAGTCAAACGCTACCTAGAGTTGACAAAAACAGCCTAATAAAAAGTCGTTAGGTTAATAGTTGTGTGTGTTTTTTTTCCATTGTCGCTGTACAGTGTTCAGTCGAGTACGAGTTTCGCCGTGACTAACGCCTATTTATATAAACAGTTACATTTTTTCTTAACATCGGAATTTTTCACATAATTAAAATAACTATTGGAAATTAACACAATATTTTATATTAAAACGCTTATATATTTTTTGCGTGATCCTTAGCGATATCTAAAACTCACACCGCAGTTGCATTGATACCGCAAATTATTGCTAATGCCTAACAGAGTTACCTGATGTTATTGTGAATGTAGGCGATACACGCACATGTATAATTGTATATACATGGCGCGTGGTGTCAACTACCGTAGTGTCCCACCACCACCACCACCACCACTAACCTACCTACATTTATAAGTGGAACTACGAAAACTAACAATGTGATACAACATAACGTCTTTTATTTCCAGCCTTTTTACACATTATAAATGAGACTATTTTAAACGGATTAATCGTGTATGTTTTGGTATTTTTACACTTTACAATAGTCCGTGGTCACATGTACACCGAGTCTACGTGTTTCCAATAATGTATTTTCGAATACCAAAATATACGCGATTAATCCGCTTAAAATAGTTTAATCTAAAATGTTACAGATCATCATGCAATCTCGATACATTTATATCTTCAATCGTCTTGGTCTGAAGCTGCACATAAGCACAGTCAGGTCAGTGTGATAAACCCGATTGAAATGGGGACAATTAATTGAGGCCCATGTTAGTAAGTGTCGCTATGTGTCAAAATCCCTCTATATCTATTAGTGTGTACAAAAAAACAAACAAACATATGTGTATGTGTATGTGTATATGTATGTGTATGTGTATGTGTATGTGTATGTGTACACATAACACGGTAAGTCGAGTGTGTTTTCGTTATTAAGTTATTATTAGTGGTGAGCGGTGTTTGGGCGTGCACGCGAGAGACACGTGTAGCGCGACGTCGCCGTCACGTGACACGCGGCCGACGTGCCACCTCCTACCATATCCTACCCTCGTGCTAGCAAAGCAGAACAATTTATTAAAAATTATCTTATTTTTAGTATATGTTTTCGATAAAATTGTTTATTGTATTACTAACATACATCAAAGTATTAATAACTTGGATAAGATTTTTTTAATCGGATGCACCTGCATATATTATTTCGCCTTACAATATAAAAATATATATATATATATATATATATATATATATATATATATATATATATATATATATATATATATATATATATATATATATATATATATATTTGTGTATAAACCTCCCATTATTCCTGTTTTAGTATTTAAGGAGTTAGTTTAAGCCGTAGTAAATAAGGCCACAGTGTAAACAAACACATAATGTATTCGAGTCCGCGGCGCGTGGTCACGTGAGTGAGAGCTGCGCGCGCGCACTCTGCTTTTTATTGCCACACGCCCATGTCCAGTATATATGAAGTTGTTGTTCGAACTTGTGCCACGAGTTAACGAGTGACACGTTTCGTAGATAAGTGGCTTAAATTGATATATTCATTTATATGACGTCATAAAGCTGCGCGTACGCTATCTACTCAAGTAAATATTAAGCTTGTTATTTACAATACGTATATTAAAACTGAAAGAAATCTGAAAAAAGTGGAAAGAGAAAAAATATCTATTAATTTCATATATTTTTTCAATTTCAGCAAATTTTCTTTTTATAATAAGAAAGGCTTAAAACAATCAGCTTAGTATACAGAGAAAGAAAGGTAAATGATTTAAAATGAATGCTAGTAACAGCTAATTTTTAGATGTGTTAGATTTTTCACAAATTACTACCAGACTGAGAAGGTCACTCGGCTTTACACAAACTGTTGTGAGCGTAATTTTGAACGGCGAATTGACAAAACGGGTCACCGGGTACCGGCAACTGGCAACCGGCAACCGGCAACCGGCAACCGGCGCGGCGCGCGGCGATAATCTCTTTTGTTTATAAACATTATTAACTGTACTGTTTTATTATTTTGAATGTCACGTGTAGTTGTCATTGTCCCCGTTATATATACTAGATGTCACGTTGACGCGTTGTCATAGCAACGTGTATGTCACTTTGCATTTTGTTTTATAGCATTCTGCAATCCTTCTCGATATAAACTGTAACTTTGCAAAATTTCATATATTATCTATATTTATTTCCGTTAAAAGTATTACAAAGATTTCGTTTCATGTATTAATAATATAATACTATTATTGATTTATTAAAACATTATGAGGATATCAAACGCACGCAGTCGGCCCTGATCGCCCTCACGTGACAAACAAACCACGTCGTAACTAATGTCCGTATATATTTACATATTTTCATATACTTCGGTGCAAAACACAAAATATATATATTTTTTAAAGTTCAGTAATTTAAATATTCTTGTCTAATTTTGGACTCAGTACCCGAGTACGAGAAGAGGAGAGGCAAAGTGGTACAACTAAAGAACAATGTGTAGGGATAGTGTAGCTTCATTATGCCCAAAGTTTTTTAGTACTTCTTCATACTACAAGTGTGCGGAAGCAAGGTACTTGACACTCGATGCTGGTTTAACAGTAACTCTACTGTTTAGACTTGCGAGCTTTGACGGCCACACTGTGCCCACTGCCGGGCTGTAGGAATCCCTATATTTTAGTAGGAAAAACAAATAACTAGTAATTCCAATCCTACAAATTGATATTAATTTTTGACATATAGCAGGTACTCTTAAGTAAACCTACAATATCGCTAGTGACCCGTGGCGCAGTGGAACGTACTCTAACTGTAAACGTTATCGGTTATGAGTTCGATTCTGATTTAAGAACAAGAAGTATGCCAAATGTGTTTTTGATGTGGCACTTTAAAAAGAAAAAGGGCGTTTACTTAACAGATTGTAGTGTAAGGAGCATATATCATGAGAATCTTCATCAAGTATGTGTATAATGTACACCGTCCATCGTTTAGTTGTTTCAATACACCCCTATCCCCTACATGGCGACAGTGCCAGCCGCGCCTACACGGCCATGACCCGATACTATACAATAGTGGCGCCAGAAATTATTTTATTCAGATTAGAAAAAAACAATTTAACCATGTAACATATAACTCAAAACACTAGATATTGCAGGAGCTGGTAACGATGTCAGCTTTACGAAATTAGAGGCATGTATGAAATATCATATTCGTCGTTGTGTTTTGTTTAGTCGAAGTAGTACTTGGGTAAGAAAGGTTACAAAAGGTGGCATGCGGAAAAAGACCAGTAGGTTCAAAAGACCGAGATCTTCTAAATGCCGGCGGAGTGATAAGAGATCAACGCCTGTGTCTAATTAAAGACAGTATTTTTTTTAAATTTATGGGCTATTAAAAGTTGGGGTGTATATACAATGCTAATAAAATATACAATGATTTACAAAAACCATGTTACCTTTTATTAAAAAAAAGTGATCCGAGACGTAGATACTGAAAATAATATATGTAATATAATTAAAGGAAACAGCTAATAAAAAAATAATCAATTAATTTTGTATAGGAGATAAAACTTATATTTAAAATATCAGAACAATACGGTTTTTTAAGCAATAGTGGCGACGAAAATTTCAAAAATGGCGAAACTCGACCTTACAAGTGCGCTAAACTTGGCGTCCGTTTGAATTGGTGACGATGAACTTAGTGTTAAGCAATTCAATAGCAATGCCAGTCTTAGCTCCACGCTTTTATATCGCATAGCGAGGTAGACAGAAAGTACATAGTGTCAAGACACTTCGTACTTCGCATTCCACTGGTTTTTTTTTTTCAGGTTTTTTTGTTACAAACCAGGAACTTATACGTGTCCATGAATTTTTACGATCCTATTCATAATTATAGTGATTTTTTTTATTATGACTGGTGGAGAGCACCCGACACAATGCAAGGAAGTCAGAAATATCCAAAGAGTCTAGACAAGTGATTGTGGTCTTCTCGCTCAATGTTGACCACTGGTAGCTCACGTGATTGGGGTCGCAGCGTGTTGTGTTATTGTGTACCTGGAACTCAACGCCGCACTTTGTATTAGCAGAGCGAGGAACTGAAAATAATTTAAATATAATCACTCCTCCGAGTGGGAATCGAACCCACAACCGATCGCATTTACAGTCAGACGCTATTCCACTGCGCCACGAACGGCTTCATTCGTTTCGTGATCTCTTGTTAAATTTCCATTTCTAGCTCTACCGACGTCAACGAATAGAATTTAAGTTTTTCAGATCAAAGCTAGATAATCTAGATCTAGATAAACTCGTAAGCTGGAGTTGATATATTACAATTGTCATACTTTCTTCATCTTGGACAACATTCAAAGTCGATCCTAACATATCCACCCGGTCGTCACTGTCCGTACATTCCTCCAACATGCATATATACTTACGACCAAATATAAAGATGTTCATCTCACGTGCCATTTTACATTTCTTTGTGTTCTTTGGCGCGTCGTCGTGGCTCACAGTTATATTAACTTTTAAATTTGCAATGTAAAGTATTTTTAATTCCTTTACGTGATACTTATTTGACTCAATGAATATTCGATTACTTTAGGTTTCACTTCCTGTACATTTTTTTCGTTAGTATAAAATAATCCAAACGCCACTCCAAATGGGCCCACTAGTGTGGGAAAACGAAAAAAAAATTTCAGTATCTTTCTCCCGAGTGGAAATCGCGTAAACGTGAACCCACAACTAATCGCGTTTACAGTCGAACGCTGTCCCACTGTGCCACGACGGACTTAAAACAATTATTTATATATTTCAAAATTGTTAAAAACAGCTAATTGACAATAATAGTTATTGAATAATTAATATCAATTAGTGACAACGGAAATGGTTTTTGCGGTGTTGTGGCTACCTGTCACATTAAATACTTTTCGGATCGATTATTGTATGGAAAATTCCTTAGAACAGTCAAAGATAACGAATCATGCACCACCACCATGCAAGGAAACCACGACGAATATGGCTATTTTGCTTTCCGTTTTAGAAGTCCGTATAGACTATAAAGTTACGTTTTACAGGTCTTAAGAAGGAATGTCCGAATTGGCGTCACACACATGCCGACTGCCGCGTACGGGGTGCTCGCAGACAATCTGGCGAGCTGGACGTCGCGTACGAGTGCATCGTACGACACGAGGCAGCGCCCCACCGCGACCCTATCTCTTACACCTGAATTAGACGCAACATTCTGACGGTATACTGTATTGTTGACATTTGTAAGCTAAGCGCTCACATCGGCCTGAAGTACTCATTGTTAATGATTTTTTTTTACTACCTGCATGCGATCGAGTCCGCGACGCGGCGTTGTACTTATTTTACTATTTATAGGCACATTTTGCACATGTTTATTTTTTCCCACTCAGACAGGAAAATATGTAGAGCAAAAATAAGATTATAACCACGCCGAGTGAGAGTGTTTTTGTGGTAATCTTTATCATTTGTAATAAAGCGATTTAACGACAGTAAAAATATTAAGAGATTTATCTTTCATGTCACTGGGGCCATGCTCGTACTGCGTGAGGGACAAACGTTTACTTTTTTATATATTTAAAGTACTACACTATACAACGTCAAATCTAGTTAAAATTTGCCTGAATAGATGTTTCAAATGTGCATTTCTTGCCGACTGTGCATTTGTGCATTTCTAGTCGAGCGCGTGCGTTGTTATTTCAGGCACATCGGATGATCAGACTCGGAGAGCTCTCGTGGGCGTTGAAGCCTTTAGTCATTTTTTATTAATAGACAAGTAACACTTAGAAGAGCCGTCTCGCGTCTGTTTGCAGACGGGAGACGGGAGACGAGCTACATATATGATGAATTAGAGCAGGTGCCCTGCACTTGCGTGACGCCGTAGCGGGACAAATACTCATTTGGTATTGAAATCGCTCCAGTTTAATGCTAACGTATAGGCCCCGTGTGCGACGCGCCGCGCCCTGCCTGCCCGCGCCGCGAGCTTACAGCGTGACAGTCATCAACATTTTAATTACTATGTAAAGTATTCATCACATTGTTTACGTTGCAACTCCCACTGTTGTAACATTTATGAATAAACTTGATATAAAAATGTTTATTTATTTTATTTAAAAATAAATTTATCGCTCTTTATGACTTCAACCGTAGTTCTGTCACACGGCTATGCCAATTTTAACATTAATGGATTAAACGTAATTTTGTACAATGTACGTACTATATAAAGAAAAAATATGTAAGTACTGCACTAACCTGTGCGGCGAGCGCGCCGCGAGGAACACGTAGTTGGTGCAGTACATGCCGGTGAGCAGCACGGGCAGCGCCAGCAGCACCGCGATGCGCGCCTGCCACCAGCCCCAGCCGACACATTCCTTCTCCATATTTAGACTTTCCTCTGTTTATTACTCAGTCCAGGACCGTGGGAGACCAGTGTAAAGGGACCGTCGCTCGAGTGGTGACCAGTGTAAAGGGACAGCCAATGTTTACACAACAAGCGGTGTGGCACACGTCCCACCCGCCGGAGGGTCCGCGCAGTTATGCCGCGGGCTGCCTCGCGCCAGGACCGCTGCGAAAGGAGACGACTGTCCGCGGACGGCGACCGCTCACCGCAACACGCACGCGACGCAAGTGAGACAAAGTGATCTCTCGGTACAGAAGATAGAGCTTAATGCGAAATAAAGCGATAATACACCGCCCGCCTCCCGGACCCGCCCGCCTCTTTCACCGCAAACACAGCTCGCGGAAGCTCCGGCGGCGAGCACGTGCGTGCGCGCTGATAAACAACGCTTCGCGGTGCTTCAACTTCACTTGACGCATGTCCCAATATACGTTTGCATGTAACTGATAACAGTACCAGTTAACTGAAAATTTTTTGACTCAAGTTGTTATCATAGTACCCTGTTATCGGTATATTTTTCTGTAAGTGTGTATGTGCTACACAGTACACAGCACATAGGTGCCTCCAGGCCGGTGGTAGTCGCCGGCGCACCGCTCGCGCACGTGGCTCACGCACTCCACATATAAATACTCCGCGAGGAGGCGCGCCGCGACCGAAATAAATGTGCGTACCAAAATATACCAACCTTTTATATGTAAAGCTATTGATTGCAATCCGTACGAAAATTGTTTTACGGCTTGTCATCGCCGCAACAGCGACGTATGCCAATAAAGAATACAAGCAACTGCAGTTATTACACTAGACGTATATAATTACTTAAATGTGTATTACATTTACAATATGTTACAATATGGGGAGATACAAGGCAACTCCAGCATATACCACTAACAATGCTTAAGTGATAAGCGCCTGAAACGTGTAACATACTTAAAATATATAAATAATATAGGCAAAGCCGTGCAATAGTGTATAGAGTAGGCGCTGTACAACCTGGGCTTACTCATAACGTCTTAACATTTCCTCTGGATTTATAGAAATAGACATCGAATCGAATCGTTAAACTTGTTTGTTTATTTTTAATGAAACTCAAATATTTTGTGACAGCGAGAACACTTGCGATACCAATGACCATGCAGGTGCAAAATTAATATTTTTGGGTGTGGAAAGAACCATACAGATAAAAACTTTTCTCAAATATAAAAAATACGAGTAAAACAAAGAATATATACGTATTGATGGTTTGTTACTGGAGTAATGTTTTTTTCAGTTATAACTTTAAGCTTTTTATTTATTTAGTTAATTAACATTTATTTAATAAGATCTTTCATTTTTACGATTTTACACATTAATAAAACTATTTTAAACGGACTAATCGCGTATATTTTGGTATTCAACACCAAGATCGACCTGTGACCACGGATTACTGTGAAGTGTTCGAAACTTCAGGTTTTCAAAAATGTATTTTCGAATACCAAAATATACGAAATTAATCTTTTTAAAATAGTTTCATTTAAAACATTTTATTTATATAAAATTTATATTTTACCTTGATTATAAGTGAAGTATTAGAAAATGAGTGCAATCTAGTTTATTTAGAAGATATACCTAAGTACGTTAGTTTAAATATATTAATGAAATATGAACTAATAAATATAACGAGGCCGGTCGTGATGCAGTGTGACAGCGTCTAACTGTAAACGCGAACGGTTGTGGGTTCGATTTCCATTTGGTTAAGTGGTTATATTTTAACTATTTTGACTTTCTCTCTCTAATCAGACAAAGTGCGGCGTTGAATTCCGCCAATCAACACGCATTGTCTCGAATCTGGCGGAAATCGAAGTACAACTGGACATTAGGTGCTTTATATCTACACTGCTATGCGAAGTAAAAACGTAGATCTAAAAAACAATAACATACATATATATTAGTTCATACTTCCGTATTTATTTTTACTCTTTCAACTTTTATTAGTCGAATCGTCATAAAATGTGACATTTGGAAGATCATTTGAGGTGAGTCACCGTAGCTTAATCGCAACTCGCCGTCTCTACATACTCTACACACTCTACACACTCTACACACTCTACACACTCTACACACTCTACACACTCTACACACTCTACACACTCTCCACACTCTACACACTCTACACACTCTCCACACTCTCCACACTCTACACACTCTACACACTCTACACACTCTACACACTCTACACACTCTACACACTCTACACACTCTACACACTCTACACACTCTACACACTCTACACACTCTCCACACTCTCCACACTCTACACACTCTACACACTCTACACACTCTCCACACTCTACACACTCTACACACTCTACACACTCTACACACTCTACACACTCTCCACACTCTACACACTCTACACACTCTACACACTCTACACACTCTCCACACTCTACACACTCTACACACTCTACACACTCTACACACTCTACACACTCTACACACTCTCCACACTCTACACACTATACACACTCTCCACACTCTCCACACTCTCCACACTCTCCACACTCTACACACTCTCCACACTCTCCACACTCTACACACTCTACACACTCTACACACTCTACACACTCTACACACTCTACACACTCTACACACTCTACACACTCTACACACTCTACACACTCTACACACTCTACACACTCTACACACTCTCCATACTCTACATACTCTTAGACTGCACGTGTAAGTCCCACGTTGCACACTTTCACATGCGACGTCGCTTTCCTCGTCGTTCTCCTGTTAGTTTGTTTGTATTTAGTTGTTTTAACTTGTAATTTAGTTGTCTGTAGTACTCTAATAATCTATGTAAACAGTATTCTTTGAGTAAATAGTATTTACAATTAAGTTAGTTAAGACAATGAATAAAATGTAAAAATATAACAAAATAAATATATGATAAATAATCCATTAAAAACATATACTAAGTAATGTTATCACTAACATTGTCAGTGTCGATAAAGCGAGGCGCGCTCCCACCTGCGCGTGCGTCGCGCGACCTCAGTGTCAGGTGTATTATGACAGAAGCAGCCGCGTATGTACCGCCTCGTGATTTCTCTCGATATGTTAATATGAATTTATCGATTAACTTTCGTCCGCGAGCGCAATTTTATGTGAAATTTTAAGTGAACTTTAATCAAACAGTACATTCGTTGTGAAAGAGACAAATATAATTTATAAATATAAATTATAATTATAAAAAGTGAAGGAAAACGATGCAGACACAAAGCAATCAAGTCCGATGATACGAAATCAATTCGCGTTTGAAATAAATAAATTAAAAATGCCACGTGACGACAACATGGAGAATAGCAAACACAGTGATGTAAACGTAAACCACGTTGAGAGCACAAGAAGCGTGGACTCTACGAGGTTGAAGGCCTTGAAGGACTCCAATGAGGCGCTGGAGCTGGCCCTCGGTGAGCTGGGTCACTTCGGGCTGTACCAGCGCTATGCCCTGTTCCTGCTTTGCATCCCGAATCTTTTCGCCGCCATGTACTCCCTGAACTACGTGTTCGTCGCTGATCAAGTACCGTTTCGGTAATCTAAGTATACCTTACTTGGTTGACACTATAGTGTGTATGTAATACTGTACTGTATATTATTATAGTTTTGATTCATTCCAATAGACTACTTTAGTAGCAAATCTGATCAAATTCTTAATTTAACTAAAGATATACATACATTCTTATGAGGAAAGAAGTTTTTTGGTGCGCTATAGTATATCATCGCTATACATTTTTAATTGTTTTAAGTATGAGAATAATACCTAATTTATTTCTTTTATCCTACGCAAGTTACTTATGTATAATATTATTAATAAACGTTAATTTTCAGTTGATTCTCACTATTAGTAGGCATTTATTAAGTAATTAAGTAATTAAGATCTATTACAGATAGCTGTCATTAACAGTGTAATCGTTTGTAAGTAAGTGATAAGTAACATATACAGTGCAAACAAGTGAGCCCAAGTCACTCTAAATTAAAATAACGCTCAGTACAAATACGCTTATCTGCATTAATTAAGTTTGGAAACGTTAATACTTTATATACCTGCTGTTTCATGACATTTACTTTATAATAATGTAGTTTATAGTCATTACTTGATAGTCGTTTTAGAATTAATATACATATGTATGTAGGAAACCTAAAAGATGTGTTGAAAACCATTATCGTGAACGGGTCGCGAATGTAAAATGTAATGTGTTTAACTAAATTGCGTTCAAACAAATCATGTATATGATATAGACATAGACAAATGTATATGATATAGACACTTTGTTCCTACTTAAGATTCATTTATTTACATCCAAACAAATAATCCTAGTGTATGAACAAAGTATCTGTCTAACACAAAGCGACGTTTAGGTGCTAAGTCATCATGTGCTCATCATGAATTATAATCAGTTGCAATTAAACTGAAAGTATTAATTTCATCAGAATTAAAAAAAATACTTAAATTAAAGAAAGTATAGTGAACTAAAAATTTATTTGAATACGTAACTAAGCGAAGATGCAATAAGCATATCACTATGTATTGGTAAATTTCTTCATCGTGTATATTTTACAAATAAATAGAACAATACCTTGTCTTCAATAGGTATTTTTTGCTTACACATGTGTATACAAGTATGTATACAAGTATGTAGACAAGTAGGTTATTCGTAACACATGGCATTGTTTGTAAATTGTAACACATGAATAATTACAATTCGTAGGACGACATTAAAATGTTGAGAAAACCTTGAGATACTATTCTATAATAATATACATTAATTCCTTAATCATACTGTCAAATCAGTGTATATTTTAGTTGTAGACACTTGTTATAAGAGGCCTGTAAAGACTATAATATATAAAACAAATTACATCATTAAAGTGAGCGCTTCATGAGCGATTCACATATACTTAATATGATTTTTAGCTCAAAACCTATAATTTTCTAGACATTAGTACACATTACTATGAACAAGGAACAAGACATTTTATTTATTTTCTTTCATCATTGCCCTGCGAAATATGTATATATATATATATATATATATATATATATATGTATATATATATATATAAGAGATATCGTTATAATGTCTCCTATATGGAACAGTATATATCTGTAGACTACATTATCCGATTCCAATTATAAATTTTATTATATGATAGTAGCACAATCGTGGCAGTGGGTCCTCCTTCCCAACTTTCTTTTGAAATTAGCAAACGTTAAACAACAGAATGTGTAACATATATCTCAATTCTTTCCAGATGTGCGGTGCCCGAGTGTGAAAGAAATGGAAGTATCTTTGATAATTCTACTATCATGGATCTTCTCCCTGAAAACCAATGCCGTCGCTACACTCCGCTCGCCCCCGACCAGCTGAGTTGCGCACGCGCAGACTATCATCCGAACAGTACCATCCCATGTGACGCTTTTGTTTACGAAAATATGGGCACTATATATGCAGAGGTATAATTTTAAAAATACTAGATTTAACTTTACTTTATTTTGTAAAGTAGCTATTGCTGTATTAAGGTAAGAGATTAATCAGTAACAGATATCCAAAATATCGCAGAAAACCAAGTGCAATCGTAAGATAATCTATAATCTTCACAAGTCCAGATACGAGCTGCACGCACTCTCACTCGTGCGGGCTTTTCCAAACATAAGATATCTATTCACATGATTAATTTACTTTTTGCATCACTAAAAAATACTTTATTTACAAAATGTTTATTGCAATTATCAATCATACAATTATAGAATCTATACATATCTAAGAATGTTATTTTTTATATATTTATGTGGAGCAAGATCCATTTCTTTACCCACATTTACATATAATTTGCGTCGCAACTCATGATCACGTAATGTCGTACCTTTTTCTATTAAAACATAAAGAAAATTAAATTATAATGTTTTAAATATAAACATTTTCCAAAGTAAGTATCGAATTCACTAACACCGCGTAAGAGTCAACTATTTCCCAACCACGCCACGCGACCACAAGGCAACATAACTTCGGAAACATGTCGGTGCAAATTTTTAACTAAGCTGTCATCTGTCCGTGCAGTTCAACATGGCCTGCAAGGAGTGGCAGCGCACGCTAGTGGGCACCGTGCGCAACGCGGCTTTGCCCGTCGCTCTCATCCTTACAGGATTTGTGTCTGATGGGTAAGGTATTTCAAAAACTAATGTTCATAGTCGATCCTAGTGATAAATATGTTTTAAGTAAAACTATTTTAAACGGATTAATCGTATATTTTGGTATTTGGAAATACATTTTAGACTCAGTGTACCTGTGACTACGGACTACTGTAAAGTGTTCGAAACGTCAGGTTTTAAAAATGTATTTTACAATTCTAAAATATACGCGATTAATCCGTTTAAAATAGGTTCATTAAAAAAATGTAAAAATCGCTAAAATCAAAGGTCTTATTCCACAAATGTGTTTTAAAAATATTTGCCCTAAACATGTTGTTCTCCTCAGGTGGGGTCGACGCACGGCCTTCTGTATATTTGCAGCGTTCGCGGGAGCGCTGGGCATCGTGAAGTCTTTTGCCTACAACTACCAGCTCTACCTCGCTATGGAGTTCTTTGAAGCTGCTTTAGGATACGGCTTCAATAGCGCAGCATATGTCATGAGTATACTCAAGATATTTTAATCTTTAATTATTCGCAAGTCAGAGCGACGAGATATATTAACGTAAACGTGTTCATTAATTGACATAAAATTAAAAACAAACTGTCCTAAAACTCGCTTCTTTATTTTTACTCTTCGATTATCATTTACTGGGCTAGTGCAGATTTAGAGAAAGTAGCAACTATCGGCACGTCACATGTAAATTATTTTAAACTGTTTTAGTGGTGGAGTTGGCGCGTCCCTCGCTCCGGGCCGCCTTCGCCTGCGCCACGGGTGTCGGCTACGGCCTGGGTGGCGTGCTGTTTGCCCTCATCGCCAGCCGCTTGCAGTACTGGCGGGACTTGCTGCGCGCTATACACACGCCCGCGCTGCTGCTGCCGCTGTACTGGTTACTTCTCGACGAAAGTATACGCTGGTTACACGCGACCAAGAGGAAGGAACGCGCTGTTACTACTATCCGGAAAGTAGCTCGGTGGAATAAGGTTAGATATTATGGTCCAATCGAAGTTTGTATAGAATGAACATAAGTATTGCCGATGCATGATGAAGTCCTTTTAAATAGACCTAGCTATTCATAAAAACACTTTTTACTTTAACCAAATAAAGTTACAAAATGTTAATAAAACAGGTGATTCCCTTTTAAAGCATGTTGCATGTTCAAGGTTACTTTAGATGAAGAAATATTAAAAATAGTAGGAGAGAATGAGAATGGAGAAGAAGTGAAATCGCGGGACAACCCTTGGCTGAGCGTGATCAGGTCTCGAGTGCTCATGCTCAGATTCATGATGTGCTCGTGGTGCTGGATATCGACCTCGTTCGTCTACTACGGACTTACTATCAACTCGGTTTTGCTCTCTGGTGACAAATATACGAATTTTGCCCTCAATATGGCGATGGAGATAGTCGCCTCTTTGCTCATTATGATGGCGCTGGAACGGTTTGGTCGCAAGAAAAGCATTTTTGTAGCTTTTTTAATTTGCGGCATTGCATGCGTCACGCCTTATTTTATATGTAAGTCTACTGTTTTAATATTTAAACAAAATTAAACAATTAAAAAAAATTCCCATGAAATTATTTTAACATCCCGAACTAGTTAATTAGATTTCTTTTGTTTTACAGTGTATCATAATTGTTTATTTTAGCGCACTCCGGGGCCGCACTGGCTCTATTCTTCTTGGGTAAGCTAGCAATATCGTTTGCGTTTAACTCGCTGTACGTGTTCACGGCGGAGCTGTTCCCGACCAGCTCACGCTCGTCGGCGTTGGCGGCGGTGTCGCTGGTGGGCCGCCTCGGGTCCATATTGGCGCCGCAAACGCCTCTACTGGTATGTAACTCACTTATGGATTTCGTGTAGCAATAGTAATGTTAAAATTTATATATCTTTAATCAAAACAATTATTAAAATACAAAAAAATGCTTTCACACCTTTGCACGCATAGCGAGCTGGACAAAAAAATCAAAACTATATTTATTATGAATTTTTGCTAAGCACTTGGTCCAGTTCAATGTTAGAACTATATTCATTTGTGCTATTTGTAATAGACATAGTTTTGTAACTGTTTACGGCAAACAGCTTCACACCTCCGCTGTTTCCAGAGTGTCTACATACAAGCGCTGCTATACGGCGCGTGCTCGGCGTCGGCGGCGCTGCTGGTGCTGTGCGTGCCGGAGACGCGCCGTGCGCCGCTGCCGCAGCACGTCGCCGCAGCCGAGCGCTTACGACCCCCTGAGCCGGACCTGGACACTGCGCCTGCCGCTACACCAGTGTAGTTTGGATCTCTAGCCCATTTGCGGACATTAACTTGGCGCTCCCTAGTATAAGAACGGTCATAATATGTCTTTTGTAAATTGTGTAAAAGTTTTTGCGCGATAACACAGACGCGTTGAAAGTGCCGCGGCTGACGCTTGCCCTCACTTGCTATACCCTGGACTGTGGATGAAGCCGCCTCTAGTTACGAGTGTGCAGTCATTGATCAGAAGTCTGAAAACAGCCTATATACATTTTTATTAGGAAATAATTTTTAAAAAACCAATTTGAACGCAGCAGGATTCAAACCCGAGCCTTTTGGTAACCGTCCAAGCACTCTGACCGCTAATTTGGACGGTTTTCAAGAGGCGCGAGTTCGATTTCCACTGCGTTCAAATTTTTATACTTTTTTTAAAAGTGCTTCCTAAGTCTAAGTGTGGAATTACACTTTCAAAATAATAAATTAACATTTCATTGTTAACAATTGGTGTAAATAAAGTAATTGTTTTTATATTGTTGTTGTTGTTGTTTTGTCCTTTGACAAACAATTCTTTTATTAAGATGGTAATTAATTAAAATTTCAAATCTTAATTAAGAGTATCATTAATTTTAACTCTCTGTATACGTTTTCTGATACAGCTTTGATATTTTTTTAGCTTCACGTTTTTATCCCGCATAGCAGGGTCAACAGTGTCAAGCCAAACCTAGTGTCAAGACACTACGTGTTGAGTGGTGGAACTCAACGCCGCACTTTGTCTTTTTTACCAGCGCAAGGAAGTGAAAATAATTTAAATATAATCACTCATTATATAATTTAAATACATCAATCAATCGAGTGGGGATAAAACCCACAACCGATCGTGTACAGTCGTTTACAGTCACACGCTGTCCCACTGCGCGGATTCAAACTCTTTATGCATGGAGATTTGTGGACATTTATAAATAGATATGGAATATAATTCAAAATTTTAATTTCAGTTTGTCTGTTATAGTTTATTTTAATGATTTTATTTTTGTTATAAGCTCTTAACCCTACATACAACACTGAATACAGTCAGTATAGAAAGGATCGTAAATTCCACGCAAACAGAGTCTCAGGCAGTAACTAGTGGGAATATTCTAATATGAAACTAAAAATAAATGAACACAATAAAGTCAAAATCCCTTTCAGTCGTCACCCGTCGCCTCACGACGTACCGTACCGTACCGTATCGTAGTGTAGTCAGTGTCTGCGCCAGCGCGCGCCAACACATAGATACGGGCAATCTCGTGCTATTTACAGATTATCTTATATTTGAGATAATGCCTACAAATAATCAGATGTTGATCTCACTTGCATCGGATACTTTGCAAGTATTTACGATAAACATATGATTTTTTTATTATTATTTTAATATATTTTAAAAAAATAAGTAAATAGTTTTGTATTTTAATTTTGCATGTGAGTTTTAGGTAGAGCATTACTATGTCACCCCCGTAAAACCTAAATAGGCTATAGTTACTTGAAGACTGTACTTTCCTTAAGAATACTGTTTCACGTGCCCACATTATAAGGCTTGTAGCCAACCCATTCCGTACACATGACATGAACGCGATTGCGCTGTGAGCAATGTCCGTACTCGATGTACCCAATATGAATATAAACTAATAAAAACTGTTAAACATTTCCGGAGCGAGGTCTCAACAATGACACTATGTGTTTCCTTTTCTTCTTACATTTCGCCTGTCATTGTATTGTACAATATTCCTTTATGTCGCAACCGTTCATCAGAATATTCCTTTCCCTTATAATTATTATTTGCCAATTACTTTCTAGACTTTGAGACTACTTTTTTGACATCTACCTTAGCAAGGACAAGAGACACATGAAATAAAAAATATATACTAACAAAAAAATTTAAAAATATTGAATTATAGTTTCCAATTTTAGATTTTATATAATAGAAGTTACTCGCCTTATTCTTTTTTATTTCTTATTTTATTAACCTTTCACCCACGTCTGTATAAAAATTATATGTAGAACATACATTTCAAAACCAATAAATGATAATAAGTTTTTTAGCAAAAATAAAATGGTAAGTAAGAACGCGATCGTACATATTAGCTGCTTTAAAGCAAATAGATGATCATTGATCACCGTCCCAAACAGATTGTGGGGGATGCGTGTCCGGCTACTTGTGGATAAGCACAATAAAAACAACGAGTATTCAGTAAACCCTGTTCCGTTTTATTAAAATTAACTTTACACTGTTCATCGAAAAGTTCTTATCAACTATGTATATACATACGTACATACAGACGTACATACAGACGTACATATAGACGTACATATAGACGTACATATAGACGTACATACCGACGTATGCAGTGTATTTGAAGGTAAATTTCATTTTTCCTTCACATCTTGGTATTATTTTAAACATTAGACAATAAATACTTGCTAAATAAATATATTGAATATGATACATTTATGTATACAGTAAGTATACAGTAAGTATACACAGCGGTTGGCACAATACTTCGTTACATATTTAAGAAGAATTCGAGAAATATAAAAAATATTTAATTCCGAAGTGGTGTTAAAAAGAGACAAAGAAAACTGAAAACAATTTATAAATCAACGCATTGAGTGGGGAAACTCAACGCCGCACTTTGTCTTACCAGAGCGAGGAAGTGAAGACAATTATATATAATCACTGCCCCGAGTGGGGATGAATCCACAACCGATCACGTTACAGTCAGACGCTGTCCCACTGTGCGATCGGCCTCACCACGTGTTGTGATTAGAGATATTTTTTAAATGATATCATTTTAAACGGATTTATCGTGTAATTTTTGGTAATGCATTTACGGTAGCCATTGGTCACGGTCTATCTTTGCTACAATTTCACATAAAAATGCATCAAACTAAATATTCTACCAAAATAATGACGTTGTCACTACCTCGCTTTACTTATTATGTACTTTACCAGCACGGTGGTAGTGTGGTAGTGACACATGACGTCACTCACTGCCAGTACGAATTATTACGATCAAAGTAGTGTTAAACATCTATTTTTTTAATTTATTTTGTTTATTACATATATTGCTTATGTCATACTTTTTTAACGATTCTTTAAATAACGCAGCTTCACGCTCTTTCTTGTACGCTAATGTATACAGTAGTAAACAATAGTGTAGTGGCAAACCACACCACTTTCGTCAAATCAAAACATGACGTATTAATTAAAATATAATTATTCCCCTCGGTGGAAATTGAACCCAAAACTATCGTATTTACATGTCTCGTACATAAGCACAGCCCTCTTAATGATCGACTTGAGTAATGCTAAATTTAAAGCAGTACGCCAGGTAATTTAGACAGATGGCGGTAGTTTGATATTATTAATTTTTATATAAATTGACAGATGAGTATCGCCTCGGTCTTTCTGTGATCACGGACTACTGTAAAGTGCTCGAAGCGTTGATTTTTCAAAAAAATATATTTTCGTATACCAAAATATACGCGAATAATCCGTTTCAAATAGTTTCATTTAAAATTACCTGAGTAGCTTTAATAATCAATATTAATCTGCTTTATTTACTTTTTACATTAAACAAGTTGATGTATAGATGTATAGATATTAGAGGCGCGATATCTGTTGAAGACAATGGAAATATTTTACAATCAATTTAGATTACACCTTCTGATAACAACTGTAACGACAGGTGATAAGCGAGCGGTCTCACAGTGTTACGTTACACTAAGTATTGTTTCATTTTACATCTAAAAACAATCTCTTAATATTATATAGGATCGCGTGTTAACTTCCTCATTTCAAAGTCACTATAATTTAAACATCTTTCTCTTAGTAAAATTCGTAAAAAAATATTTTGTACACAATTCTTACACATCATGTACTATTCTAAACTTAGTCGTAGATAAGTGTATAATATTATGATATTTGTATAATAATAATTTAAAATGTAAGATAACTGAACACCGCTACGATGTACTAGTACAGCTCGAGCACGTCACAGCGGCGCTCTACGTCGTGCTCTCAGTCTTGTGGGCGCAGTCGCTCTATATTCGTAATACAGTCATGTAGTAAACTTTGTTTGAGCTACCGACTACTACATACTAAATATGTCTCTAAATAATTACATTTTCGATACATTCATTGTATAAAAGTTATTTAAAAAGACACTAAGTTCGTGGAATACTTTAATATTTCCGCACCCGCCACGTCACGCGGTGTCGGTGGTGCTGTCGGGTCGCATAGGCGCGAGGGGCTGCAGCTCGCGCGCAGCGGGGCCGGCGGCACGCGCGGGCGTGTCCGGGGGGCGCAGGCGCGCGTACACGAGGCGGAGCGCCGCCAGCGCCGCCAGCGTGAGAAACGCAGTCGACGCGAACGTAGCGTCGGGCCCGCGCCGCGCGTACACCGCCGATACAAACACGGGGCCGAGAGCGCGCGACGCACAGCCCGCACCCGTCAAGATGCCCATCCAGACGCCCTGCGGCCGAGGTCCCAGAACCTTGGAGAAGATGGTCTGGATGAGCGTCACGCCGAGCGGGTACCCCACCGACACGCACGCGTAGCCCGCCAGGAACTGCCCCAGCGAGAGCGCGCGCGACGTCTCGCACCACGGCTGTGCGTTCTGCGGACAGCCGCCGCCCGCCTCTCCGCCCGCTTCGCGCGCCAGCGGCGGCGGCTGCGGGCCCCATGGGATACACAGCAGCGACGCCATGGCGGTCAGGAGGAAGCCGCCCCACAGCAGCAGCGCTCTGCGGAATAATAATCATCTAGTTACTCAAAGTATAACACATGTGTATATAATATCATTATGAATTTCTATTGGTCACGTGTTCGTCAACAAATATAAAGCATTATAATTAAGCTAAAGCGTGCAACAGATCCTGTAGTACCTCTCCTCGAATATCTTAGTGAGCGGCGTGATGAGCGCGAACACGGCGCACGCGACGAGGGCACCAGCGCTCATGAGCGCGCCCATATACTCCAGCGCCTGCTTCTTACTCCACGCGAACTGGTCCATGGTGAGGGAGGTGGCGAGTGTCTCCAGCAGCACAAAGTTGAACACCAGCACAAAAAACGCCGCCACCAAGGTCCAGCTGCTAATGTAGTCCGGCTTGATCGCTTTTAGAGCTTCTTTCTCTGAAATAACATGTCTTACTTTCACTTTACCATTTTGGAGTATTGACAGTAACAATTATTCTTTGTACGAATAAACTGAATATAGATAAATGACTAAAAAAAATTGTAAAATAAATATATTGAATATATACCTGTCTCTATACCCTGAGCGAGCATCGCCTCTCTGGCTGCTATCTTCCTCTCCTTAAAGCAGAATGGCAAGAAGAGAATGAAATTGATAAGTCCTAGCACGGCGTTGATCCACCCGGCGGCGGTGTACATGTCCAGGCGCACGGGGCGCGTGTACTCCCCGGGCGGCGCGTAGGGCTCCCCGGGCCCGAGGGGCGCGGCCGCCGCCTGCAGCGCGGGTCCCACCACGAAGCCCAACACCTGCGCCAGCGACGCGCCCGCCACAGCGCGCGTCCGCTCGCCCTCACGCGTCGCCGCAGATAGGTAAGATCGCGCTACTGCCACATTTGCTGGAAGTCGGTACGAGAGCCATATAAACTATACATTCATATACATTACTTCACAGAAACTATTATTTGTTCGCTACGTCTTATATCTTAATTTAAGACCAACCTCATAAATTACTGTTGTGTGTTGTGTACTGTTGTGATCCACAAATGTTTACGTTTCACATATAATAACATAACTCCTGCTAAGATAACATAAATACGAAGGTTTGCTTCTACCTATTTATACCTACACAAAACAATTGCGTGACAACTGACTAGTGACTGATAGACAACGTTTAATCAAATCTCCTGGGCGTATAAAGGTGAGATTTGGCAAGTATATTCCATGCATAACTTAGGGGAACGCTAAGAGATAATTCTAGAAATTTCCAATGTAACGGAAACCATTGAGATCTTACGTATCACAATCGGGCAGATTTCTCAATGTGTTGTTACTGAACACGCCAGTGTCGCAGTCGCCGCAACACACAAAGACGCTAGGCTAAGAGTAGTACTCTATCATTAGCGCCTCACTACACAATAGAGAATGCGCGTTTTATATTTTAAAATATGATACTAAACTATGAATATATTACAACTGTACGTTTTGTAATTATGTTCAACACGGGTGCAGTATTGCAGTGCACTCTACTTAAAATCAATATAGTTACTTCCATTATTATATCATAGATATATGAATCTGGATGTAATGTGGATATTTTGAAACATTTACATTTAAGATCGGTCATATCTTGTGGGACGCCATCTTACTGTAAACGCGACCGGTTGTGGGTTCGATTCCCACTCGAGGAAATAATTATATTTAAATTGTATTTACTTTCTCGGTCTGGTAAAGCAAAGTGCGGCGTTGAGTTCCATCACTCAACAAACATTATCTCTAATTCGGTGGAAAGCGAAGTACGGAGTGTCTTGATACTAAGTACTTTCTGTCTACCCTGCTATGCCGGATGAAAACGTGAAGTAAAAAAAATAATGGAAAATTGAAGAACATCCAGCCTTCATTATTCGAATGTATAATTAAAATAACAAACTCAAACAAACAAACAAACAAAAGCCAGTAAATGCACTACAATAATTCATTAGTCACGTTTCGGAACACAATCAAAGTGATCGAGGTCAGAGTGTTTAATTAATGTCATAAATAAATAAATATTAATAAAGAACACCTCCAACATGTGACGGAACGGACTGATAAAAAACTTGTTTTTTCTCTTTGTTGGGAATAGCTCGATGTTCGACATTTTACATCGTGGTTAAATATCAATTGTATGTATATATATATATATATATGTATATATATATATATATATATTTCTTAAGTATTAAATCACCCCGACGATCTAGTTCGTGTGTCATTAACAAATTTCAAAAATCTATTTAAAATACTTTACTCTCTTTTGCCATTGCTCTTGTACCATTCAAAACATTCATAATAAAGCATTTCAAAACATAATAACGCTTTAAATATGCATAAAACACTATTGTTCTGTTTGTGTGTGAAGGTGAATCTCACTACCGACTAGTAACAACGACGGACGGCAAACTTGTGACAATTAACATAAATCAACAATTATTAATATTGAGTTAAGTCACTCAGAGCCGAGATACCGAGAACTGCGAGTCAGCTTACATTGTAACAGTAACCGATTAAAAGAATTAGTCAATTATACAAAGTATAAATAAACTGGTGTTTTCTACAGTCCCAGTATATCACTACACACAGATTACTTTCATGGTTTTGAGACTATGTTAGAAAAATCCGTGCACAGCGTCAAAAGTCTTAGAACGTATTGTTTTTCGGCATTTAAATCAGTATCTATCAGAAAACCATATTTTATCTCAGTCCCAGTCTGGTTTTCCAGTCGCAGCGGGCAGTCGCATTACATTAAATATGGACAAGCAAAATCTTACTGTCATTGCTCTGCTCGACTTCAGTAATGCTTTTAACACTGTAGATACAGATCTTTTAATTGCAGTGTTGCGTTCGATAAATATCTCTTCTCATACCATTGAGTGTTTCAGGAGCTATTTACCAGAGCGGCAACAGTACGTACAAGCCAATGACAAGTCATCCTCTTTCAGTTCTCCGTTTTCCGGTGTTCCACAAGTGGGTTTATTATTTAATTAATTGTTATTAAAACAATCTCCCAAACCCTTTCCTCTTCCCTTTACCTTTATGCTGACGACTTACAAATTTACGAAACCACTCCTCCGATGTATATCATTGAAGGTATTAGTAAAATTAACGAGGTTTTACAAAATGTTAGCAGATGGAGCCGGTCTTATGGCTTTACTAACAATCCGCGCAGATAGCTGAGACTAGTCGAAATATATTTGCTACGATTGTATCCGTAAAACGCTGGAAATATTTCCTACCAAATAAAACCAAAACTATTCTAGCTCACTCTCCACTGTTACCGATGTTAGATTACGCTGACTCGCGCTACCCAGACTATCTTGAGGAACAGTTGAACAAACTAGAGCAGTTACAAAATCTATGTTTTAAACTTATTTTAAATCTGCGTAAATATGATCATGTCCCCGATCATCGTCGCCAGCTTGGATGGCTCCCTATCCGTCTGGGTCTGCTAACACTCCTCTATTCGATCCTGTATAATCCTCTCGCTCCCCCTTACTTAAAAGAACAGTTCTATTTCCTCAGTTCAAATTCCCACCTTCACCTAGAGCTTAGATCGAGTCGTGATAATCTACTTAAATTACCTTGTTGTACTGAATTCAATTCCAACTCCTTTACTGTGAAATCTGCGATTCTTTGAAATGAACTTCCTGCAGACGTTTCACACTCAAAGTCAGTCTTTATTTTTAAAAACCGTCCGAAACAGCGCCTACTTAATTTAGTCCGTTAGTTTATTTGTTTGTAGATTTATTTGTTATATGTCAATATATGAATATATGAATATATGTATGTATGTATTTGTATGAATATATGTATATAATAAATTATGTTTTATATTTAAGTGAATATTGTGTATTTGTACTAAAACAACTCTTTTGTGGCGTTTGTTTTCTTTTTTATTTTCACTTTCTTTATTCCTTTTGATACCAAAGGCTGCTGTAAGAGATTGTTTGTAGCAATAAGGCCTTTACATACATTTTGTTATAGTATATTGTTATTTGTAAGTTTTTTTAAGTTTCATGTGAAATAAAGTTATTCTATTCTATTCTATAAAATAATTGTAATTTACACGCGCCACCACTTCGTTCACCTGAGCAGTGAACCAGTGTTGGCACTACCCCATTCGCCTAAGTAGACCAACAAACATGGCATATACCACAAATGTATTAATGTCAAAAAGCTTAATTTTTTAGCGGAAAATATATAGTATATTAATTTTGTTATTTTTATTTCTTTATTCTAATAAGATAAACCGCTACGTCAAATTCCGCCGTTTCACGCAAAGTCTCTAATGCGAACAGGCCGTCCTGAGCCCTAATAGGTTCTTTAGGTTATCTCTAATTAGAGAATAAGACATGAAGCTCAAATAATAATAATTAAGATCAGTACCAGAGCTGATCCCGACGAGGGCTCTCGCCGCCAGCATCCAGTAGTGCGCATGCGGACGAGTGAGATGAAGGTGCGCGTACAGCGTGGAGGCGAACACGAACAGCGCGAGCGTGGCGAGCATGGGAGCGCGCGCGCTTCCGGCGCGGTTTGCCCACAGCCCCAGCAGTGGGGATGCTGCCAGCTGGCCCAGGGGACTCGCGCCCACCGCCAGCCCCAGCGCCTCCTTGCTGGTGCCCGGCTGCAACTGGAATAAATTATTATGTTAAAGGAATAGCAAAAATACACAAGTAACAATTTAAAATAATCTAAGTAACATGAAATATAGAAACGGTTAAGTTTCTGCGCGCTTAAGGCAAGAATTACAAAAAAGAGGTAATAGAAGCTAATCTCAATAATACTATCGAAAATAGAACGATCGTTACTTGCCTTTATATGATAAATATAGAAAACTAAAATTTATTTTCATTTCTCTGTTGTGGTAAAACAAAGTGCGGCGTTAAATTCGCCACTCATCGCGCAGTGTCTTGACACTAGGCAGTCTCTGGCTATCTAGCTATGGGTTTAATATATAAAAACTTTAAATAAAAGTACTTAGTTTAAGTTTGCGTCCAAATACATATACCTACATGGACATTCAAGTGCTTACACTAGTCCTATTCAATTGGATTCCTTAAAAGTATTTTATTGAATTTTAAATTTATACAATTTTGTGCATCCGTAAGGAGTATAATGTAGTCTAAAAACACATTCGTATTATACCTTGAGTTAATTAAATGGAATAGGGCAAGTTTAGTAATTACCGACTGTGTGTGTGTGTGTGTGTATGTGTACAACATATTGAGAAATGGGAATGCGTACTACATTGTAATGATACCTTTGTATTCAATTAGATGAGTCGCTAGCACTGGGACGTCGGAGGCGCGTCTAAGTATAGCGCCGTGCGTCGGGCGTGAGAGCGCGTAAGTCAACACATACAAGAAACATATATTTGCTGTCAAACGACAACCGTGCCCGGAAACATGGCGACTATTTTTAAAAGCAATTTCCCAATGTAGAGGTCGCGGCCGCATTGTGTCACCGACCACTGGCCACTGCTTTACTGCGGGTGTCGCTTACCATACATACCAATAGTATACAGTATCGTCATTTTAAAGAAAAATCCAACGTGAATTTTTACTTTCTCTGTAGTTATTACGTGAAGACTTAATGTTAATGAATTACTAGAAAATAGATATTTCAAAATTATTTTTTATAGAAACTATTTGCTTTATCATACAATTGATTAAACATTACATTAACAGTAAACTTCACTATATCAGTTATATCTCACAGTAATCATTTTTAAATGCGAGTTTCAGAATGTTTTAAGTAAGTAAGCCGCAGACGTGAGTCGACATCAAGGCTGGCATGTCGCCACACTTAATTCCTTAGCTGATGGCTGTTGGCTGTTGGCTGTTGGCTGTTGGCTATTGGCTATTGGCTGTTGGCTGTTGACTGTCACTCACCGGAACTAGGGATCTTCGTACACAGAGCTCTTCATTACATCAATCATGCGTCACTGACACTCTCGCACACACTTGTTATTACAAATATAACAATGTTCTTATATTTATACTGTTTTACACTTTTCATATTGATGCTCAACGACATAGAGCGTGTTGTGTATTCAGTTTGTGTCCACTTCTACGGGCTTTTAACGAGGTATTTCCTGTTTCTTAACTTTTATCATCGCACTGGATACGAAATACTATTGTTTGTGTTGATAATTACTTCGCAATCGTCGTTTTTGAATAACGGTCTCTAATAAATATAATTGGTAGTATTATTACCTATTCAGATTAATATTCTACAGCAAATATTAATTGCGTAGATTTTTGTAAACCCGACGTTTCGAACACTTTACGTAGTCAGTCTGCCTGTGACCACGGACTACTGTAAAGTGTTCCAAACGTCGGGTTTACAAAAACATGTTTTCGAATACCAAAATATACGCGATTAAATAAAATAAAATTAAATAGTTTCACTTAAAAAGATAAATTTACACATTAACAGAATTATTACAGTATTATTTATTTTGTTATGTTTTTGGAAAACTTTTAATTCTAAATCAGTTAGAGCAGAGATTCTATTATTTTTCACACCACCCATTTGTGTCAACTGTCAACTAACACTTAGGAGTGCGCTGTGGAGGTGACCTGCAACGCATGAGACGTTAATCTGATAGCCGATACATCACTGTCCGTTGCAACTTGACACTGTGCAATTATAATATTATAACTAACATTTACTCCACTCTAGCGATCATAAATAATGCTTGTTCTGGAGTATGGAAACTATGTACGTATAAAATGGTTGCAAATGTTTAATAAATATGAGTGTTTGAAACATTTCTATTGGTATTGGACTAAATCTAATAATAAGATTTCGCATAACATTTTGCGATTCGTTTAAGTTTGGTAGAGAAATTTTAAAGGAGAGGAACAGAAAAGGGGGCCCTCAACTCTACACTTGTGTCGCATCACCAAGGCAACAATCCCATCTTCTTTCCCTAAAACGTGATGGACAATTGCATTGAATTTATAGAATGTTAAGAAACGTTTCCATTAAACGTATTTTACGGATGTTATATGTGATCACTTTCGTCTAAACTGTGAATATACTATAAGAGATCATCAATGTATAATTTATTTATAAATTTCTTTAACAATGTATGTCTAAATACGACAGCTATCAGTCAGTAGTTCAGTAGTCAAGGTCTAACACACACATGACCTAGAATAATTGACTTAATTATAATATTAATATGCTCTCATGATACATGGTATTTCTCTTATGGTTTTACTAACTTTATTTATATAAATACCAATTTCTATACAGATCATCAATCAATAGTATATAGTAAGGATATAAAAGTCATACACACGCCAAACACAATTTCTAAGTGGTTGTAAATGAGTGGAGACGTGAACAAAAGCCGTTAATACGACTTAAGTACTTCGTGAGATAACATTACATGCCCAAATTACACCTAATGACAGTTTGATTAATTACAACATGTTCCTTAATGCCATGATTTGTAAAATGCTTTAATTCAATGGTTGCAATCAAAAGCTATCACATCTATATCTAATTAGATCGGAATATCAAATAGAAATGTATTTACTAAGTAGTTTTATCACTTGGCTCTCCTTTATCTGCAAGTAAAACTATTTTCAATAAAATATGAAAATTCTATCAATAACAAATTGTCTTAGTAATGTGGACTCACACCGGCATTGTCTCTATTATGTAGTTTACTGAACTCTGTAAACGATTTAAATATTTTCTTTGTTATTTTATATTCCAGTTCACAAAGAAGTTATCAAAATCAAATTGATATGATATGCTAGTTCTATTTACAAAGAAATATCCAAAAAAACCAAATAATTCGGAATTTCACTTTAATAAGTAGTAGAAGAAGTAGTGTAAAGTTCTGGCTTTTTAGATTCTTTGAAGATTTTTTTTGTTATTTCCATTACAGACCGCTTTGATGAGACCTACTTGAGAAACAATTTGATTTGTATGATACTTCAATAAAATGTTATAATCACAAAAGATATTAGTAAGGTATATGATTATCGCTATTATTCTCATATGAGGACTGATACGCGCGCCTTATCACTCATGTAGTAGACGCACTCGTAACGTATGTACCTACTATGGTCATTATAAACAAATAACGTGGTTGCCGAGGGCACATATCGAGACTCAGATCAGCTCTAACATCTGAACCTGATCCCTTACAATTGTGTATATAGCTGTACCTTGTCGAGGTAGGGCCACACGCCGGTAAGCACTATGCTGAAACCTAGTGACATCTGGAACATGGTGAAATATATGACGTAGACGCTGCGCCAGCGCTCTCGCTTCTCGCGCTCACTCTCCAGGGCGTCCTCGACGGCCTCCGTCGGCCTCTCCCTCCGCCCCACCAGACCCTTCAGCCATTCCATTACGTGCTGTCTCCTTCACGCACTTGGACTCGTCAGCTGTTCTTATCAATGATCACTACCCGATTATATCGTCGCAGCATTCCACCGAGCACAATAGAAATAATGTAAAAACTTCACAATCTTGCACGTCCACGTCCGATGTAAACAAAGAGCAGCGCGGTGTGGGCGCGCGCGTCGTGCTCGCCCTCCGCAGTACACATCGAGACTAGTATTCGAGAGCTCGTTCGTTGGCATCGTTTCCCTTTCTACAGACTATAGTGCACGGGTGTGCGCGCAGTGGTCGCGCCGCGCCTCGCGCCTCGCGCCTCGCCGACGCGGTGTCAAGGTGTTTGAAATGTTTATCGAACACTGACTTCGGTCTCTACTGGCTCACAAAACACAAATCTTGCATACTAATATAATGTTATCGCCAAATATTAAGTAACAAATGCCAAAATATTCCGTTTAATATCATGTTTATTTTTAATCACAATGACTACCTAAAAATACAAAATATCGGTAGAATACGTAATAACCATCATTTAAATGTAACGCCTACATTAAAATATTGGCAATCGCAATGCACGTATAACTTTGCTATTTAGTTATATGACACTGAATTTTTTAATTATACTGAATGGAAAAATAAAAAATACATCAACTAATAACACAACATTTTTATTTTATATGATAATTGGTTAACATTTCAAAATGTAGTTGTACCCATTTTATAATAATTTTTAATAGTCGTAATATTTAATCTATCTTAATTTAGTTTTTTACTCTGTGGACGCTACATGTTACAAGTACAGATAACATTGATTTTTTGACTGGTTCTGATTTTACGTCTTGCACTTTGCAGTTAACTAAAAACACATCTCCATACTCACACTTCATTTTTGAAATTAAAAGACCTTTATAAAGTATATTCAAGATGCTATCATCGCGGCCCATCCTCTCCCGTGTTATGCAGCAATTTGGTAAGTTTATTATTATGCTCTTAATTTCATATTAGAAATATATCACTCACGTAACTTTAATTATTTGTTTATAATTTTGTCAAGTTATTTATAAAATATAGGTTGCTTCTCATTCCAGTTTATGGTTATATAGAAATTCAATATTTGAAATACCATTTTTATTGTTACATAACAACAAAAATAACCTAAAACTCGATTTGTCTGTATTATATTAAGCGTTTTCCTCATGACTTATTATTTTGTACTAAAGTGATTTTGTACATAATAAAGATTACGTCAATTCATTTCAAGTACTAGTGTACCATAATGTCTCCCTGCCTTATAATAATCACCCGTAAACTATATAATGTTCATTTATAATCTTATTATGTCATTAAACAAATTGTATAATTAATATTAATTATCTTATACTTATGCAGCAAGACGCTATCACGGTGAACATGGAAGCTTCAAGCCCCCAAGCATGGATGAGCTCCCCGTGCCGCAAGGCTCGTGGCAGGCACAGTATGATGCCAACCAGCGCCGCTATAACTCCATCCTTCTATTAGGCATCGCCTTCACAAGTGCCTCAATCATCATTGTAAGTATTTTACATATACTTATTTAGTATATATCACATATAAAATTTTACTTGAGTGTTATTATTTAATAACATTTTTTCAAAACAGCTTCATTGAGAGAGCTGCAATGATTCCTTGGGATTAATCAATTAATGAAAACCATTATATCAGTTTATAATGATGTGTTTATAGACATGGTTGATTTTATAGAAAATTATTTGAATGTTTGTTTGTTACAGGGGAAATCAACTGGGCTTATCTACCTGAACTACGCCCCACCAAAGTCTATTGATTAAATATGGAGCACCATGTAGCATTGTGATCTAACATTTAGTTAATTTAAATATAGAGTTTAAAAAACTATGTGAATGTTTTATTTCTTCTGTTAATAAAAAAATCAAATTACTGTAATTATTTGAAAAAATGTTGTTTTATTGCCTTCAGGCTCCATAACAAAACCAACCCCGCATTACTATACTATTATCAACTGATAAAAATGATTATTTAAAATAACCTGTTCCACATCATAATGGCGATTCACACACGCTGTTGTGTTGATTCTACTTTACAATGTTTATATTTCAAATATTTTCAGTTCTGTTGTTCTTTAATTATGACAGATCAAGCATATAGAGAAAGAGATTGGATAGTAAAAAAATAATAATTACTGTATGATGAACTGCTTGTTAAGAAGAGATACGAAGAGAAGGTAAGAGTAAAAAGACCTTCACTTATAACAAGACAAATAATGTCTATTGCCGCCATTTTCTAGTCGGGTCGACTTTGCGTATCATTAAAGCGGAGTTATGCATCTTGGTTCTGTTCGTGTTGTGCACAAGGAAATATCAAGAACAGAACTAGAGTTAGAGTTGCTTGTGGGCTCTCTATATGTTTGTCATGATTGGTGCCTCAATACAGTTTCTTTGTGTGACATATCTATGACTTGGATTTTTCTATTGATTTAAATAAGAAAGTACGTTAAAGTTCTTGGTACTTCAACTTGCCAAAAACATTATTATTTAAACTTCGTTTCACTAAAACTACATACACAGATAAGTTATTTATGTCATCAAAAATAAAAAGTAACAGTTTATAATCGTTTAATATAAATAACAGACATTACATGATCGAGTTTCATTACTCTACTCATTACTCACTATTTGGCAGCAGCGGTCACCGTGAGTGTCGTTTGGTAATTCAGCGATCGCGTACATATATATGCACGAGTTTCTTGCAAGCTGATAGCATTCCGCTACTTTTTGATTTTATTCAATGACTTCAGTACTAGAACTATCTAGATGAAAGAAGAATAAAATAAATGATAAATTATAATACTAAAAGTATGCGTGTGTGTGTTGTGTCTATGATTATTCTTTAAACACGATGACGTTTATATGTTCTATGAAATAGAGATGTGTGTGCGTGTGTGGTCAGTGTTCGCGAGCAATGTCGCTGAAGGCGTCGAGGATGTCCTGCGTGGTGAGCGGCAAGCTGAGCCCCGCGCCCGGGTAGCACGCCGCGATGCGCGCCTCCAGCGCCACGTGCTGCGCGATGAACTCCTCCTGCATGGCGCGCCACACCACCTGCAGCAGCCCGCCCTCCGCGCTCAGGTGCTTCTCCACCGTGCGGTACAGCCGGTGCAGCGCGCGCCGCACCTCGCCCGCCGGGTACAGCGCCAGCACGCGCCGCAGCTCGTGCTTGCTGAAGGCCGCGCGGTAGCACACCTCGTCCTCGCGCACGCCCGCCGCCACCGCCTCCGCCACGCCCTCGAAGAACTGCGCCAGCCGCTCCAGCGGCCGCCCGAAGTAAGTCGTCACGTACTGGCGCAGCGCCTCCGCGTAGCGCGCGCGCGCCTCTCGCCGTTGCGCCTCCAGCGCCGGCACGCGCAGCGCGCTCACGGCCGCGTGCAGCCGGTGGTAGTTCTCCAGCTGCACGACGGCGCGCGGCGTGCGCGGGTGCTCCGCCGCCGCCACCGCGCGCAACATGCCCGCCGCCAGCGCTGCGTACCAGCGCTCCAGGTCGGCGCGTCGCCCGCGGGCGAATATGCGTTCGCACTGCGCCGCCATCTCCTCCAGCTCGGGGATGAAGCTAAGCACGCCGCACTTGGGGCGCCGCGCCGCCGCGCGCACCGCCTCCGGCAGCGCCGCCAGCCGCTCCGACACCGCACGGTCCGCGCCACGCTTGGCGGCCACCGCCACGGCGGCCAGTGCGGCGCGCGCCCACCTCGCCTCGCCGCTCTCGCCGGCTCCGCTTCCACCCGTGCCGCCCTCGCCGCCCTCGCCCAGCACTCGCCGCCCCACGCAAGCGAGCGCGCGCATTGCGCCGTAGGGGTCGGCGCGCTCTATGTGCGCGACGAGCGCGACGAGCTCCGCCTCGAGCGCGGGGAAAAGGTCGGCGAGGAGGCGGCGCGCGGCGGCGGGCGGGCGGCGCGGGGAGGCGCGCTCCCCCTCGCTGCGAGACCCGTCGCCGTCGCTGTCTCCCTGCACGCGTAATCACGTAATATGATTTAAAACGCCTCGTTTCGCTGTAATTTAGCGAAGTAAGAAGCAAAAATAGTATTGCAATAAGGTCCTTGTCTATAATAGCGGTAGCCTCGGACATTTCCTTTATGTCAGATTTATTACATAACTGCAAATGATCCGCACACTGCTGGTAGAGAGTAGAAATAAATCTCGAGATGTAATTAATAAACACAGAAAAAAAGAAGATAAGAGAAATGCTGCCTTGTGGAACGCCAGCAGTTAGTTCTAACCCCGTCCATGTGACATCATTACATTTTACACACTGCCGACGACCGAAGTGAAGAGAATCAAAAGAAGTACGTCAAGAACAGAGTTTCGACCATTACAGTAAGCTTGGTATTATCCATCGCACATCGAATGCTCTCCGCAATATAATACACAAGCGCAATAAGCTGTTAGAGGAAAGATAAAAGCAAAGCTGGCTATTGGCGAACAGCTCAAGGACCTTTGATAGGATTGAAAGGAAAGCTATAGGACGATAATCAGTGGTATTAGAGGGATTACAATTTATAGGCAGGAGATCGATCATGTTGAGACTGAGATAGCCCCTTCCAAAAGCTGTGGTGCAGTTAGGACCGCATCGGATACAAAGCTAAGCTAATTATTAAAAGAAGGATTTAAATCATGAAGAATCATCCCTATTATGAGTGTCAGATGACGTTGTATTTTTGTATAATAGAAAACATAAGCCTTAACCTAATTACCTTAGTAGAATTTAAAGTAGACTACTTTATTCAATTTTTGTTCAATGTTTGTACTTATGTATGTAAATAATTAAATATAAGTTCATATGAATAAGGTGATAATTTTACGTAAAATAATAAGTACCTTCGTATCAGCGTCCAGATGAAAAAACTGCGTACAGAAGTCCTGTTCGGCGTTGCACATGGTCTCGACAAGCGTGAGCACTTCGTCCAGTACGTCATCCGCGCGCTCCGGCGGCGACTGCGCCAACGCCGTCCGCGCGCCCTCGCACGCCGCGCGCACCTCCCGCTCGTACGCGCGCGCCCACGTGCCCACGTACACGCGCACCAGCCCCTCGCACGCGCGCTCGTCCATGTCGCGCAGCCAGCGCATGAAGGGCGCGTACGGCAACAGCTCCGCGTGGTGCCGGCGGCGCGCGCCGCCTGCGACCGGCGCGCTCGCCTCGTTAGCGAGGTGGATCAGCGTGTTGTTGAGGTGCCGCGACAGCGCCGCCGCCAGTGCGTCACGCGCGCGCGCCAGCCGCCGCAGCCGCTCCCGCACGGCGCCCAGCCGCAAACGCGCCGCGCCGGCCGCGCGCTCCCCGCCCAATGCCGTGCGCAGCGCCTCCGCGGCCGCAAGTGCTCGCGCGCGCCCCTCCGGGCTGGCCAGGGAGATCTCCGCCAACGAGTCCAGGTCGCGCAGCGCGGGCGCATCGAGCCATGCGTATATATCGGTAAGCTCGGCGAGCAGAGAGCGCGCGGCGGCGTCAGCACGAGCGGCTCCGGAGCGCGCATGAAGCGCTGCGGGGGCGGCTCGCGTTAGCGCCTCCAGCCGGGCTAGGCGCGCAGACAGGGCGGCGCCGGCCTCACCTCCGGCCTCGAGACGTGCGGCGAGGCGCGCGCCTCCGCCCTCGGTGGCCGCGGCCAGCATGCCACCCACATTGAGTGCGTCGAGGCGCGCGAGGCGCTCCCCAAGGCGGCGCACGCGTCGTTCAGCGTCGGCGTCGTCGGGCTCGGCGTCGTCTAGCAGCGCAGCGAGCGCGGCGTCCGAGGGCGGCCCGGCGGGCGCGGACTGCGCCGCCTGCGACATGTGCGCGAGCACGACGCACGCCTTCTCATCGCTACATGTCCACGTCAATATTTCCCCTCCAGCTTCGACGCTTACTCCACCGCCCTATCGAATGATAAATTAACCCTACTTCAATATTTACTATTTTTAAAGTGTTATTCCACACTTAAGATTAGAAAACATTTTTGAAAAAACGTACAAAAATTTGAACGCAGCGGGATTCGAACCCGCGCCTCTTGAATACCGTCCAAGTTTTTATACGTTTTTTCAAAAATGCCCTACTTCATTACTTCATTATGGAAAAATAAACGACATGCTTTTTCTATGATTATTTGTTTTAATGACTTCTGATATTATATAAGATAGTCTCGAAGATAGTCTCGATCAGTCTTTTTATTTTATAAAGCATTTGTTGGTTCTATTAGCATTCCAAGTTAGTACAGATTTCCGACAAAGAAAACAACTAAATCAGGAATTTTATTGCGATCCGTTGCCCGACCAACTTATTGTTTTAATATTTACTATTTTTAAAGTGTTATTCCACACTTAGGATTAGAAAACATTTTTGAAAAAATGTATAAATTCGCGGGTTCGAATCCCGCTGTGTTCAAATTTTTATACGTTTTTTCAAAAATGTTAACTTATTGTTTCTCCAGTAGAAAGTGTAACGAGCTAGTGTTTTTCCAATGCTTCTTTCAGTTCTCGACCTGATATAGTAGTATTTCTGGATATTGTTGGCGTTCCATTCACCTCTAGTAATGCGTCTGTTTCCAAGTCTGCAGAATAAATAGGAAAACATCTCTTCATTGATTTTGTGTGGAGGTCGACAGTATACAACAGCAACAGCAAGTGAGCCTTCCCAGTCATTTATTGCCGCACCACCATAGCAACACCATAGTTTGAAGATGTGAGTGTTATAATTTGAACAGTAAATGTTTTTTAAAACATTTTTTGTAAATTATTGCGGCTCCATGGAGTGTCGTACCATCGGGATTGTGTGAGCAGTATATATTATACCCACTGATTTTGACCACTCTCTAATCAGTTAGATGCGTTTCCAAAATCAATAGTAATAATCAATTTTGATGTTACAATTCTCTGAGCTTTCATTTTTGCTGCCAAGCTGTAGCTGTGAGTGTAGTTAGCGATCCTAACAGAGTGCGACACTAACATTTGAGAATAAAAATGTCAACTCTTTGCAACTGTACTAATCTGTTCAAGTGAACTTGTTGGCTGAGGTTGTAAACCCTCTGTTGAATTAATTAAGCTATTTTCTTACTCGACTTTAATGCATTATAATCATCTAAGTTTTCCTTTTCTCTTTGAGTGTGATTTAGTGACGGAAAATCTTCGAGCTTTAAAACAGATAGTTTTTTAGGTCTTTGTGACTCCGACTGCTTATTATTTATAATTTAGTTCATTTTTTGTGTTCGTATTTATTTGTAGAGTTGGCAGCCTTTGCAGTTGGCCGGATGGTCACCAAAACAGACTGTACAAGTGGCCGGCGTATTTCTATCCTGCTTGGGGTAATCTGCGGCACCTACTGTTGGTAGGTACCAACGCACTAGGGATTAGGTACCAACCCTCGGATCTTCTGTCATGACTCGAGTATGGTAAATGTATTTTATATTATTTATCTCTGGGTTGTTTGTGATAGGTTCAACATTTACAATGAACATATTTAGAGGCTTTTTGGTTTTTTTTTCAGATATTGTACATTTCTCATCTTACTTTGTTGCCAGTTCTAATTTTTCTATATTTCTTCAATTATAGCCATTTTAGGTGAAGTGTGGTGCAAATTCTTAACAATAATTCTATAGTATTTCTTTTCTTATGTGTGGAGGTATGACCTATAAGGCCATTTTTTCAAATGAGCTCCATTAAATGTTTGTAAATATCAGTTGGCTGTGAAATTATTCTCTATGAATAATTTATAAGAAATTAATTCCACTGAGTTACAGCTTTATTTAGCCGGTTGGGTAAATTCGAGACATCTTATATACCATTAAGAACTAATCAATAGTCCTTCAAATATAAAAATACATATTAGTTTTCAGTCTTATTCTTTTAGTGTTGACAATCTTTGCTATATACAATGGCAAAGAAAGCAAGTTAGGCTTGTCACATACAACACATAAAAAATAGGCTTGGATGAAATAGGCTTGTATATTTTTTTTAATTGCTTCCAGTATCTTTTTCATTCATTTTTTTTAGCTTCACGTCTTTATTCCACATAGCAGGGTAGACAGAAAGTACCTAGTGTCAAGACACTCCGTACTTCGCTTTCCACTGAATTCGAGACATTGCATGTTGAGTGATGGAACTCAACCCACACTGTCTTTTACCAGAGCTTTTTTTCATTCACATTTCCATTAATAAAAGAGTTGGGATGTACTAACAGTATTTTCCCAAGGTACCACAGTCACTCTGTAGAGAGGATTTAATCTGTCATGGTTTGTGATGGACTTGTGAAAATCAGGCTAGTTATCCAACAGTACTGCACACGGGGGCACATGTATCTATGGACATGAGCAGCTTTACCCCCTAGATATGCAAAGTGAAGAAAATTTTTATAACATGTGATATATAATATATATTAATGTTATAACAAACTTTGCATGTTTATTTTTTAGTTTTTAAAACAATTGCACACAAACAATTATAATATTGGTATAAACCTTTTAAATTATTTTATTATGTTTATAATTAAGTACAATAAAGGTATTATATTTGAAATATATTTAGTTTTGAATTTTGAAGTTTAACATTGTTTAGTTGCAGCATTGTGACTATCAGTTTATAGCCACATTATAATTTCTGAAAATGACAATATGTTGTCTTCATCTGCCTAACCAGCTAAACACTATAATATTTATAGCTCTTTTCCTTGGTAAAATAAGTTTTTTTTAACATTTTTGTAATACTTCTACTGCTACTAGGATATTCTTAATGGTATGTAACAAACAATAAAAGCAGCTAATTTTTATTTTTCTTACGATTCGAGTTTTTAAATTTTGAAATGAGTATATGAAATTGATAAAATTCTATTAAAAGCACCGAAACTGCTAAACGTTACATACTGGTAAATCAGCTTTGATCCGTACTACGTGCAGGGGCCAACATCGGAGCCGTGCCGTGCCCTCTGACAACGTAAGCGTGTTGCCGTCGGCGCTAAGCCGCTGCAGGCGCCCGCTTGCGTTCAATACTTCGGCACTTAACACATTATCCAGGCCTGTTCCTTCTTCTAACTTCATCTTAACACATTGATACGCCTACTTAGTAAACAACTTTCATATTACTACGAAATAGTTCTATAAAAAACATTTAGCGTTAAATTAAGTTGTTTTTCAATAATTGCTGCTGGTATTTTATTTATGTTACAACAATAACAATTAAAGATACAATACTTTATTAAATATACGGCTAATACAACAAATAATAATCATTAGTTAATGCCATTTTGGCATTAGCGAATAACATTGACTGTTTATCATGTCAGCTGACACTTGACAGGTGACAAGCTCTACATTGGGCACGTTCCACTTGGTGTCTACGACGTTCACGTCCACGTCTTTCCCGTTTCAATGTACTATTATTGTTTAGCTTCACGCTTTTATCCCTCATAGCAGGGTAGATAGAAAGTACTTAGTGTCAAGACACTCCGTACTTCGCTTTCCACCGAATTCCACCGAGACATTACATGTCGAGTGGTGGAACTCAACGCCGCACTTTGTCTTTTACCAAAGCGAGGAAATGAAAATAATTTAAATATAATCACTCCTCCGAGTGTGGATCGAACCCACAACCGGTCACGATTACAATCAGACGCTGTGACACTGCACCACGATCGGCCTCAATTATATTATTTTTCTTAATTATTTCGTATTTTTAATTTTAACAAGTTTGGTGTAAATCGATCGATCGATATAAATAAATGCTAATTGCTCAATTTTTCGTATTTTTTTTCTTTTTAATTAGGTTTTAAGCAGATTGTCAGTGTCATCTGTCAATAATTTGCGTCTACTGTCACTTAGTATTAGCTATTTCCAAGTTCAGCCGTAAAACCAAATGGTAGCATGATATTGTTTTACCATTTAATTAAGGCTTTATACCATTAAATCATTATCATATCTAAACAGATTTTCTTCAAAATTATTACTCTTTTATTTTATTATCCTTTAATTAATTATTTTTAGCTCATCAACCCTATATAACCTCAACCTAATTTGAAATAAATACAAATAAATCAAAGTTAAGATGTCTAAAACTTCGAATAAAGGCGGAAAAGCTAAATCCAATGAAGAAATATTCGCTGGATTTCAAAATTTGAGAAGTGAGCAACGACAGTTAGCTAACAAAATTTCGGAACTTGAAATGGACTTAAATGAGCATAAGTAAGTTTTAATTGTTCTTTAGTATAATATAAATTAGACAAATATATAATTTATCGCAAAAACCTACAGTACGATATATATCTATATTTTTAGGATAGTAATAGAAACGCTAAAGGCTGTTGAACCATCACGGAAATGTTTCCGTATGGTAGGTGGAGTTGTAGTGGAACGCACTGTAGCTGAGGTACTACCGGAATTGGAGGTTAACACAGAACGGCTACCACAAGCATTACAAGTATGAATATTTGAAATATATTAAAGTAATTCCAACTTAATAAATGTAATTGAACAAGTATAAAAAATAAATGTAAAATTTTAGGCTCTTCATGAACAATTGGGTAAGAAAGGTCAAGAAATAAATGAATACATAGAGAAACATGATATCAAAGTGCAGCGTGGTGCGGAGAATGCCAATGAAGCTCCTCAAGATAATGCACCTGCCAAAACTAATGTCCTTGTCGCTAGCGGCTAGCCACAGCAAAGAGCTTATGAAATCTCTCTCCATAATAAAAATTATTAATTATATAGAATACTTGAGTATTTTACTAAACACTTGATTTTGTTTATTTAATTTCCATGCGAAGCTAGATAAAGTTTATTTAACACTAGCATGTAATTTAAGGTACTGTACAATAAAGAAGTTTTTGTATTTCATACCATTTATTTATTAATAATAAAATATAGTAAAATATAAACATTGTTCAATAAAAGTAGCCAACAACATTGCCTCATACAATTTTCCATAAAATTTCTAGAAAATATAATTTTCATACAAACACGCAGACTTAGCACTTCAAAAAATCATCTTGTCAAAACATCAGCATGCTGGTATCAGCACACTACCTAACTCCTAGCAGGCGCTGGTGGGTACAACCTATGTACACCCACACTAGTGTACGGAATATTATAAAGTGTCACAACACATGATACCAGTGTCGCATAAAAATTATCAAAATAAAATATATCAAAAATAAGTAGTCTAAAGCCTACTACTTCAACGTAAGCCGGGATAACATTTTAAATATAGAAAAATAATAAAGAGGTGCCACAGCAAAATGTGTACATTCATGAATTCATGTTAAGTACATTATAAAAATAAAGTGCTAGTAATTGATTCACTCTTAAAACAAACAAACCTGTTGATACTAGCTGTCACTTGTTAAAGGAATCACCGAGCAATTATCAACACATTCATTTAGATTAGCACCAACGTTTTTAAATTATGACATTAATAGTCGTGACATGTGTGTGAGAGTGTGTGTCCGTGAGTCGTGACTAGAAGTGCGCGACGTTGGTGGGCGCGTACGGCTCGCCCGCCGGCAGCGGCGACGTGTCGTGCGCGCGCACGCGGGGCTCCTCGGGGGCGGGCGGCGCGGGCGGCCACGCGCTGCTGCCGCCCTCCTTGCGCACCACGCGCAGGTCCGTGATGCGCATGCGCTTGTCCACCGCCTTGCACATATCGTAGAGCGCAAGCGCCGCCACCGCGCACCCCGTCAGAGCCTCCATCTCCACGCCGGTGCGGGCCGTGGCGCGCGCCTCGCACCACACGCGCACGCGCCCCGCCTGCCCCGCCGCGCCCGCCGGCAGCGTGACGCGCGCGCGCACCAGTTCCAGCGGCACGGGGTGGCACAGCGGGATGAGGTCGGCGGTGCGCTTGGCGGCGAGCGCGCCCGCTACCTCCGCCACGGTGAGCGCGTCGCCCTTGGGCACGCCGGCGTGCGCGTCGCGCAGCAGCCGCAGCAGGCGCGCGCTCGCCTCCAGATAGCACTCCGCCTCCGCGACGCGCGCCGTCACCGGCTTGGCCGCCACGTCCACCATGCGCGCGCGCCCCTCGCTGTCCACGTGCGTAAGGCGCGCGGGCGGACGCGCAGGAGCTCTCGTGCAGTAAGCGCGTGCAGCGCGCGCCGGGCCGCGCAGGAAGGAAAGTGCGGGTGGCGGGGTGTGCAGGGCGGGGCGCTCGGGAACCAGAGAGCGCCAGGCGGTGAGCTCGGGCGCCGTGGCGCGCCGGGCGGAGCGCTCGGGCGGGATGTGCCGGTCGGCGCGCGCTGTAACGGGGTGGAGTAGAGCGACTACGCCTAGCCGCCTATGAGAATCATCGGCCGGTTCTTGGAGCGGGCGAGATTCTGCATGCCTACAAAATATTAGCCTAAGCGTCATCGTCCCCGCTGCGCCCGGCGGGTGGCGTCTTCCGCAATGATTTTATTGGATGATGAATGATGGTCGATGTGCAGTTGCGGTACATTTATGACCCCGGCGACGAACGTACGGAAGTGAGGTTGAAAAATAGATTTGATGTAAAGTTGAGCACAATGAAAATAGAAAATTAAATATGAATGTACAAAGAGAGCAAAGTGTGCGTCACCTGCGTGCTGCGGCAGCTTGCGGCGCAGCGCGGCGCGCACGAGCAGCGCGAGCTCGTCGTCGCGTGCGCCGGCGCGCAGCGCGTCGCGCAGACTGGTCTCGGCGGCGCCGAACAGGCACACCTTGAGGTTGCCGTCGGCCGTGAGGCGCAGGCGGCTGCACGACGCGCAGAACGGCTTCGTCATCGACGAGATGAACCCCACGCGCCCGGCGTGCCCCGGCGCGCGCCACATCTGCGAGCCGCCCGTAGGTATAGTGTGTGGTGCGTGGTGTGCGTGGTGCGCTGAGTGTGAGTGTGAGTGTGTGTGTGTGTGTGTGCGTGACGTACCGTGGCGGTGTCACAGGCGGCGTCGGGCGCGGCGCGCGCCAGCCCCGGGTACGCGGCGCGCAGCGTGTCCAGCACGTCGCGCTCCGGCACCATGCGGGAATCCTCCCACCGGTTACCGGAGAACGGCATGAACTCGATGAATCTGCCGTCATCGAATACTTATCTAAGCATACAGTACACTAACGGGACGAAAAAGTGGTCGTGTGACGTGACGTGACGCACCGTACGTCCAGGCGCCGGTCTCGGGTGAGCTCCACGAAGTCGCACACCTCGTCGTCGTTGAACCCCTTGATGAGCACGGTGTTGAGCTTGACGGAGGCGAGGTCGAGCTGCAGCGCGGTGTCGATGGCGGCGCGCACGTGCGCGAGGCCGGCGCGGCGCGCGAGGCGCTCGTAGCGGTCGCGGCGCAGCGAGTCCAACGACACGTTGAGCGCGGCGAGGCCGGCGCGGCGCAGCGCGGGCAGCCGCCGTGTCAGCGCCACGCCGTTGCTGGTCATGCCCACAGTGCGCACGCCCGGCACGCTGCTCAGTTCCTCTGCTCAATTGATATGTTCAATAAAAATAAACATTGAGAGATATTGACAAACAAATTCAACGAGACGAAGTATCTGACTACGAACGTACGTCATACGAAAAGATTTATCCGATGCAAATCCAATATAGATGAGAGTGATACCAATTTATACAAATATGCTGTCTAGGACATTTAAATATTACAGATGTGATATCAAAAAGCTGCTATTTATTTCTGAGATATGCCTCAAACATATGAAAACAGCAACTAACACAATACAATATAACACTTTGCACACTCTCTTTAGCATACAGGAAAGTATTGTGAAAAATTAAGCACACATAGTAATTGGATTCCAGATATAATTACTAAAACTGTGAGCAACTGGTGTCACCATTATTGTAGCAAAAACATACTTGTGAAGTCAACAGTGGAAATGCACAATGGGTATTCGGTTCCACATTGGTCAAAACTGCATGCTAGCCTTGACTCCACACATTATCCCACATAGCAAGATAGTCGGAGATAACACTTACTGTTAGTCAATGTGTATAAGTATTTTTCAACTGTAATGATTTTAGTATTAATGTAATATTTTTAATATATTTACTTAGTAATTTTATTATTAAGTGAAATTATAATTTATTTATATCAAGTACATCTTTGTATATTGGAATTTTTATTCTGGAAATAAAGAATATATTACTATTATTATTTCCGAAACAATATTTGATACATTTTTAATTTGCTTTAAACAAGTAGCCGATCTCTGAATATCCTGTTAGGTTTGGTTCCAGCAGTGCAGCTGAGTACAGATACTCACGGACAATGTCTACAAGATCAGCCCGCACGGTGGGTTCTCCACCAGTGAGGCGCAGTTTATCTACGCCCAGAGCTGCAAATATGCCTGTGAGGCGCAAGAGCTCCGCTCGTGTGAGCAGCGCTGAGCGTGGGCTCAGCTCCACACCTTCTGCTGGCATACAGTACTGACCTACAATATTAACACACATGATACTTACTATTCTAGAATAAACTAATTTAAATAAACACTGTACATGTTCATTAAAACACTAATATCTTAATATATTGTATGATTTCTCACATCTTAAATTACAGCGCTCCGTTAAAGAAATTCGTAGGTAGTTATGTCTCCGACCATATAAGTCTACTAATGGAGGTTCGACATTATCACTTGTTGGTGGCTTTGTATCCGTCTGTACAAATCAAAAAAAATATATAAAATATTAAATTGAATAATTTCAAACTGAGTAAACAATAAGTTCTCAACTCACATGGGTATGTGCGTGCCTCTCTGTACTTACAGCCACATTGGAGGCAAGTTTTCTCCAGTAACAGTTGGTTGCACTGTGTATTAACTTTAATTTACTGCACGCCATCATAATACCTGATAATTGAAACGTTATTACAAACTAAGAAAGTAAACAAACACAACCAATAAAGTTAAATGTCAGCAACATTATAAACTTTGTCTTCTTTCAAAATACAAATAAAAGACTTCCACGTACCTAAAAGTCAATAATTAGATTGTATGTATTATGTTTAATAAGTTGATATATTCCGTTTCGCAATCATGTGGCAAAAATGAAGAGAATATATTTAAATTTACTAAAACACTAAAAATTACTGCGACTTAAATATGTATATTTGTGCTCTTAACTAAATATTTAATACAAAAGAACGAAAGACTGCAGCTCTGATAACATAAAGTTTTAGTAAGTGATAGGCACGTAAACTATCGGATATGTTTACGTTACACCGTAAAACTCTGTTGACACTTGACATTTGACATAAAAATTATTTATATACAATACTAGTTGCGCCCGCGACTTCGTATGCATACAATGTAACACCTTTGGATCTTTGATCTTGAATTGTAATGCCTATAATATATCCTATTTATTTCTACATTATATTACATAAGCTATCTTCTAAACCTGCAAAACTCGATTACATGCTAAAATCGGTCGAGTCGCTCCCAAGATTAACCAAATGAAACAAACAGCCCGACAAATGTGTATTCAGTAAAATGGTTATATTATTGTTCTTAATGGTTTCAAAATTGATAAAGAACTGATTACAGTATACATAAAGTGAAAGCTTTAGACTTTATAAATATTACTTGTAGAGAAAAACTGAACATATAACATTTATAGTTTCGTTTCCACTATCCTCACATAAACGTTGAAATGAGATCAAATTATTAAATCTTTATTAGTGACGGCTGCTCAAAGCCGCTCCTGCGCATTCATTAGCATCGAAACTTAATAGCAGAAGTAATGATATAAGTAGATGAGTGAGAAATTTCTAAGAACCGAACTGTGTACTTACATTCATATGTAATGGAGTGTGTTTGCGGCTTATTTGACTATCTGTGTACAGCCGTACGACGTGAGTTTGAATTGACGTTTATATAATGACAGCTGTCTAATATTGTTATGTGCAATCACTTTTAGCGTAAAAAACACTATTTACCCATTATCCATATAAATTAAGTTATATGAAAAAGTATTCTTTATATGCTTGAAAATTTTGCATATTAAAAGTGCATTCATACACTTCTGAGTAAACATTCTGTAGGAAAAAACTGAAAATTGATATGAAGTAAAGGGAACAATTAGCTTTAAGCAAGAAAAAAGTTATTAATGGCGCTTTTCCCGGCATATTCGTTGGTAACCGATGCCAACAGTGATCATTTTGATGCTGGTAACGATTATTTTCTTTATTATAATGAAGTTTTATTTAGTTTGATATTATTTGTATACTTACTCACCTTTTCATTATTTTTCAGTTTTGAAAGACTCTGATAGTTACCCAGATGCACCAACAGAGTTACAGCTACTTGTTAGTGACAATTCTGAAGATGACAAATCAGATAAAAATATTGATGATTGTTCAAAGGTGTCATACAATTTAGACATAAGCAATAAGGACTATTACATTGACTGTAAACTTGATTATGGAAATCTTCGTGTATCCACACTGTATTACCCTGGGAGACCTCAGTGAGTCTACAAGTTTGTAAATATAGATTCTTTGAAATGTTTTGTGTTTATAGTTCTGATCATTGTATAATATATGTATGTATATCAAAAGACTTAGTTGAAGTTTTTTTAACAGAAATTAAACAAATATATATTAAGATCAAATATAAAATAAAATTGATGCCTCACATCTAGTACTTACATTATTGGTTCTTCTAATTAGTAATATTATTATTAGAAATATTTTAATATTGTTTAAGTATTTTTCATGACATGTTCAAATATTCATAAATACTTTTCGTCCATTTGTTTTCAATAATGATTATATAGTTTTTTTTAAAAGCATTAAATTAGTCATTAGTTTTAATGGGTATATTTTTTAATATTTATTATTTTTAAAGTGTTATTCCACACTTAGGATTAGAAAACATTTTTGAAAAAACATATAAAAATCTTGAACGCAGCGGGATTTGAACCCGCCCCTCTTGGATACTGTCCAAGCGCTCTGACCGCTAAGCCATGCGTTCTACTACCAGTTGCGTCGAAATGCTTATACATTTTGTTACAACTTATTTATGTTGTTAGCATCTCTGTAGAGAGATTTTTACGAATTTCTACTGTTTAAAGATTATTAAGATATAATCGTTTAAAAAGAGAGATTGCTATTTTATTTTAATATTTACTATTTTTAAAGTGTTATTCCACACTTAGGATTAGAAAACATTTTTGAGAAAATGTATAAAAATTTGAACGCAGCGGGATTCGAACCCGCGCCTCTCGGATACCGTCCAAGCGCTCTGACCGCTAAGCCATGCGTTCTACTAGCAGCTGCATCGAAATTCTTATATGTTATGTTACAACTTATTTATGTTGTTAGCATCTCTGTAGAGAGATTCTTACAAATTTCTACTACTTAAAGATTATTAAGAAATAATTGTTTAACAAGAGAGATTGCTATTCCAAGAGGCGCGGGTTCGAATCCCGCTGCGTTCAAAATTTTTATACGTTTTTTCAAATAAAGGTATATTTTTTATTTTTATTTGCTTTTTAACATAATTTTTAGTTTCTTTATATAAAAACATATTTATCTAGTTCATAGTTGCATTTTGTTGTCCTTGTTGTAATAATTGTTAGAATATAAGGATGGGACTGAAAAACAGCACTGTAGACAATAAGTCTTACAGCACTTACTGAGTCCTTTTTAGAATTTTATTTTTGTATCCATAAAATTTACTTTAATTGAAAACTTGTTTTAAGGTTTTATTATGGGAAACAGTAGTAATCTTTTTTTTGATAAATAATTCTCTTTCTTGGAACACAATAGATATCTATTCTGCTGAAGGCAGTCAGTAGGAAACCTATGAAACAAAAAAAGATATTATAAATAGTTATAAGAAATATAATGAAAGAAATTAAATAACCACTCCATACATTTATTAGTCCTGGCCAATCAACATTCAATGAGCTGTTGGCAAATATTGGCAAAAGAATAAAATGTTTTTATGTAATTGCTTAACAATTTCATTTAAAATATTTTTAATTACTATACAATTAAATCTAAAGATCAATACTGTAAGTGTGCACTCTCTTTGTGGATATGTGGAGACAGTTTAGCTGATCCTATATGCAGATATGTAAGCGTGAAGTTAAAAAAAATAGTGCTAAAAATTTATTTTGATAAAATAGATTTTTTTTGTAATTTTCAAACTACATAAGGAATACATTTTTTATGGAGTAAAATTGCATGGCGTTGTTTTCTTTATTTAATTATGTAGAATTTTAACATATTAAACTTTTTATATGAAAATATATAATTTAACTCAGGAGTTCCATGTAAACATGGACACACAGTAAAAACAATGTATTGGCTGGAGTATGTCTGTAATTCTATAAGGCTCGATGAGGTGAACAAAAATATAAAATCACATTCAAATTTGATTTTATGTATATATTTTTGTTTTTAATAATTTTTCAAACTAATATTTGGTGTCTATGAATCACGCAATATGTTACACATTCCAATATGTTCGCTCGTTCTCGCTCAGATATGAATGCAGCGGGCGAGGCGGGGCGGTGCGCGAGAGCGCCGGTCGCAAGCGACGCTACTACAGCCGTCGCGCGGCCGACGAGCCCGCCGCCGCCGCCGCCGTCACCGCGCGCCTCGCCGCCCTGCGCGCGCTCGTGGCGGACGCGCCGCACGATGTCATGCTGTGGGAGAAGCTCATAGACTTTCAGGTGCTGGTGCTACACGATTTCTGTGTTGTCATGTTGTCTTGCGACATGTGACTGAGTGAGTGTGTGCGTTGTGTGTGCAGGAGGAGTGGAGCGGCGCGGAGGCGGCGTGGCAGGCGGCGGAAGAGGCGTGCGAGCGCGCGCCCGACGCCGCACGTTTGCGCGCGCGCCGCCTCGCCGCGCTTCGCGCCGCCGCACCGCCCACGCTCGTGCTCGAGCGTCTGCGCGACATGCTGGCCAAAGGTACTGTGTATTCGTTATAATTATTATTTTTCCATTGTAATCAACTATTGAAATATAAATAAAGTACAAAAAAAGAACTCTTTTTAAATAAATTTATGCTGTATATACTTATTCTAAATAAATTTACAATTGAAAAATAAACCATTGAGCTACCGAATGTAAGGAGCTGGACCAATACACGTTGCAATAGCGATTTTGTGGCGGCAACGATATTTAAAGGAAGGCCACAAGTTAAAAAGAATTGTTAGTGTTTCACGTATTTCAATATTACTTTTCTAAAAGCAGAGTTTCCGGCTAACTCTGTACATACTTCGGAATAAAACTTGTGGCAACTCATTACAATTTATGTATATCATCAGTGCGCTACGCTTTTTAATGACATTAATTTTCGTCGAGTATTTTGTTCGTGTTAACAGTAAAGTGTATAAAAGTATTTTTTATTTAAATATTTATATTTATAAGCATTATTTTATACATTACAAGGATATTTTGTTTTAAAAGAATTGAGGATAAAATGTATTGACTTCAACTAAACAGAAAAGAATGTGATCGTCCGCACTGAGTTGTGGGAGCAGCTACTGCGCGTGCTGCCGGCCGCGCCCGGCGGCGACGCGGCGCAGGTGTCGGCCGCCGCCGCCGCCGCCCTGCGCGACACGCGCGCGGCGCCCTCCGCCGCCGCCGCCCCCGCGCGCCTCCTGCACGCCGCCGCCGCCGCCCTGCGCGCCGCCGGACACTGGGAGCGCCTCGCGCTGCTGCTCGACCTGCTCGTCGCCATGAACTACGCGCCGGCCGCGCTCGCGTCGCCCGACTCCGCCGTCACGGCGCGCGCCGAGAAGCGCCTGCGCGACGCCGAAGACGCGGCGCTCGAAAGCGGTCTGCCGCTCAGTGCCGTGTGGGTGCGCGTGGAGAGACTGCGCGCAGCGGCGCACTGGCGCGGCGCGAGCGCGCCCGACGCCGACCCGCACCGCACGCCGCTACCGCACGACGTGGCGGACCTGCTGCCGCCCGTCACGGACGACGAGCTGCCGGCGCTGTCGGTGCGGCTGCTGGCGCTGGCGCAGGTGCCGCCGCTGCCGGGCGCGCAGTGGACGGCGCGCTGCGCGGGCGCCGGCGAGGCGGCGGGCGCGGAGGCAGCTGTTGCCGCTGTTCGAAGCGGCGCGCGCGCTGCCCCCCGCGCACCCCGCCGCCGCCGCCGCCGACCCCGAGCTCGCGAGACGCGCGCTGGCGCTCCTGCTCGACCCGCCGCACTACTTCACCGACGATACGGGTACTACTTTAGAATATCATTATTACTTTGACTCTCACGAACGAGTTTGACGTCGCACGTATATCGCGATGTGGACGCGCAGGTTACCTGAGCTGGGTGAACTCGCTGTGGGACGCGTGCTCGGGCGCGGCGCGCGGCGCGTGGGCGCTGGCGCTGCAGTGCTGGCGGCTGCGCTGGCTGCGCGCGCTGCTGGCGCTGGCGCCGCGCGACGCGGACGGCGCGCGCGAGGCTGCGCGTGTGCGCGCGGAGGCGCGCGCTCTGCTGCGGCGGGGCGCCGCCGCCGACTCGCCGCTCCCGTTCGCCGAGTTCGCGCGCATCGAGCTGCTGGCGACGGGCGCGGAGCGGGCGCAGCACGTGGCCACGCAGGCGTTGCGCGCCGCCCTCGCGGACCCCGCTTGCCCTCGGCATTACGCGCTTTATATCGCCAGGTTTAAACTTTTTGCTCATTTACAATCAATAAATATTACCATTTTAAATGAAACTATTTTAAAAGGATTAATCGTGCATATTTTAGTATTCGAAAATTCATTTTTGGAAACCTGACGTTTCGAACACTTTACAGTAGTCCGAGGTCCCGGGAGACTGAGGTGGCATTAGTCTATCGGTTGCCATGCGTTGCGGCCATGTGTTTCTAAATTGCCTCGCGTACTGCCCTGTATCTTTGTCTCTAGTGTGGTCATTATAAATAACCCCAGTTTGAGAACCGGCATCAATAGATCTATGTAAAATTTCTGTAAACACAACTAAATTAGTACAAGTAAATGTTGATTTAATAATTCCATGATGAGCATGACTGAAGAGGGCTCAAGTGTGTTATTATTTTAGGAAGTAAGAGGCTTTCATAAACCTTAACAAAAATAGGAAGCAACGATGTTGATGAAACTGCTGCAAGTACTCCTCCTGGTTGGTTCTCTATCTATCTTCGAAATACAATGTGTCTGCTGTCACTAAATCACAATTCCATATGCTGCCGTTTAGCCTTGCCTCAGTGACAATGATGATATCATAATTATTACAGCTTACGTTAGTGTGTAGGGCAGGAGTTTTACTTTTTAGTCCACGTACATTTTGATAATATATATGAATGAAGAGTGTTAAATTTTTTATATTGGAATATGTTTTGAAGGACGATAAATAACTAAGATAGTCTCTTAACAAAATCAGTGTCCTTGACCAGTTCACATTCGGAGACATCAGTTTTCCGTACAAATCTTTTTCCCTAGCTATAGTCCTCGCAGTAGCAATAAGGTGCTTATTTGCAGCTGATAAGTGTTCCCTTATAAATATAGATCTTTTTTCTCCAGCAACGGTTCGGTTGCAACCTTAACAGATTCTACACCAACTAGGTTAAGGGAATGCGCAGCACGTGACATATAGTGACCCGCCATATTGGCAGCGTCGTCATAAGATTGCCCTCTACAATTGCTCAGTAGTAATCCATTTGTTTCTATAAAGTCTTGTAGAATATTAAATAAATGTAAGGCAGTATGACTACTAATTTTAATGAAGGCTACACATCTTCTTTCATATACTTTTCTCCGAAAACAGTATCGTAATACAATAGCAAGTTGATCATTGTGAGACAAATGTGGAGTTTTTATTTGCGTTATAATTTGTTGAAATAGCTGTCGGCCCATAGTCTCAATTATTTCTTCATATACTGCTTTTGATAAATACGATATTATCTCTTCTGGTCGCAGCTCCCGTTGTTCAATGTGTTCACGAATGAATGGATCGTACTCTGCTTATAGCTCCAGAGCCCCATAAAGTTACCATTGTGCGGAGAACCAAATACTTCTTCGGAACCTCTAAATGCTAAGCCCCTTATACTCAAAAATTTTACCACTGCAATTACCCGTTTAAGAACATTGTGATAATATTCTGTTTATTTTCTTAATTGCTCCTGAAGCTGCTTATCTAAAACAGACTTATTTTCTTTTCGTGTTAACCGCACTAACATTGATTTCTTATGTTCATTAGAATGTTCGTGAGTTTCTAAACAAGTCCCTATGTGTTTCCAATCACAAAATCCGGTCGTGTATTGAGCAAAAGATGTTTTAGAAAAATGTTTGCAAGGCAAACAAAAAACAGCGCCAACACTGGTTGAATATGTTAGCCAAGATCTTTCCAGTGATTGACCATTTTTCATTTTTTTTTTGTGAAATGGCTATTTGAAAATGCTCTGTTGTGTTCCTTGTATTTCTTTATGGAAGCTGAATATATATTTTTTGGATCTTCATTTTGGAAGTCAGTCATTTCATGTGAGAGGATGTCATTAATAAAATCGTTATTTAGCAATTCTGGCCACAAGCCCACGTCAACATATTTCTCAAACTCAAAATTAATATTCTCTAAATTTCTTTCCGTGTCGGTGTTACCATTCTGTCGCTGCACATGCGATCTTTTATCTTCACATGCGATCCCTCTCTTGTTGCTTCTTGATGAATTTTGAGCGATTTCATCCTCGTTTTTATGTATTGATTTGAAAAATTTTGCACATTATTTTCTTTCTTTTTCATTTCTCAGCTCCACTTTTATACCTTCGACCAGACATTATTGAATAAAACTCATGTGTTTCGTACAACGGTTTATTGCAGACAAAAAAGAAATTAAAAATACATCGTCACTACCATACGGTGATCCGCGTAAAAAACCAATCTACCCACAAATTTTTATATTAACGGGCGTCAACATGCCGCCTCCCAAGAACGCCGTTCTTAAGGACATTAAACAAAATTTACGCATTTTATTTTTACAATATTAACAATTTTTCCTTTTTTACTACATTATTGTTAACATTTGATCATAATATTGTATATAATATAATAATTGCTCATTACATTTATCTTAACATTTTTCAATACATAATTATAACTGACAATTGAAGTATAATTTTACATTACAAACTTCATCACACATTGTTATGTAGCGTAATAACAAAGGGATGATTATTATCAACAATAATTTAAAATAATAATCAATAATAAAATAAAATAAATTAATTTATAAAATATTATAAGATATAAATTCATAATGATATTAAATTAAGTGATTTTATTCAAGAAAATCCTAATTACATACACATTCAATTCAATTTATATATGGGATCAATCTATGTTATTAAACCAATAACAAAGAGATTTTTATTATGAAATGAAAATTCTATAGGCACAAAAATTAAATTAAATAATTGATTTCAATCATTAGTAATGTTTGTTATATATTCATTGCACATTCAATATAATTCCATTCGGATAACGTCAACAATTATTACATATAATTATGCAATTTAAAACACAACTATATAAAAAAAAGTTTTAGTGAAATTAGTCTAGTCTAGTCTGCAATCGGTAAAATTAATAATTTGGAAATTGTGATTGAAACAATGATTGAAACGTTTCATTTATATTAACACAATAAGCTTTAATATTCCTTTCTTCTAAATTAGTACCGACATCTGGTTTGTCATAATGTACAATATCATTACAAAGCCAACTGGGTCCGTTCATCCATAAAATATTGTTTTGTAAGTCACTAGGAGTCATCCCACGTGACGCGATGTCTGCTGGGTTTTCACCAGACTTAACATGTGACCATTGATTACTTTCAAGTGTTGTCAATATATCTGATACTCTATTCGCTACAAAAGTTTTCCATCGACTAGGGTGGCCACGCAGCCATGCCAGCACTATTGTCGAATCGGTCCACGCATGTATATTGGATGGTTCTACGTGTAGCATTATTGCGACTTCTTTTAATAATTTTGTAAGTAACGTTGCACCACACAGCTCTAATCGAAGTATTGATATTTGCTTTATTGGTGCTACTTTTGTTTTGGACGTGAACAAGTTTACATGAATTCGTCCGTCTTTATCGAGCACTCTTGCATAAACAACAGCAGCATAGGCTGCATTTGATGCGTCACTAAACCCATGCAATTCTAATTTTGAATTAGTTGATTGGAGTCCAATCCAATGCTTTATTTCGACTTCAGACATTTTTTTTAAACTCTTGCGATACTCTTCCCATTCCTTTTTCAACGAAGATGGTAACTCCTCGTCCCACGAGATACCTGACATCCACAACTTTTGGATTAAATTTTTTGCTGGTATAATACACGGCGAAACCCATCCAAGTGGATCATAAAGCTTAGATATATCCGAAATCACACGTCGTTTAGTAATTGGAATAATTTGTTCTTCTAGATGTACTGAATATACGAATTTATCTGTTGATCTATTCCAAGTTAGCCCTAAAACCTTTGTCATATGGTCGGTTATCATTTTTAAGTTCAGGCCAGTTATTCATGACTATTGGTTTGATTGGTAAAAACGATGTTAATCTGCTCAAAACATGAGCACCCAATCCAATTACAGTTTCAGTGTCATGGATTGATGATATAGCTATATTGACTACAGCCTTTGAGGTCAACACACTACCACCCAATCCACACACCGAAGTCTTTACCAAAGTTTTCTGACTCCAAGTAACTGTACTGCTGATTCTGTTATAAATGAGGCTTGTGACCCCTGGTCGAGCAAAGCTCTCAGCAGTTGGTAGCTTCCATTTTTAGTTTGGACCCTGACTAATGAAGTAGCTAATAATACCTGAGTATATTTATCTTTGCTAGAATAACAATTGGTAACCATATTCAATGGTTGGTCAGTCTGCGGTTGATCATCACTAAAATGCATTGACCCAACAGCACGGTTAACAGGTACCGCAGACGCGATCGATCGATTTGGTTTTTAAGGATGAAGTAGTGTATGGTGTTTACGGTTACAGATCCGACTTGAGGTACGTAAGAAACAAGATTTTACACTATGGTTAGACCCAAAACAATTAAAACAAAGCTTTTGCTTCTGCTCAAAATCTGTACGAGTCTTATAAGCAGCATGATGAAATTTTTTACATTGAAACATTTTATGATTTTCCGAGCAAAACGGACATACGGTAGATGTAGCAGAAGAGACGTGATATGCCTTAGGTTGATTATAATTATTTGATTTAAATCTACTTGTAGTAGGTTCCAAGAATTCCAATGCTCTAAAACGACTTATTAAAAATTCTTCGAATTGAGAAAAGGTAGGTAAATCATCGGTTAACTCATTTGATTTTATTTCCCATTGTTTGCGGGTATCACAATCTAACTTTTGACAAACTAAATAAATAAGTAACACATCCCATGAATCGGTACAGATACCAATATTAGACAATGCATTTAAACTATCTTTCGTTGTGTCTAAAAGGTTCTTTATACCATTGGCCGATTGCATGGTTAAATTATTTTGCGAAAATAAACGTTTTAAAATACAATTAGCTAAGAATCTTTTATTATTATATCGCTCTTGTAACTGTGACCAACACGCAATATAATTAGCATCAGTAATAGAAATATGTCGTAACAGCTGTTCGGCTTCTCCCGATAAATTAGTTTTTAAATAATGCAATTTTTGAACATCATCTAATTGCTTATTATTATGAACAACTGAAACAAACAAATCCCTAAACGTCGGCCATTCCGTATACTTACCAGAAAAAACGGGTAGTTTAATATCCGGTGATTTTATACGAATAGGATAACCGCCATTTTTAGCTATAGTCGATGATTTCGATTTTTCTGATAAGTTAACACTTTTAACTTTTAATAAATAATCTTTAAGTTCACATTTATATGCAGTATACTCTTCTTCAATTAACTCATTCATATTCATTCTAAAATAATCACAATTAAACTTAGATTCCTGGGTAGCTATGTCAATTATTTGCTTATAAGTGACCTTAACCTTACTCCAAATATCATCTAATATTTCAAGTCTAGTTTCTATATAGGATTGCGTAATTCTATACCTTGGTGACTTTTTAAAGTTTGCCAAATTTCTTTGTATTTGACCCCGATGATCTTCTTGGTAATTAATAAATTTTTCCATATTTATTGTTTGTATAATTAATTAAATTTTTCAATTAATTATTAAATTGTACCATTCAAATTAATTATTATACTAAATAATTGTTAATTAACTTATAACTTAGTTCACTAAATGTTTTTATAAAACCGTTACAATTTTTTTTAAAGTTCAAATTATCATTTATTTTTCACGTTACTTCACGTTCACTTTTATATAAATAAACTCAGTACCTCGGTTTATACACTCTTCTCATCTGGAAATGCTCGCAGCCAGTAGTAACTTCTTGAACTAGCAAAGCTTGGTTTACAAATGACGACTAACGGCACCCGGCATACAGCAAGCAGCACCAGCGACCCGGCCTCAGCACTCTTGACTTGGTTTCTTCTTCAACTTTGTCAGATCTTGGCTCCTGAACAACTTTTGGTTGGTCACACAGGAACTACTCAATCTTATTGAGTGGTGGATTTATGAATTCTTCGTATTAATAGCCGTTTTGCTTATATCTGCATGTTATATCTGTTATATCTGTATGTCCGGCTCGAAGGACCATGAATAAAACTCATGTGTTTCGTACAACGGTTTATTGCAGACAAAAAAGAAATTAAAAATACATCGTCACTACGATACAGTGATCCGCGTAAAAAACCCACCCTACCCACAAATTTTTATATTAACGGGCGTCAACATTATTGTAAATTAAGACTTTTATTTTTTCCTGAAAATAAATAATGAACTTGATAGTTTTCTAATAAATAAACAGTGAACGAGATAATCGTTACATTTTTTTGTACAGAACTCTAAAAATACCATTAAAAAGAAAGACACAATTTATTTTTACTTACCAAATAAAAGCAGGAAATCTTATACTGATCACGTATTTCAATAACATAAATAAATATTACTTATTTAGATATAACTTTTAAGTTATCACTTATTAGTAAACTCACTTAATAAACAAAGTTCTAACAATTAACACAGTCGGTTTGTCATTTTGATAACGAGAACAGAAGCGCGGAAGAAAACAAAATCACGTCTACGTTAAGCAGCGCGGCGGATAGTCGGCGGAAGAGATTACCAAAAATATAGGTATATTTTGCGGTTTTTATTGAAACAGAAAAAAAACAAATGTCGATAATAAATGGTGAAGTATCGATTCAGTACTACATATAGAGTTTTTTGGTCCTAAAATCGATTAATTGAGCGATAATATTAAAAATCCTAATACATATCTTTTTTCCCCGGCCTTCTTGCAAAAAAAATCTTAATGATCTTGTTTATATACTAAAACCCCTACGTTTTAACATTTATTTCATACATAGACGCTTCAAATTGGTGTCAGGTAAAGTAAAGTATGGGACTTTGCCATGACTGACCCTTTTCGCCTATTGTTTTTAGCGGGGTCTGGGGGCCCATTGTAACCTCGGGGCTGCAGCCCAAGCAGCCCTTAGGTAGATCCGGCCCTGAGATGAGACTAACAAACTGTTTCCACAGTATTGTTTTATAGCTAAGCTTTTAGGCTTAGCTTTTAGGTTTATAGTTTTTGTTAAACTCTTCAAAGTCTTTGAACACCTTATTCTTAAGTATTACGAGGGATTATTAAAGTTTTAATGAATACAAGCTTCCCTTGCACAGAATGTTACAACTAATAACAACACTCAAATATACGTGGTTTTAATTACTTTATCAATATAGTGTTATAGATAATTAATTAAATAGTTAGTAGTACGGGAATTTACAATAAACACGTCTTTCTCAGACAAGTGCTGTGAAATTATGTTTAATTTAGATTTAATAATATTCTGTGGGTTGTGATTTCTTATTTCGGTAATTTATTGTATAGTTGTGTTCCGTCGTATGTTGTTTTAATTTGCAAATTTTGATTAGAACTTTGGTATAACATGCATATTTCTGAGTTTTTAATGAAAGATACATCGACATGAATAGTTTTGTTTATATTTTTTGTTAATTAAGATGCATGTATTATTTCAGGATAGTACGTGAAGTGAGTTCGAACGAGGAGGCCGGCGCGTGCGCGCTCGTGTGCGCGGTGCTGGGCCGCGCGCCGCCGCCCGCGCCGCGCCCGCCCGCGCGCCACGACCTGCTGGCCGCGCTGCACGCCGTGAGCACACGACACTTCTTATTTTATAGGACAGGCGAGGGAAACGAGCGTGCAGGTCATGTGATAGGAAATGATCACCGTTGCCCACGGCCCCGTGTAACAGAAGCGTTGCCGGCTTTTGAGGTGGAAAAACTGCGCTTTTTGAAGGTGTTTAAATCGTAACGATCAGGAAACACTGCCGCAGGTAGGCCGTTCCACAGTTGTGAGGCACGTGGATAGAAATTCCTACAAAACCACACAGTATTTTAGTCTGTTACGTACTGCGCGGTTGGAAAATTCAGCGGCAGGAATCAGGTCAAACAGTCCTCCAGAACACTCCCCGTGATATATGCGATGGAGAACGCACAACGATGAAACGTCTCTACCTGCTGCCTGTCACAGATTATCGAGTCCCCAACGATCCGAATTGCTTTCCGTTATATGTTACACACGTTGTTGTTTTCCCGAGAAAGTCCTGCACGGCCGGCGTAGACGGCGTCCACTGTGGTGTCGTCTGCATAACAGTGATAGGATCCTCTAATATATTATTGATATGCAGAAGGAACCGTGTTGGGACAGCCCTGGGGGACGCCAGCGTTTACGGGCATTAATTGAGAGCAAAAACCGTCAATAGCGACCTTTACGCTCAGTGAGGAAGCTGGTGACCCACTTGCATAATATCTCGGGAAGTCCAGACGATGGAAATTTGGCAAGGAGCGCCCTGTGCCATACTCGATCGAAGGCTTTCGTCATGCATCGATGACAACTCAGGAGCACATACACGGAGGACTAAGGGAAAATGCCATCCGGCCAAGTCGACTTGTGGATGTCCAGATAAGATAGAGCTCACCGAGCAGTTTTTTTAGCTGAACTTAATGTCGGGCATCGAGTCGGGCTCTGGCATCGCCGAAGACGCCAAGTGCAGCCTTCGAGAACGCCCAGAGCCACTCCCTAGTAATCATGTCAATATAGAACGCAATCTTGCGGGATCCCGCGTTAAATTAATATATTACACTACAGTTCTCACTCTTTAAAAAGTAACTTTTGTTCATAACATTTTACATTAACTTCTGTATCGTAGTGCGAGGAGCGCTGTGGCCAGATCGAGGAGGAGCTGGAGGCGGAGAGCGGCGCGGAGGGCGCGCCGGGCGACCCCGCGCGCGCGCTGCTGCCGGGCGCGGGCGAGTGGGCGCGCGCGCGCGCGTGGCTGGCGGCGCCGGCGCGGCGCGCGCAGCTGCTGCGGGACGCGCGCGGCGCGGCCGAGCGCGCGCTCGCCGCCGACCGCGCCGCCGCCGCGCGCCATTACGAGGAGAGTGCGGAGGCGCTGTGCGCGCGCGGGCCCCGCACCGCGCGCTGGTCGCGCGTGTTCGCGCGTCTGTTCCCCGGGAACGCGTACCTGGCTCTAGGTTAGTTGTCGATCGCGAGCGACGCCGCGGTGACGCGACCCGCCTCGTCTGACCGCCGTCTCCGTCCTCTGCCGGCAGCGAGTGCGGGCGCGCCGCTGTGGGCGCTGTCGGCGGAGGCGCTGCGGGCGCCGCGCGGCGACACGGCGGCGCTGGCGACGCTGCTGCCGCCGCTGATGCGCGCGCTGCGCGCCGACTTCGCGCCGGCGGAGGCCGAGGCGCTGGTGCGGTGCGCGCGGCGACTGACGAAGGGCGCGGGAGACGCGGGGGGCGGCGCGCTACTGTGGGCGGCGCGGCTGGAGGCGGAGGCGCGCGCGCCGGCGCCGCGCCTGCCCGCGGCGCTCTACCACGCCATAGAGCACGCGCCCGCGCACAAGGTAGTCCTGTTGCTGCTATTAACGTTCCCATACACTAGGTCACGCGGTGCGTCGTCCGCGCTACACACGTGGCACTGTTGGTGTTACTATAAAAGTACACAAGGTAAACATTTCAAGATCGCATATAACACTTGTTCCAATTCTCGTCAGTAGTTGAGGCGCAATATCACTATTTTCAATTCTCAATCTTCATCCATACTAAGTTACTCGTGACGCAGTCCTCATTAGACATCACTCCTCTAAACATCTACTGCTACTACACTACTGTTAAGCGTTGCCGGTCTGCTATCTTTCATTTACTAAAAACATATATCGGACTTATTTGCTAGACTGAAAGTACCTAGTGATAAGACACTCCGTACTTGGCTTTCCACCGAATTCGAGACATTGCTTGTTGAGTGGTGGAACTCAACGCCGCACTTTGTCTTAACAGAGCGAGGAAGTGAAAATAATTTAAAGTAAAATCACTGCCCCAAGTAGGGATCAAACCCACAACCGATCGCGTTTACAGTCACACGCTGTCCCACTGCGCCGCGACCGGCCTCAAATGGCGAATTCAGAGTCGCGCCATGTTTGACCAGAGCGGGGAACTAAAAAGAAATTTTAAATATAATTGTTGTGTGAACCGAGCCCACAACCGATCGGAACGGAGCGTTTACAGTCGTACTGATGGTGGTAATATTGCTATTGTAAAAACAAATGACAAACCGGCGCAGTGGCTGTACGCGCGCGGCGCGGCGTGGTGCGGCGGCGAGGCGCGCGCGCTGGCCGACGCGCTGCTGGAGCGCGCGCTGCGCCTGCACGCGCTGCCCGACGAGCTGCGCCCCTGAGCGCGGCGCCGTTAATATATGTTTCACTACATTTGTCTCATTTATTTCGTCCCAAATCTTTATCTGAAACGAATTTATGATATTCATTTATTATTAAATATTCAATAAAAATCAGAAGAAGAAATTCTAAAGGTCACGAAATTACATACTTTATTTTATATTTCATATCAAAGTATTTTTTTTTACTTTATCAAACACGCGTGCTGTTACGCGAGCGAGACGCCTTTATAATTAGCGTCGTACGAACTAGTAATCAATATACTCGAGGAAGTACGTTGACACGAGTATGATATCAATTTTCTTTGGACGAAGTGACAAATACATCGTTTTAAATCAATTTTGAGGAAATCTGTCAAATGATCAGCTCATAGCTTTTCATGTAAAAATTATAATATTTTTATATCTAAGTAAAGTACTAAAACCTAAATTTAAAATAGCTTTCCTACTAAAGAATAGCATAAAAATAGTTGCAGTTCTGTTGCTTTGATTATAATTTTTATACTATTATTTGTTAAACAAATTTAACCTTATAACGTTTGTACTACAAGTTTGTCTACTCCAGTACTACATTTGTACTTGACCGTTATTGTTATGTTATTATCAAATCTCCTCCCCCCCTCCCCCGCGCCGCGCGTCTCATCCATTACGCGTTTCACGGCGCTCAAACATATCATTATATTTTTTAAGCAATTTGGCCGAATTACTAAGTGTAAAAGATATAATTAAACTATATTACATACGTAAAGTGACAAATGTATTGATTTTAATAAGATTTGAAAATAGTATAATATTATATTAAATTTATATTTCACTATTTTGTTCATAGTGGGTTCCACATAAAAGATAAACAAACGCCGCCCCGGACGTTTAATTAGAACTATTTATATAAGATAAACAATCTCACACTACATCATGTTCGCTCATATAACGCTCATACAGCTGTCGGAGGGCAGATGCTTAGCCGACTTAATTGATGTGTATCGTTGTATTACGACCAAATTATACATAGAAAAATAATTATAAATATTAGACTTTGTTGTTCTGATTTACAACCTATGATAATGTAGAGTTCCATCCAAATCAAGACCATCGCCACTGTCGGCCAGCGCCCTCCCCTCCCGCCTCACCGTTTTCCACACCCCGCACAATCATGTGCGTGTAGTATATGATGTTAATATTTTAAAACGATAATAATTCCTTGCATATTGGTTGAAATCAAATACAGTTAAAGGAAATGATCATATAAGTGCTCGTGATAAATATCCTATTTATTTAGATAAGGATTCTAGTTATAAAAACACCTTCGCAAATAAAGTATTATTGGAACTTAAAATAAATGCACAACATTGTTATAGTGAGTCAACCGTAAAAGCTAGACGTATGTTGTCGTGGACGATTTGTTAGCATTATTACAGGATAACAAGTTTGTAATACAGTACATGTTATGTGCATAACTTTCGCCGTTCACTCGGCGGCGGCGCGAGCAAGTAAAGCGGAAATATACAGATGTTCCCATTTTCACAACATTTTTTATAAACTAAAACCTTCCTCAATAAATGGACTATACAATACACAAAGAGTTTTTCAATTCCAACCAGTAGATCCTGAGATTAGCGCGTTCAAACAAACATACAAACTCTTCCGCTTTATATTATTAGTATAGATTTTTAATGGTGCCATGTACCCAGAATACACATTTGGTCCGTGTTATGAATTGTTTAGAACTTAACATTTTTTCCAGCTTCAAGCTTATATCGCTTTGAAGAGCAAGCTAATACAAAGACTCCGTTTTCCGCTTTCCGTCTGATTTTGATTTTGAGACATCGAACTCACAAAATCATTCTCACAACGTAACGTGGAAGTCCGCCGCGTGGTTTGACGTCGGTCAAGTATCCGCAGTGCCTGGTAGAAACTGAAGTTTGGAAGATACAGCGCACAAACAGCGGAGGCGATTTCACATTAAATTACCATTTAATTTTGCATTGTAACTGTATGCTTTTTAATGTTTAATAATTATTTTTTATTATTTAATAATTAATTTTTAATGTTTATTATTTTTCGATGTGTTGTGCCTCACCGTTATGAGTGTGAACTCCCATAAACATCAAGCAAACAAACAGGTAGACTGACTACTTGTGAACACGGACTACTGTAAAGTGTTCGAAACGTCAGGTTTCCAAAATGTATTTTCAAATACCAAAACAAACGCGATTAATCCGTTTAAAATAGTTTCATTTAAAATTATAAAAATTGTGAAAATCAAATATCTTATCAAACAAATTAATTTCTAAACTCATCACAAAATAATCGACTTTCATAAAATATTGCTTTGCTTTTAGAACTGAGCAAGTTTGCAAATTTCCAAACTAATGTAACAATAGAATATCGGTACGATAAGATTGTCTTATGTTGATTAATTCATACTTTTATTGATTGTATGATATTCTAATGCAATATTAATGAGGTCGTCGTGGCGCATTTGGAGAGTCTGTGATGATATTTATTGTGTATGTATTTGACATCTATCTATACGTATAGTAAAACTGTAGGAGGGTCAATTCTGTACATTGAAAATATTAAAAACAATTAGAAGCAGGGGGTCTGTCTGTCTGTTTCTTTAAGCATCACACAAAAACTCCCAGTTACATTACAATGAAATTTGGTATAATTATTCCTCAACATCTTGGGCATCACACTGGGTTCTTTTTATTCCGGGAAAGTGTATACATTGAAAAACAAACTTAATTTTGCAGCTCGATCCATAGACATGACTACTTCACTGACCGCAAATAATAAGTTTGTCGTATATTGTGTCACTAGTATTGGAATTTACTAACATTACTTTTTGAACGTAGAGCCAAATTTCGAATTTATTATATAAATGAATTATTTAAAAAAATATGTTTTGTTAAAATATAATATATTATTTATTTATTGATGTTATCTTATATAAGTATATAATAGCAATACTCGTAACATTATACTAAATCAACTTGGCGGTAAAATTTTACCAAGTCTTATCAATATCAGAGCGTTCAAATGCGGCGGAACTAGAAGACGTCATCTCCGGCCGGCCTCATCACAAACACCTTAATGCTAATTTCATTAAACTGCTATCAGTATATCGCGAGAACAAGGTAAAACAGCTGTTGAGCTGTTGAGCTGTTGAGCTGTTGAGCTGTTGAGCTGTTGAACAGCTGTTGGCTCACGCACAGCTAAGGAGTTGGCATTTTCATCCATATATGACAAAGCACGTAATCCATTTGGTATTGCAGCGGCAATCGTCCGTATACCAATAATAATACACCAATGATCGTCCGGTAAAAGTGTATACTAAAAAAATAATTTATTTGTAGTCATCGGAGCTGCCACAGTTATGTTAGACTTAAATTTACACATAAATAAAATACATAATAGGGTTCTTATTTACTCGGACGGGTACTGAATATATTCAATACAAAGCCCAGCTCATCCTGGTCATATGGAGTCATCGCGTTTCATAGAACGTATAATCCTGCAATGTGAAATAAACCAACCTGCCTACCGAGGATTGCACCCTACACCACCGAGCAATACGCCGTTTGTGGCACTAGCAACGTGACTAGCTGAGGTCTGTGTAATCTTATATGCTTTATAATAAAAACTCTCATAAAATTAAGACAGATGTCAAAATTGCGACAGAAATGAGCGCTTCTTTTTACAATTCTTTTTTATATAATTTGTGATCTAACATCACGCTCGGAGCCCGTCGATGAGCACTGCATACAGTAACTTAATGGATAGTGCGTTTTAAATTACAATTAACTGTTGTGATTGTATTTCGTAAGTGTTATTGTGAGGGCGAGACATGTGTGTGCGGTCGGCGCTCTCGGTGCTGACGGTGCTGGCGGCGATGGCGGCGTGTCGGGCGGCGCAGGGCGCGGACGCGGTCACCGGCGACGACGCCGACGCGGACGGCGAGCCCGCCGCCTACATGGTGGGTGGTGTTAACATACTACATGTTATAATAGTACCTCTCGAGTAATAATTGATTGTTGTTTTTTTTACATATATTTATTATAAAATACTAGTTTATAACAGTTATGGCACCCACCTCAGAGATTTTTCAGATAAATAGAAGATGGATAATAATTATCATGTACTTATTTTTTCTTCCAAATATACTTTTAAAAATAGAAAAGAGCTAATGCGCGTTACACTCGTATTGTTCGATTCAATGAGCCACCACTCCACTATACGATCCGTTGACATCAAAGATATGGTACAGACTGTTATACTTTCACGTCGTGGAGGACGCCTCGCGGGTCACGGTGAGCTGAAGGTGAGGTGAAATAGGAAACGCTTATTATGTTGAATAACTTTATTATGTCTTCATTTCCTTACTTCATATAGCGCGACTGATCTTTTACATAAATACAACACTACAATTTGTTGTGTAACTGGTCTCGTCTCATATTTAAAAAAAATAAAGGTAATACTGGAGCACGAAAATGAGCGACAGTGCTCCGCGTCTTTGATCTCGCTGCGAACCGCCGTGACGACGGCATCTTGCGCCCGCGGAGACACTGGGGCGCCTCTGTGGGCGATGGCGGCGCTGATGATGGGCGCGCCGCCGCCCGTGCCGCCCGCGCTGCTGGCGGCCGCCTCGCGCCGCGTCGCACGCGTCGTGTTGGCCGGCGACGGCCGGGACCCCCTCGACCCGGCGCTCGACTTCGCAATCGTCGAGTTGGAGGAACCGTTCGGCGAGGCGGCGCACGCGCGGCCCGTGCTGCACGATGTCAACCGCGACTGTGACGCGACCGAGTGCCACGTGCAGCGCACGCTGGCGACCAGCACGCGCCGCATGCGTTTCCTGGTGGCGAGCGTGGCATCGGCGCCGTCCGAGCGATGCGGCGCGCGTATTCCTCACTGGGCCGCTACGCAGGGGCAGCTGCTTTGTTTCACGGGAGACGAGCTCTGCGAGGTGAGACGACTGTACAGTATCGTATAATTTGTTGACAAAACGACTCTCACACGTAACCTATGTGTCGGTGCGCGTGCGGCAGCGCGACCTGGGCGGCGGCGTGGTGTGCGCGGGGCGGCTGTGCGGCGCGCTCAGCTCGCTGGCGGGCGCGCCCTGCGCCGATACGTTCGCGGCGCAGCGCGTCTCTCGTTGGCGACGCTTTCTGCGCTGCGCACTCAGGCTGGGCTTTTGTGGACGGTTATTATAACTTTATTCATGTCTCATAATTCATATTTTCTCTTTATTCTTTAATATATTTTGTATATTCAAAGCAGGGATACCTGTGCTCAAGTCTGTACAGAGCGCCGTTTGCTGCAGGATGATTTCGAATCACCTATGAATCTATTCAGTTCTGATCCTAACATGTCTTCTTATAATACCTTATGTGAGTATTAGTAAAATATAAGTATTTAAATAAAATAATAAGTTTATCAAATGGTGGGATTAAATGATGGTAAATAAAATGTGCTTGGGATTTTGATAAAACAAAGTGCAATTAAACGGATATCTACTTTAGTTTTGCTATAATTTTGTATTCTTAAGTGTATAAGTAATTATTTTATAAAACATATAGTACATCGCAACGCCACGAGGGTGACGAATATTTTGAAATTGATATAAATGAATGACTAACAGACGTGCCTACGAGCGCGCCTCCACGCGCTGCGTTTTACGGCGGCTTACTCGCGCGGTCGCACTCGCTAGCTGGCGCTGGAGGCACGGAGTTGACGAAGACCTTCCGCTCCGAAATGGAGTTTGAGCCGAACCGTGCTGACTTTAAAGTAAGAAGAGCTGCTTTTGTATTTTAAATATCATTAAATAATGTTATATTGTAATAGATGTTTCAGACTTCTTCAGGAATTCCGCTCTGGATCAGCGATCCAAGAATGGATCTTGGAGATAAGAGTGTTTTTAGGCTGCTAGTAGCTTAGAGCCTCAAAGCTTATAAACGAAAAGTAAATAAACCATAATTTCGTCCTAATGTTCAAATACATTTCCCGTAGCAGAAGTGTGAAAAAAATTAAAATAATTTAAATATGATTACTCCCACAAATGGGAATCAAACTCACAACCATTCGTAACGATCCGTTACATACAAAAGCCATCGAGACGCAGTGGGCCAGCGGGCCCACTGCGTCTCGATGGCTTTTGGTTATTTCTTCATCAAATATCGATTTTAAAATTTTATATTTCCTTAATCACCACATTTCAAATGACCACTTTATAATAGGCGTATGTCTTTTATTGAGACGGTTTTATTAGCATCAAATATAATGAAATTATATTCATTATTTAAAAATAATAATTAATTGAAAAATTGTATGTTTTCATTAAAATAAAAATTGATTCAATTTAAATTATTTTTAAAATAAAATGAAAAAAATATGAAATAAATAAAAGTACAGCATATTATTATTTTATTTGAAAATAGTAATTTTAAATAATTCATTTATATAATAAATTCGACATTTAGCCCTTCATTTAAAGCGTAATGTAGTAAATTCCAATACTAGTGACACAATATACGACAAACTTATTATTTGCGGTCAGTGAAGTAGTCATGTCTATGGATCGAGCTGCAAAATTAAGTTTGTTCTTTAACGTATACTATTTTGCAGGATAAAAAGTACCCAGTGTTTGAAAAATGCCCAGGATATTGAAGAATAATTAGACCAAATTGTAATGCTTAAACAAAGAGACAGACAGACAATTTTTTTTATTACAATCTTGGGTTCAGTATCAATGTAGTAACACCCTAGCTACTTATTTTTTTAATATTTTCAATGTACAGAATTGACTCTTCTACAGTTTTATTATAAGTATATTACCCCAAATCGAAACCAGAGCGTCAAACATTTATATATTGTTTTGATTAATATTATATAATTAATAAAGCCATTGAAATATGCTACCATTGCATGAATTCGATAACGTATACGTAAATAAGCGAATGCATGGTGCCAATGCGTAAACATTATGCAAACGCACCGTCGCAGGTGACCCCGTCTCGAACGTCCCGCGTGGGCTTGAAGGCAGGCGAGTACGGCGACAACGCGGCGGAGTACGGCGCGGAGGAGGCCGGCGCCGCGCCGCCCGCGCCCGCCCCCGCCCTCGCCACCGCCGCCGCCCGCAAGCCGACGCGCTCCAGCACGCGCCCTGCCGCCCCCGCGCTGGCACTGCGCTCCCCGCCCAAACCTTCCTCTGCATCTCATAATATCATCTCTACTATAACTCTGATGTGTATACATTTTCTACTTTAGTCATAATATAATTTTTGGTAATGTTATTAATACACAAATTTGTATAAAAACCGTTCTTTTCATTCACCGAGGAATTATGTACATTTTTGTACATGTAGATGTAATAGTTAACAGTTTTGTAAACTATCTTACGGACGTCGAACATCAACTCTTCGATTGCGACTAAAAACTTAAAACTTCCCGTCTATGACGTTTTGTCACTTGCTATTACGAGTAGCCACACACGGCCAGACCCTCGTTATTGTGTGAAAGGTAAATCTACAAACTATCAAGAAGTATGGAATTTGGATTGTGGTTACTTCGTTAAAGTACAAAGCTCATTTTTTTTAAGTTCCTTCGAAATAATGTTAGAAATCACATTATTTTTTGCATGAGAAAATATATGTAATTAAGCTTTCGTAGTACTATATAAGTAGAAATTTGTAAATGTTACTTGTGAGGCCTAAAAAGATGTTATCTTCAAAGTTTGGTTCTACATAACGTGTACTTACTACAGGCGTGAATGCAAGATGGCCCTGCTCACGCGAGTGCGAGTGAGATAGAGAAACTTAATAAAAATTATTTTATTATGTAAAAAATAATAATTAATAATTTTATTTTTCCCCCTTTTGTTAAAAATACATTTGAATCAAATAATTTGTAATTTTTGTATAAAATTTTTAAAGCTCATCTTCGATATAGGAGATAATTCTGTTTTATATTCTTTACAAGTAATTAATAATAGAGTACTTTGATACATTAATGCATTCGTTTGCAATATAATTAATAACTACATTACAGGTACAATACTCTCTATAACTTTCAAATTATGAAACAAATAGAAACCACTACTTATAATAACCCTGTTCAAATACGAATGAAAACAAAATGAAGTACGACAAAATACTCGATCAGTATATTTTTTTTGTACATAATATTGATATCATTATATTGATATTATGTACACGTACATTGAACTGCAGCGAGAGTTCTAGCTCTTCCTTATTTCACGAGTACAATCGATAATTCATAAATACAACCACTGTTCCGAAGTAATTGTAAAATTTCACGTTCCTATTCATCAGTCTGTACGTAGCCTTATGTTTGTAAATAAACGTGTGTAGTCACACAGCGAGTGTTGTTTTATTTTATCCTAGTACAGCCTAACTCAATAGAGACAATAATCAAGAGACATTCGTCATCGTCTTCGTTCGCCATTTATCCAACAGAGGTCATCTTAACTTATTTATTTTTAGGTTTAGGTTTAGGTTTAGGTTTAGGTTTAGGTTTAGGTTTAGGTTTAGGTTTAGGTTTAGGTTTAGGTTTAGGTTTAGGTTTAGGTTTAGGTTTAGGTTTAGGTTTAGGTTTAGGTTTAGGTTTAGGTTAGGTTTAGGTTTAGGTTTAGGTTTAGGTTTAGGTTTAGGTTTAGGTTTAGGTTTAGGTTTAGGTTTAGGTTTAGGTTTAGGTTTAGGTTTAGGTTTAGGTTTAGGTTTAGGTTTAGGTTTAGGTTTAGGTTTAGGTTTAGGTTTAGGTTTAGGTTTAGGTTTAGGTTTAGGTTTAGGTTTAGGTTTAGGTTTAGGTTTAGGTTTAGGTTTAGGTTTAGGTTTAGGTTTAGGTTAGGTTTAGGTTTAGGTTTAGGTTTAGGTTTAGGTTTAGGTTTAGGTTTAGGTTTAGGTTTAGGTTTAGGTTTAGGTTTAGGTTTAGGTTAGGTTTAGGTTTAGGTTTAGGTTAGGTTTAGGTTTAGGTTAGGTTTAGGTTTAGGTTTAGGTTTAGGTTTAGGTTTAGGTTTAGGTTTAGGTTTAGGTTTAGGTTTAGGTTTAGGTTTAGGTTTAGGTTTAGGTTTAGGTTTAGGTTTAGGTTTAGGTTTAGGTTTAGGTTTAGGTTTAGGTTTAGGTTTAGGTTTAGGTTTAGGTTTAGGTTTAGGTTTAGGTTTAGGTTTAGGTTAGGTTAGGTTTAGGTTTAGGTTTAGGTTTAGGTTTAGGTTAGGTTTAGGTTTAGGTTTAGGTTTAGGTTTAGGTTTAGGTTTAGGTTTAGGTTTAGGTTGGCGGATAGGGGATAACCACTCGCACATGCGGGCGAGTGGACCGGGTAGTCAAATGCCCGGCGCGGACCAAAACAGTAGGTGTGGGCGCACCTTTAGTGGTTGGTTAACCACGCGGCCTAGGGGAGCACACCCCGACAGAAAAGCAAAACAAAAACAACATGGCAGTACATAATGCAAAACTATTACCCCAGGAGGGTACCGGCCTCAACGAGGTCGGAGAATCCCTCCGTGCTACGGCACGTTGCCCCGTCGATTCTGGGGGGGGCAAAAAGTACTGTTGTGTTGGCGGTGAGGGGCCCGAGAAGGGCGGAGTCGTAGAGGGGCCTGAGAGAGGCAGAGAGCGTGGTATTGTGCCTGAGAAGGGCGGAGTTGTTGTGGCGGCAAAGAGCGGTGGCTCTATGGCTTCTGTGCCAAAACATGAAGGGGATCCTGCTTTATTAAGAGCGCATGTGATCCTGGAGCGCATGGACCTAGCAGCAGAGTGCGCTTCAATTGCCAGCAGGCGGTCACCTAGGTCGGTGTCATCATCCTCGCGAGGCCGCTTCTGGGCGGCATCTGAATCGGAGACGGAGAGCTGTGTGTCTATTGGCTCACAGACTCAAACTATAAAGAGTACAAGGATATACAGGAAGAGACCTCGGAGCGAAAGGTGTAGCTCTGGGATATCAGACGGGGAAGAGGACAAGGAGAAGCCGAAGGCTAAATTAACCTCGGTTAGGCGCGAGGAGATTCGGCTTCAAGCTGAAGAGGAGGTCACAGAAATGACAGAGGCGGTGCAGTCGAGAGCAAGCTCAAGGCTCTCTGACGTGTACCCAACTGAAAGGACAAGACAAATTGTGAACGGCCCCTTGGTGCATGAACTCCAGCACCAGGTGACGGACAGCCTGGCCATTATAAACAAAGTGGCCAGTAAGTCCGGAAACCTGAAGGGGACCTTCACAAAGGCGCTGAAGGAGGCTGCCGGCACGATAAACGCAGCAGTAGACGTCTTAGCAAACAGGTCGGCGAGTGAGGAGGTCACTCAGCTACGGGCTGCCAACTCCCGTTTGCATGCAGAGTTGACAGAGCTCCGGAAAGAGATGGCACTCCTAAGAGCCGATCTGGAGCGCTCAAGGGCTGCTAACCCACAGATCACGCAGCAAACACAGAAGACACAGGAGGAGGTGGCGCGATCAGTCATGGTGCAGGTCGGCACCATGCTGAACACCAGGCTGGCAGCATTGGAGGACCGTCTCCTCCCTCCAAAGCCAATGCGTCCACCACTGGCGGCGGATAAGCGCCGGGAAGCTGCTCAAAACAGAGCGGAAGCGGTGCCCACCGTGTCAACTTTGGTGGCACAGGCTAACCCGGCGCCTAAAACATCAAAGCCCCAGAAGAAGAAAAAGGGCAAGGCAAAGAGTGCCCCTACGCCGGAAACACCCGCGCAGCCTCGTCCCCTTCCACCGGCGCCAAACGACATGTCCGAGGGGTGGAATGTCGTTGCGCGCAAGGGGGCCAAGGCAAAGAAGAAAGTTTCTCCTCAGGCGCAGCCTGCGCAGCCCGTGAAGAAGGTGAAAAAGATTAAGGAGCCAAAGCTGCGTCCGCCTAGGTCGGCGGTGGTCACGCTGAAACTACAGCCAGCTGCCGCCGACAAGGTCACGTATAGCGATGTCCTGACCCGGGTCAAAGAGAATATTAAACTCGAAGACCTGGGTATCAGCGATCTTCGTTTTCGAGTCGCCAAAACTGGTGCCAGGATGTTGGAGTTGCCTGGCACCAACAACAGTGACAAGGCGGACGCGCTCGCCACAAGGCTGCGTGGAGTTTTGAACTCCGAGGAGGTGCAGGTGTCGAGGCCAGTAAAGTGTGTGGAGATGAGGGTTTCTGGCCTCGACGATTCTGCAACAAGCGAGGATGTCGCGGCTGCAGTGAGCCGAGTCGGTGGCTGTGCAGTCGGCGACATCAAAGTCGGGGAGATCCGACGGGACCGGGCCGGTCTCGGTGCGGCGTGGGTTCGCTGCCCCATTGTGGCAGCGAAAAAGATGAGCGGGGCGAGGCTTCTCGTGGGCTTCGTCTCGGCTCAAGTCCGGGTGCTGCAGCAGCGTGTTATGCGTTGCTTCCGCTGCCACGAGGTGGGTCACGTGGCGGCGTTCTGCAGTGGGGTGGATCGGAGCGATCACTGTTTCCGGTGTGGTCGTCCCGGGCACAGACAATCTGTGTGCTCGGATCCTCCTCATTGCCCCGCGTGCGAGGCGGCAAAGAGGCCGGCTGGGCACTTGGCTGGAAGCGCAGCATGCGCCAAAGTCAGTGCCCAGTCGAAGAAGAAGCGAGGCGGTAGAGGGGCGGCGAGTCTTATTGGGCGAGCCGCTCCCACAACCCAGAACAAGGGTGCGGAGGTTCAGCCGATGGAGGACCAATAATGGCCCTCCAGATTTTACAGGCGAACCTCAACCACTGCGCCAGAGCTCAAGACTTATTGGTCCAGAGCTTGGCGCAGTGGTCGATACAGGTGGCGGTTGTTGCGGAGCCCTACAGTACACCATCGAGGGACAACTGGGTCGCAGACAACACCGGGGTGGTGACTATTATCACCCAGGTAGCAGCGGGCTCCCCGCCCTTCTCAAGTGTAGAGAGGGGTGAGGGATGTGTCGCGGCACTTGTCGGCGACTTAGTTGTGGTGGGCGTCTACTTTTCCCCCAACCGAACTCTGGCGGAGTTCGAAGAGTTCCTGATCCGCCTGGGGGAAATGGTAGATCGCTATCGTCCGGCGGAGGTGTTGGTCGCAGGAGACCTGAACGCGAAGTCGGACATGTGGGGCTCCGCAACGACGAGTGCGCGTGGTGCGACACTCTCGGAGTGTATAGTTGCCTCCGGTTTGTCCGTCCTGAATCGGGGGACGACGAACACGTGCGTGCGAAGGCTGGGCGGGTCCATCGTGGACGTGACGTTCGCGACGCCGGCCCTAGCGCGTAACGTGCGGAACTGGCGAGTGCTGGATGATGTAGAGACCCTCGCGGACCACCTCTACATCAGATACGAGGTCTCTACACATCCGGCGGTGCCGTCAGTTCCGGGTCCAACCTCGCGAGAGGGCGGACCGCGGTGGCAACTATGGCGCCTCGACAGGCAATTGTTGGAGGAGGCCGCGATAGTGCAATCCTGGCTGCCCCAGGGCTGGGCGTCGGTGGAGGACGCCGCCGCCTGGGCGCAGGGGGCAATGACGCATATCTGCGACGCGTCAATGCCCCGTTCCAGAGGTCGTCCACAACGGCGACAAGTGTACTGGTGGTCGGCGGAGATCGCACAACTGCGTGACATCTGCGTTGTGGCGAGACGCCAGTACACGCACTATCGCAGGCGCAGGGCACACCGGTCGCAGGTGGAAGAGGACCGGTTGTGCCGCGCCTATGTCGAGGCGAAGGAAGCGCTGCGGGAGAAGATCGGTCGTATGAAGGGCGAATCATACGACCGAATGCTTGCGGAAATCGACCGGGACCCGTACGGTACTCCTTACCGTATGGTGCGGGGTAAACTCCGGTCGTGGGCTCCCCCCGTGACGCAGACGCTCCAACCGGACGTTCTCCGAGGAGTGCTGACGTCACTATTTCCGCAGCGGGCCAACTTTACACCTCCATCAATGGCCCGCCCCGCAGCGCCGAGGGAAGAGGAGGAAGACGAGAGTGTCGCACCACCGGTGGAGGAGGAGGAGCTCGAAGAGGCGATCTGCCGATCTCGCGGCAAGAGCACCGCCCCGGGCCTGGACGGCGTTCCTGGCCGGGCGCTAACTCTGGCCCTTACCCTCTTGGGGCCCAGAGTGAGAGGACTCTTCACTGCCTGTCTGGCTCAAGCCATAATTCCACAGCGGTGGAAGACAGGCAGGTTGGTCCTCATCCGTAAGGAGGGACGTCCGGCGGATTCTGCCTCCGCCTATAGGCCTATCGTGCTCCTGAGCGAGATCGCCAAGCTCTTCGAGCGAGTCGTAGCGAGGAGGCTACAAAAGCACCTGGAGGAGACAGGTCCGGATCTCTCGGACCTCCAGTATGGTTTTCGCCGTGGCCGTTCCACGGTGGATGCCATACTCAAGGTGAAGTCCCATGCGCAGGAAGCGGTGGCCCGCGGCGACGGAGTGTTGGCGGTGTCTATTGACATCGCTAACGCGTTCAACTCTTGCCCTGGCCCTGCATCAAGGAGGCACTTGTCTATCACCGTGTGCCTCCATACCTGCGCCGCGTCATCGGGGCTTACCTGTCCGGGAGGTGCGTGACCTTTCCGGCTCCGGGTGGCTGGGTGGAGTGGGAGGTTTCGTGCGGTGTTCCACAGGGATCAGTTCTGGGTCCGATCCTGTGGAACATCGGCTACGACTGGGTGCTGCGGGGCAGCACCCTACGAGGAGTCAGGGTCTTCTGCTACGCCGATGACACCCTCGTATTGGCACAGCAGAAGACCTTTCGGGAGGCGGCGGTCCTCGCAACGGCCGGAGTGGCCGACGTGGTCGGCCGGATCAGGAGATTGGGGCTGGAGGTTGCCCTGAACAAGTCCGAGGCGTTATATTTCCATGCTCCGCGCAAGGGCCCACCACCAGATGCCCACATCATCGTCGGTGGCGTCAAAATCGACGTCAAGCGGAGCATGAAATACCTCGGACTTGTTCTAGACGGCCGATGGAACTTCAGGGGCCACTTCACCATCTTGGCCCCGAAGTTGTTGAAGACAGCGGCGGCCTTGGCGCGCCTTTTGCCCAACACCAACGGGCCAAACGCCTCGAGCCGTCGGCTGTTCACCGGAGTGGTCAGGTCGATGGCCCTCTACGGTGCCCCCGTGTGGGCGGACGCCCTGGATCGGCAAAACATCGCCCTGCTGCGGCGCGCGCAGAGGGTGATGGCCATCCGGGCGATACGGGGGTACCGGACCATCTCCGGTGAGGTGGCGTGCGCGCTGGCTGGAGTCCTGCCATGGGACCTGGACGCGCAAGCCCTGGCGTCGGTCTATTGCCGGCGTCTTGGCACAACGTTTGGGGAACTGGTAGAGCCAGCGCCACAGGAGGAGGTGCGGGAAGCCGCAGTGCAAGAGTGGGAGTCCCGGCTGGCATCACCATCCGCCGGCCTGAGGACTATCGAGGCAGTTCGTCCGGTGTTCCGCCAGTGGTTGGCGAGACGTCACGGCGTCCTGACCTACCGCATGACGCAAGGTCCTAACGGGGCACGGTTGCTTCGGGAGGTACTTGTGCCGTGTGGCGGGGAGGGAGCCCGATGCTCAGCTGCCACCACTGCGGCGCCTGCCTCGAGGAGACGGCCCAGCACACGTTGGAGGAGTGTGCAGCCTGGGCGTCTCAACGCCGCGCTCTGCGCGGCGTCATAGGGGACGATCTCTCCCTGCCAGCCGTGGTGAAGGCCATGGTGGCTTGCGAGAGGTCGTGGGACGCGGTCGGAGCCTTCTGCGAGGCAGTGGTGCTCGCGAAGGAGGCGGCGGAACGGGAGAGGGAGGCCTCTTCCCAACTCTCCATCCGCCGCAAACGACCGGGTCGCCGGAGGGCGGCACACGACCGCCGCCTTCCGCCCTAATCGGCCAGAGGGCGGTCAGCTTGGGGAAGCTGATCGCCTACTCACCTGGCCCGAGTAGGCGCGCGCGGTCGCTCCCGCGCGCTACTCTGAGCAGGCCGTCGAGGGTGGCCCACCGCCCTTGACTCCGCGACGTGCCTAGCCGGCTCCCGCCGCCGGGACTTACGGAAGGATCGGGTGTGCCCGAGGTCCCGGCAAGTGGCGGTCGAGGAGGAGCACCGTGAGGTTTTAGTGGGTAAACGGGGCGGCCTACATCTGCCAATCCGGAGTCCCACATAACCTGTCCCGAGTCCCCGATCGGGAAGGTATCCGTAACGCGATTTACTCACGTAAAAAAAAAAAAAAAAAAAAAA